>CAUYUJ010018520.1:67500-127500 GCA_963575745.1 Prorocentrum cordatum | reverse complement strand
GATGGCACGACATGCATTGCACCACCCACCTCCACTGCATAGTATATCTTGCATGACCTAGATCGCGCCATACATATATATATATATAATTGCATCGCATAAGTTGCATCACCCATTTTGCACCACACAGGTCGCACAGCATAGATTTCACCACGTAGATTGCTTCGCAAATGTTGATTGGTTTCAGACTGTGCCGTATAGATTCAACCGCATAGATGGAGCCGTATCGACTGCACAAATTATACTATGCTATATTGAGGACGTTGCATATATTGCATCTCGTAGATCGCACAATACATACTGCACACCTTAGATTGCGCAGCATGGATTGCACCACGCAGATTGCCCCACATAGATTGCACCACCAAAAGTGCTCCACCTATGTAGCGCCATCTAGTGTGCCCGAAGCACACTGATTGGGGTCCACGTTGGTAATAGCACACACATATCAGAGTGAGGAGGCCGAACGGTCATTCATTGTCCCTGGGTGCGTGGCTGAAGTGCGGATCCCTGGTGAGGATTATGCTTGTTGTTGTTGTCGTCGTCCCCCCCGCGACCCGGCCCGCGACCCACCCGGGTTCCACCTCGCGACCCACCCGCGACCCACCCCGTGATCCAACCGTGACCCACCCGCGACCCACCTCGCGCCCCGCTCGCGACCCGACCCACCCGCGACCCACCCGCGACCCGCGACCCCCCCCGCGACCCGGCCCGCGACCCACCCGCGACTTACCGTCGACCCACCCGCGACCCATTTGCGACCCAACCCGCGACCCACCTTCGTTGCCTTAACAAAAAAACGGCGCCTGCGGCGGGCTCGTTGTATGGCAGAACTTTTGTTGCGCCTGCGGCGGGCTTCTTCAAAGCCTCGCACTCTGCCAACGTTCCCGCAGCCCCTTCACTCTTATCCGCAACTGCGGGGTGCTACGTACACACACATATATGTGTAGATGTACACCGATATCTGGGTAAACACGCATATGTGTGAAGAGAAAGAGAGATATATATAGAGAGAGAGAGAGAGTGAGAGGGAGGGAGGGAGGGAGGCAGAGAGAGAGGGAAAGACTAAGAGAGAGAGAGGTAAGCGAAACGAATTTCACCTCGATCAAAATCCCAAGATCACCATCCGTTTGATTCACGATCTGACCACGCAGCCGCCACACACGGCAACCTCCCGCCACAATCAGGGGAAATTTGCGAGGGAGAACCACTGGACGACTGTTCAGGACAATTGGCGGGGCACCGCAGGGCCAGAACACGAAACAGGTTTGTCGAACTCGGCCCTAGCCACAGCACAGCCGCTGACCTCCTCTCGCCCGGAAACGCAGCTCCGCCTTGCCAGCACGCGGGGCACTAAGGGAACCGAAACCGAAATAGATTTCCCCGTTGGGACGCTCTCTGTTTCAAACCGGTCCTGTGGTGGTCAATATTTTAGTCGCGGGTTCGGCGAACGCGCGAGTCGTTCGCAGCCATGCCTGGGCCACAGCGAACGTAACTGCGCACATTGGGCCCGATAAGCGGAGAGAGAGAAGCGGCCGCGGAGAGGGGAAACACAAGGAGAAGGCTGCGCCGTCAGAACATGCAGTCCTGGAAGCGGACTGCTGCGGCTTAGGCCCCATAGAGTCTTGCAAGGGTCCGTGTGTACACACACACACACACGCACGCAAGCCCTTTTAATAGGACATCACGGACGCTTCCGGTTGTCTTGTATTGTATTGATTGTATATCGGCGAATAACGCCCCTTGGCGCCAAATGGCGCCAATAGCGACCCATAGCGACCAATAGCGCCATGTGAGCGAGATGCATTCTGTCTTTTCTGAGCGCGGTTGGGCGCTCTATTGATTATTGGGCGCCAGAGGGACGACCAAAAGCTTCCGTCAGCTATTTCCTAAACAACACCCGGTGTGGGTATTGTCTTCGCGTTCTGTTATTTCCGTTGGCAGGCATCGCCCGCGGCTTTGGGTCGAGACGGGCCACGGCGGAGCAGTGGGAAGAGGAGGAGCGGGAGGGGCAGCAGCAGCAGCAGCAGCAGCAGCAGCAGGAGCACGAGCAGGAGACGAGGGGGCGGACGAGTAAGCGGGGGGGGGGGTACATGACGGTGAACGACCCGCCCTCAATCCCTGAAACTCTTGCAACTGTTTATAGCGGGTGTGCGTGGCTCTAAGGCAAGAGCCACATTCTGAGAACGACCCACCCTCGATCCGCCAATCCTTTACAATGTTTAAATTGAATGTGCGCGGCGCTTCGAACAAAACCACATTTTGACAACCACCCGCCCTCAATCCGCGAAGCTGTTGCCACTTTGTAAGCTTCAGGGCCTTTAATGGTGAGGAAGTCTCAGGCGAAACTCCTAGCCCGCAGGAGTGGGGGGGGAGGAGAAGGAGGAGGAGGGGGAGGAGGAGGAGCAGGAGGAGGAGCAGGAGGATGAGGCGGACCCCGAGGAAGAGGGAGAGCCGGAAGAGGCGGAGAAGGACGGGAGGAGGGTTGCGAAGAAGGGACGGAGGCGGGAGGGGGGCAGGCTCACGACAACCAGGGGGAGGAGGCGGAGGAGGAGGAAGGGGAAGGGGTCAACGGAGGAGGGGGGGGAGGAGGGAGGAGGAGGAGGTGGAGGAGGGGGAGGAGGAGGAGGAGGAGGAGGAGGAGGAGGAGGAGGAGGCGGCGGCGGAAGTCGGGCCGTGAGGCCGTAGGGAGGGTGCGCGGCTCCAGCCGAGGCGCTGGGCGAGGTCCCTCCGCGGGCGACCAGTTTTTAGCCATAGTGCCTCGCGGCCGCGGACTGCCCCCAGGACGAGGGGAGAACGTAGGCGGGGCAGGAGGGCGAGGAAGGAGGAGGGAGGAGGGAGGAGGAGGAAGAAAACAAGGAGGAGGAGGAGGAGGAGGAGGAGGAGAACGACAAAGAGGAGGAGCTGGAGGACGACGACGAAGAGGAGGAGGAGGAGGACAGAAAAGAGCAACATGAGATCGGGATACTGAATAGAGGAGGAGGAAGAGGAGGAGGAAGAGGAGGAGGAGGCTGAGCGGTAGAAAACGTGGAGGACAGGATGATGATATGAGGGAGGATAAGAATCAGGAGCAACCCCAGCACCTTCAGGAGCAGCAGGAGGGAGGCGGAGTGGGAGGTGAATCGATGGGATGATAGAGAAGGTGCAGGAGAAGGATTGGCAGGATTACCAGCAGCAGCAGGAGCGAGAAAGTGGTGGGGAAGGGATCTTCGGAAGAAGGATGGAGCGGGGGGAGGCGAAACAATGATGGAAGTCCCTCCTTGTCTTCCTCCCCATCCTCTTCATCCTACTCATGATTAGATTCGTCCTCGTCCGAGTTCTATTCCCTCCCCCCGTCCGTGTTTATCCCAGGTCCTCTTCCTCCTCCTCCTTTTCCTCCTCCTTTCTTTTTCCTTTTGCTTCTCCTTCCGTCTCCATCTCGTTGACGTCGTCGTCGCTTGCCGCCTCCTCCTTCCTAGCGTGGCCCTGAACCCCCCTCTGGTGGAGTCTGCTGATACGGGTGTTTCCTGATTTTGTTGTACCCTCCAACCCCTCTCCTTCTCGCCCCCGTCCCCCATTCTCCGTGTGTAGAGGATTGGTACCACAGTGTACATAGGACGTTCGGTTGTCGCCGAAAGTCTGGGCAGGTCGTCGCCCCCGGGCGAGTTTAAGAGACCTTGGCTGCTGGGCTTCCATCGGATCCAAAAAACAAAACGCAACAACCGACACCACCACAACCACCAACAGCAACAATCATTTTAAGACTGTCCGTTCTTACCTGCTCGAGTGTCATTACATGCGTATTTCCCGGACCCTCGAGACCCGCCCTCTTCGTCTTCGATCGTACCCCTACTGGAGGGTATCGACTTCTTCCCTGCAGTCCGGGCCCCGGCAAGCGGCGGGGCGGCCGCGGACCGTCGGCCTGGTCGGCGGCACCGCTGGCCGGGGGCGGCCCGACCCCAAGAGGGACGGACAGGGGACCGATCACGACGACAACGACGACGACGACGACGATGACGACGACGGCGACGACGGCGACTGCGACGGCGACGGCGACGACGACGACGACGACGTCGAGAAGAGCGAGAGCGAGAGCGAGAGCGACGGCGGGGCCGCGAAGGGCAGGAAGGGGGCCGCGAAGGGCGCCCGCGGGGCCGCGAAGGGCATGCGTATGGGGCCACGAAGGGCGCGAACGAGCGGGGTCACGAAGCGCAGATAATGCGGGGCCGCAGACGGCAGCGACGGGGCCACTGAGGGTAGCAACGGGGCCACGTGGGACAGCGAAGGGGCCACGAAGGGCGACAGCGGGGCCACGAAGCGCATGCATATGGGGCCACGACGGGCGCGAACGAGCGGGGGCTACGAAGGAACGGGGCCACGAAAGCGAGTTGGCCACGAAGGGTTGCAGCGGGGCCACGAAGGGCAGCGAGGGGACCACGAAGGGTTGCAACGGGGCCACGAAGGGCAGCGAGGGGGCCACGAACGGCTGCAACGGGGCCACGAAGGGCAGCGATGGGGGCCACGAAGGGCTGCAACGGGGCCACGGTGGGCAGCGATGGGGGCCACCCAGGGCTGTAACGGGTCCACGAAGGGCAGCGAGGGAACCACGAAACGCTGCAAAGAGCCCACGAAGGGCAGCGAGGGGGCCACTGAGGGCTGCAACGGGGCCACGACGGGCAGCGAGATCCCGATTCCTAAGTAAGCTATGGGGAATCCTGAGCGTGAGCGCGCCTCCTGCGTGCCTGAGTGTCGGGAGCGCGGCGCTGGAGTAAATTGAGGGGAGTTTCAACGCAAGTGTGTGATTCTCGAGCGAATTGCAAGCAAGTCTCCAGCGAAAGCGCGACTCCAGAGCGCCGAGAGAGCGATTCCTGAATACATTTTGAAGAACTCCCACTTCCCAGGCGGGAGCGGGGGTCCTGGCGAAACTGTGAGGAAGACTGAGGAGGTGGAAGCCGTTGTTGCTGTGATCCCAGGGCCAACAACGCAGGTTGAGCCCCGTGACTTCCCCTGATCTTTTTTGATTTTTTCTTAAACGAACAAAAAAAAGAAAACAACAACAAAAAAGGTGAAAGCCCCGGGGGAAGCACTTCAATGGTCACCGGAGGGGGGGTCAACAATACTTCTTCTTCAGTAGTGAGAGTTCAGCAAACATGTTCTGACTGTTCGCTTCCTTCTGCTCGCGTGCCACTAAAGACGTATATCCCAAACCCTCGATATCCGTTTGTTTCGTCTCCGACCGTACCCCCTTAGGGATATACTTGTTGTATATGTTACGTGATTTGCGTGCAACTCTCAAGGCAGGAGGAGAGTAGACGCATGGAGGGACGGGACAAGGGGTCGGGAGGAGGATGGAGCACGAGAGAGAGAAAGAGAGAGAGAGAGAGAGACAAGGGGAAAGAGAAATGGAGAGAGGGTAGCACGAGGGGGGCCAGGAGCAGAAAACACGTGGCAGAACCAGACGGGTTGATCGGGCGGGTAGACCCTAGCGGGCGGGTCGGGAAGGCGGGCCGAGGCGGCCGGGTCGAGCAGGCGGGTTGTTGAAGCGTGCGTTCTGCATGCGTCGAAAGGAAGACACGAACGATAGCGCGACTCCCCAATACATCGTGAGGAAATCCACAGCGAGAGCGTAATTCCTGAATGTCGGGGGCGCGGTGTCGGAATTACGATGGAGTTCCACGCGAGAGCGCGATTCCTGTACAATGTGTGACGATCTCCTGCGCGAGAGCGCAACTTGGGAATACATACGGAGGAAGTGTCAGGCGGGAGCCGCTATTGCTGTAAACGAATGGCCAACAAGCCAGTTGGGTGACAGTCCCGCCCGAAAGTACGATTTCTCTAATATGGTTTGAGGACGTCCCCCGCGAGAGCGCGATGTGGGGAATAAGTTGTGAGGATGTATCAGGCGGGAGCCGTTGTTGTTGTAACCCGAGGGACAACAACATAATACTGATACCCAAGACTGGATGCGAGCCCCTGGCAGGGCACTTCATTAAAAACTCCATGTGCCCCACAGGTGGGGCGTCAACAATAATTCTTCTTCAGTGGGGAGAGCTCAACGAGAACAACAACACCAATCATTTTCAGACTGTTCGCTCCTATCTGCTCGCCTGCCACTAAACACGTATATCCCAAACCCTCGATACCCGCCTTCTTCGTCTTCGATCGTGCCCCTCTGGGGTCTATACATATAACGGCGCACCGGGCCCAGGGGCCCAGGGCCGGAACCTCGACCACAAATGTGGGCCCCGGGGCCCCAGTCGCTTTCGGGAGGATTGAAATCACCCTGGGGAGCCCTCAGACAGCAATCCCGGCGGCCCAGACGGTCTCGCGACACCCAAGACACCGTCCGGGGGTTTCTGGCGACGCACGATGCGTTTTAAATTGCCCCGGAAGCCCCCAAGACGCCCCGAGAGGGCTTTACGATGCCGCCCAAGAGCGCCCCGAGAGGGCAAAATCGTTGATTGCTCCCCATATCCTAAGATGGGGCTCTTGTTTCCCATATCCTAAGATGGGGTTCTTGTTATTATTTGGACGCCTCCTACTCCTCCTCCTTCCCCTTCTCCTTCTCCTCCCCTCTCCTCCGCATACCCAGACTTACTCATACACAGATTGACTCACACTCAGATTTACTCATACCCAGATTTACCCACACACACACACTTATTTTTACTCAGACCTACTCGTACTCAGACCTACTCCTACTCAGACTTACTCGTGGTGAGACTCACGCACGCCCCGTTCGCGGCCGTTGTGTGGGGATGCCTGAAGCGGTTTGCTTGTTTTTTGTCCCAACACTCTTGGCTACCAGAGCAAATTGTGAGGATGTCTCAGGCGGGGCGCTGCTTTCAGCTCCCCTTGAGGAGAGCCGCCAGGGGTTATCTCCCGGTCCCGTTCGCGGCCGTTTTGTGGTGATGTCTCAAGCTGTTTGCATGTTTCTGTCCCAACCTCCTTCGCTTTCGGAGCAGATTTGGAGGATGCATTTTAACCCCTTAAGGGGAGCCGCGAGGTTATCTCACGGTCCCGTTCGCAGCCGTTTTGTGGGGATGTCTCAAGCAGTTTGCTTATTTTCTGTCCCAACTTCCTTCGCTTTCGGAGCAGATTTGGAGGATGTCTCGAGCGAGGCGCTCATTTTCACGTCCCTAAGGGGAGCCGCGAGGGGTTATCTCACGGTCCCGTTCGCGGCCGTTTTGTGGGGATGTCTCAAGCGATTTGCTTGTTTTCTGTCCCAACCTCCTTCGCTTTCGGAGCAGATTGGGAGAATGTCTCGAGCGAGGCGCTCATTTTCACGTCCCTAAGGAGAGCCGCCGAGGGGTTATCTCAGGGTCCCGTTCGCGGCCGTTTTGTGGGGATGTCTCAAGCGGTTTGATTGTTTTCTGTCCCAACATCCTTCGCTTTCGGAGCAGATTTGGAGGATGTCTCGAGAAAGCGTTCATTTTCACCACCCTAAGGAGGGCCGCCAGTGGTTATCTCATGGTCCCGTTCGCGGCTGTTTTGTGGGGATGTCTCAAGCGGTTTGCTTGTTTTCTGTTCCAACATCCTCCGCTTTCGGAGCAGAGTTGGAGGATGTCTCGAGCGAGGCGCTCATTTTCACGTCCCTAAGGGGAGCCGCCTGGTGTTATCTCACGGTCCCGTTCGCGGCCGTTGTGTGAGGATGTCTCAAACGGTTTGCTTGTTTTTTGTCCCAACATCCTTCGCTTTCGGAGCAGATTTGGAGGATGTCTCGAGCGAGGTGCTCATTTTCACGTCCCTAAGGGGAGCCGCCAGGAGTTATCTCACGGTCCCGTTCACGGCCGTTTTGCGGGGATGTGTCAAACAGTTTGCTGATTTTCTGTTCCAACATCCTTCGCTTTCGGAGCAGATTTGGAGCATGTCTCGAGCGAGGCATTCACTTTCCCCCCCCTAAGGGGAGCCGCGAGGGTTATCTCACGGGCCCGTTCGCAGCCGTTCTGTGGGGATGTCT
The DNA here is from genome assembly GCA_963575745.1 of Prorocentrum cordatum. Classification (NCBI taxonomy): domain Eukaryota; class Dinophyceae; order Prorocentrales; family Prorocentraceae; genus Prorocentrum; species Prorocentrum cordatum. Next base: position 119,561 of record CAUYUJ010018520.1, on the reverse strand, counting down.
CAAGCAGTTTGCCTGTTAATTGTCCCAACCTCCTTCGCTTTCGGAGCAGATTGGGAGGATGTCTCGAGCGAGGCGCTCATTTTCACCCCCCAGGTGGGCCAGATTTTGAGGATGTCTCGATCGGTGGCCAGACTCGTGGGCACAGAGTCCCCTCAGGATGCCACAGGAGGCTCCAACAGGCTCCAGGAGGCCCCAGGAGACCACATGAGGTCCCCGGAGGCATCAGGAGGCCACAGAAAGATTCAAGAGGCCACAAAATCTCCCAAAAGGTTTAGGAGGCCCCAAGAAGCTCCGGGAGGCCTCAGGACGCCACAGGAGGCCCCAGGAGGCGAGGCCAGAGGAAGCGCCAGGAGGTTTCGGAAGGCAACAGGAGGCCCCGAGAGACCTCAGGAGCAGGAGGATTCAGAAGGCAACAGGAGTGGCTCCAATCCCATTTGTTTTACGTAAGCTCCTATAGATTAGGCCTCACCTGGAGCACGAATCCTTGATGTTATACGTATGTTTCTATATATTGTCCTTCTCCTGTGTACTTATGTTCCTATAGGGCCTCTCCTGGGGCACGAGTCCTTGGTGTTTTACGTGTGTTGTTATAGATGGTCCCCTTCTCCTGTGGCTCCAATCCGTAATGTTTTATGTGCGTATGTTGCTATAGATTGGGCCTCTCCTGCGGCAAGAATCCTCCCTAGGAGGCCCCAGGAGGCCCCAGGAGGCCCCAAGAGGCTCCTGTAGGCCCCAGGAAGCCCCAGTAGGTTTCCGGAGGCCCCAGGAGGCCCCAGGAGGACGCAGGCTCATGCGCAGAGACGCGCTCGTACAACTGAGGCTCATTCACACTCCAATTCATTCTCAGTTAGATTCATGACCAGACCGTCACAACTGAAACCCGTTTATATTCGAAAGTTCTTGCGCCTAGACACTCACGGCGGACAGGTCCATGCGAATAGATGCACAGATGGGGAGCTCCACGCAGTGAATAGTTTTTGATGTTTCAAACTGTTTTTTGTTGCATTCTCGCTGTTCCTTGTTTCGGGTGCTAAAGCACCGCCCAATAGGCTCCCAAAGCCGCTCCAATACGGCCGAAGAGGCCCCCAAGAGGGCCCCAAGACGGCCCAAGAGAGCCCCGAGACGGCCCCAGAGCTGCCCAAGACGGCACAAGAGGGCCCCAAGAATGCCCAAAGAGGGGCCCAAAAGAGAAAACGCAAACTGAACAAATCAAGCTCTACGCCCCAAGATGCCCCCAAGAGGCCCCAAGAGGCCCCCAGGAAGCCCCCAAGAGGCCCCACCAGGCCCCAAAGAGGCCGAACGGTGCGTTATAATCTGCCCCGGAAGCCCCCAAGACGCCCCGAGAGGCCTTTAAGATGTCGCCCAAGAGCGCCCCGAGAGGGCAAGATCGTTGATCGTTGTTGATTTTTCCTTTTGTTTGCATTCTCGCTGTTCCGTGTGTCCGGCGCTAAAGCACCGCCCAATAGGTTCCCAAAACCACTCCCAAGCGGCCCAAGAGGCCCCCCAAAGGGCCCCAAGACGGCCCCAGCGAGCCCCGAGACGGCCCCAGAGCCGCCCAAGACGACGCAAGAGGGTCCCAAGAAGACCCCAAGAGGAGCTCAAGAGAGGGAGCGCGAACGGATAAATCAAGCTCTCCGCCTCAAGATGTCCCCAAGAGGCCCCAAGAGGCCCCCGGGAAGCCCCCAAGAGGCCCAAAGAGGCCCCAAGAGGCCCCGCAGAGGGCCCCAAGACGACCCAAGAGAGCCCCGAGACGGCCCCAGAGCCGCCCAAGACGGCACAAGAGGGTCCCAAGAAGGCCCCAAGAGGGGCCCAAGAGAGGGAGCGCGAACTGAAATATCAAGCTCTCCGCCCCAAGATGCCCCCAAGAGGCTCCAAGAGGCCCACGGGAAGCCCCCAGAGGCCCCCACGAGGCCCGAAAAGGCCCCCAAGAAGCCCACGAGAGGCTCCAAGAGGCCCCCAGACGGCACCCAAAAGGCTTCAAAACTCTTTCTAAGAGGCTCCCGAAAACATGCCAAGAAGGTCGCATGACGACTTCAAGAAGCAGTGCAGGATGCTCCGAAGAGGCCCCGAAGAGGCCTCCAAGAGAGCCCAAGAGGCCCCCAAGAGGCCCCCAAGCGGCCTCAAGCAGCATCCAGGAGGCCGGAAAGAGGCCCCCTAGAAGCCCAGCGGTCCAGGCGGGGGCCGAATTAACATTTCCAGCCCTGGGCTCCTGGAAGCCCAACAGGAATCCCTAAGAGTTCGACCATCCAGCTAAGCCAGAACTTGAGCGCGCGCGAAGCGCGCGCGATGGTTCTAGTATATATATATATGTATATATAAATATATATATATATATATATATATATATATACGTAGCACCCCGCAATTGCGGATAATTGAGAGTGAGGGGGCGGGCGCGCGCGACGCGGGCGTCGAGACGGCGGACCTCGTGGCCCTCACCTTCCTTGTCGACGGCGCCCTCCTCCTCCTCCTCCTCCTCCTCCTCTTCCTCGTCCGCGTCCTCGTCCTCATCGTCGTCCGTCGTCCTCGTCCCCCATCCCGATCCTCCCCCCTCTCCTTTCCGTCGTCGTCGTCCTCCTCCTCCTACCCCTCCTCCCTCATTTCTCGTCGTCACCCTCCGTCCCCCCCTCCTTTTCCTCCTCGCCCTCGTCGTCGGCCTCCTCTTCGTCCTCGTACTCGTCGTCGTCGTCGTCGTCGTCGCCGTCAATGAACGTGTTCAGACACAGCCCCGCCGCAGGCGCCGATATGCTGTTGTAGAGTCAGCGTGGGCCGGATCGGGGGAATGGCACGAGGGCGCTTTCCCAAACCAATGCGAGCAAGCCTGCCGCAGGCGCCGATTTGCGTGCTCTGGAAAGTTCAGCGTGGGGGAGATCGCTGGTGGGCCACCCAGAACGAATGCAAAACAGCCCGCCGCAGGCGCCGAATTTTTGGCTTGTTCAGTGAACGTAGTTTGGGTCGCGGGTGAGTCGCAGGCTCTCCACCTCCATCTGGAAGAAACTCAAGAACAGCCCGCCGCAGGCGCCGATCATTTTGATTTGTACACTTAACGTGGTTTGGGTCGTAGGGTCTCCATCTGAAACGAATGTAAAAAACAGCCCGCCGCAGGCGCCGAATTTTTTGCTTATTCAGTGGGCGTAGTAGTTGGGTCGCGGGTGGGTCGCGGGCTCTCCACCTCCACCTGGGAGGAATTCAAAAACAGCCCGCCGCAGGCGCCGAAAATTTTGATTTGTACACTTAACGCGGTTTGGGTCGCAGGGTCTCCACCAAGAACGAATGCAAAAACAGCCCGCCGCAGGCGCCGATTTTTTTGCTTATTCAGTGAACGTAGTTTGGGTCTCGGGTGGGTCGCGGGCTCTCCACCTCCACCTCCACCTGGTCGCGGGTGGGTCGCGGGATTTGTACACAGAACGCGGTTTGGGTCGCGGGTTGGTCGCAGCTTCTCCACCTGGAACGAATGCAAAAGAAGCCCGTCGCAGGCGCCGAAAATTTTGGGTTGGTCGCGGGGTGGGTCGCGGGTGGGTCGCGGTGGGTCACCGGTGGGTCGCGGGCGCGGCTTGGGTCGCTCGTGGATCGCAGGTTCTCCACCTGGAACGAATGCAAGTGAAGCCCGTCGCAGGCGCCGAAAATTTCGAGTGGGTCGCGGGGTGGGTCGCGGGTGGGTCGCGGGTGGGTCGCGGTGGGTCGCGGGTGGGTCGAGGGTGGGTCGCGAGTGGGTCGCCGGTGGGCCGCGGGTGGGTCGCCGGGGGGGTCTCGGGGTGGGTCGCGGGCGGGTCGCGGCTGGGTCGCGGCTGGGTCGCGGGGTGGGTCGCGGGGTGGGTCGCGGGTGGGTCGCGGGGCGGGTCGCGGATGGGACGACGACAACAGACAACAAACAACAACAGCAACAACAAGAATCCACATCGCGGAATCCCACTTCAGCCACGCACCCAGGGACAGTGAATGACCGTTCGGTTCAGCCCCCTCACTCTGATACATATATATGTGTGTTTATGTGCATGTTGTGTGTTCACATATATATATATATAAAAAAATATATATGTAAATATATATATATATATATGTATACATGGATATTCATACATATATATATATGCATAAATATATTATATATAGATTGTTGAAGGCGTTGTCCAACACACGTTGCATTAGCTCGATGCCGCTTTTGCGGCCTACGCCGTACTGGTGCCACCCCATTGTTGTAGCAATGGGCTATTTGTGCGCGGTGGTAGGCGCCTTTGCCGCCATCTGGCGCGGTGTTTCTCCGCACGCCGCCAGTCAGCTCTTAAGCATCGGGAGCAATCGCCTGTCAAAGACGGCCTGCATGGCCCGGTCCGGAGTACGCCCCTCAGGGACGAGAACAAGCATTTGTGCCAGCGTTACATCTCCTCTATTCTCTTCCCTGTCGTCCCCCGAGGCTGGCCGAAAGGGAGGGCCGGGCGTTTCGCTTGAGATATCCTCACCAATTGTGACCCTGAAGCTTCAAACTTGGCAACAGCTTCAAGGATTGAGGGCGTGTGATGTTCTGACGGTGGTTCTCGGCCTAGCGCCGCGCACATTCGTTTACACATTTGCTGGAGCTCTACGGATTGAGGGCGAGCGGTTTTCAAAATGCGGTTCTCGGCTTAGCGCCGTGCGCATTTATCTGGAATAGCTTGTAAGAGTTTCACGGGTTGAGGGCGGGCCGTTTTCAAAATGTGGTTCTCGCTTCAGCGCCGCGCACATTCGGTTTAAATTTTGGCAAGACCTTCAACTATTGAGGGTGGCCATTCTCTAAATGTAGCTCTCGCCTTAGCGCCGCGCGCATTCGTCTTAACGACCTGCAACAGCTTGTAACAGTCATTTTGGGCGGTTCTTTTTCAACTTGTCGCTCTCGCCTAGCGCCGCGCACACTCCTTCTAAATCCTGCAACAGTGTAGCGGGTCCCCGTGGTCGGCGTTCCAGAATTGGTGTTTTCAAGCGATTCAGGATTGTCTGGGCGCAACCGTCGTGTTGATTCGCGATGTTTAAATCCCAGGGATTGCATATTTCGCGCGATTTCGGATTGTCAAGACGCAACAGTCAGGTTGATTTGTGGCTTTCGAATCCCGAGAATGGTGTTTTGGCGCTCTTCATGATCTTTAAACGGTTGTCTCCCAATGGGGCATCTCCCCCAGTGGAAATGAATCTTTATAGGGGCCGATGAAGAAGGGAGCTTTGCGGAAGGGTTTATTCCGCTATCGTTGGTGAGTTTTCGGTTTACACTGGTCCTTCTCCTCCTCCTCCTCCTCCTCCTCCCCCTCCTCCTCCTCCTCCTCCTCCTCCTCACCTTCGTCCTGCTCCTCCTTCTCCTCCCCCGTCCCCCTAATCCTCCTCCTCCTCCTCCTCCTCCTCCTCCTCCTCCTCCTCCGCCCCCGTCCCAGCGGAGAGCGCCGCTGACCGCAGCCCGCACCCGTAGCGGGCCCGCGGCCCTCGACTGCTCCGCGAGCTCGACGGGACTGCCTCCCAGCGTGCAGCCGCGGGTGAGGTGCCCCGAGCCGAAAGGCTCCTCCTCTCGCCGAGGGAGGCGAAGGAGGAGGTTGAGGAGTGGAAGGGGTTTCGCCTACGCGCGAGAATGAGGAGGATCTGGAGGTGGATCTGGAGGAGAGGAGGGAAGAGGAGGAGGAGGAGGAGGAGGAGGAGAGAGAGGAGAGGGAGGAGGAGGAGGAGGAGGAGGAGGAGGAGGGGCCGCCTTCGAGGTCGGTTTGAGGTGGCCCAGTACTGGTGCCGGCCAGCAGCCGGCAGGGGGGAGGTGGCGAGATTCGAGGTTTTGGGGTTCGAGGGGATTCTGCTGCGTGGTTCGTTCTCCAACGGGCAGCCTTCGGGCCCTGGGGCCTGGGGCCCTCAAGCACAGATCCGGGCTGACTGCAACGGCTCCCTGGAGGGGCCTGGGGACAGACCTCGAGCGGATCTGCCGTTGGTCGTATCGCCTCCTCGGCCGATCTTGGGGCCCATCCAGGTCAGACCTCCGGGCCGCCTCCAAGGCCGCCTCGCACAGGAGGAGGAGGAGGAGGAGGAGGAGGAGGAGGTCGCGGAGGAGAAGGAGGAAAAGGATAGGGATGAGGAGGATAATGAGGTTCTACGGGGATGCTATCCAGAAACCAATTAGAAAAACAGTCAATTAGAAAAACAGTTCGAATCCCCCCACACAAACAACGAGAGAGAGCAGAGAGAGAGAGAAGGTGAACAAAAAGAGAGAGAGAGAGAGAGAAAGAGAGCGAGAGAGAGAGAGAGAAAGAGGCAGAGAGTGGAAGAGAGATAAAGAGAAACAATACAGGGAGAGCGAGACAGAGAGAGAGAGAGAGAGAACTAGCAAAAGGGGAAGGGAGAGAGAAAGGGAGGAAGAAAGCAAGACACACACACACACACACACACACACACAAGCCACCTACACAAAGATACCACCCTTACCGCCCCCTCCACACGGCCGCCCCAGGACATCAGAGGGGTTGCTGGGCTCGACCCCAGCTTCGCCTCCCGCCCACCCCTCGCCGTTTCGCCCCGCTCGCGCGCACGGCACGAAACCTGGCCGAAGCCGATTTCTTGGCTGGGGTCGCCGCTTTCTCACCGTGCCGCCCAACCTCTGGACCGCTGCATGGCGCGGTCCGAGCGAACTTTGCACGGAAAGAGTGGGCACGCAAGCCAGGAAGAGGATTCGTTGTCGGTGTCGCCGCGGACGTTGTCCATTGGAGGCAGGAGGCCGCCTGCCCCACAGCGGCCACTGTCGGCTGTGGACAACCTTTGCTGTCGGGCATCGTGCCCGTTTCTATCCGCATATCGGGCGCCCCACATGCGTGCATCGCTCTCTCTTGGAGCCCGCTGGCGGCCTGCGTTGGCCCAGCACTGGTCCTGGCCCGCGGAAAAGGGGCCGGGGAGAGAGGGCCCCCTCGCCGCCACGGCTGCACGCGGCTCGGCAGGCCCGTCGGCTGCGACTCCAGAAGGCGGGTCCCGGAACCGATTTTGTTCGGCTGTGCCGTCACCCCCTCCCCATCGATCCACAGTGATTGGTTTCTTCTTAGGCTCTCTCCAGCTCGCACCGCCTCCAAGCCCCATCGCTGTGTAGGGCGCGGAGGCGCTGCCAGTGGCATGAGCATGTGACTGCACGTGCGTGCAGGACCTCTTGGGGGGCCTCCTCGGGGCTGGTCGGGCGCCTGGCAGCTCTTGGGGCTTCTTGGAGGCGTGTCGTTCCTCTGGTTCTGGCCCGCCACGCCCTCGAGCGACACGCTAGCCACTTCCGGGTCCCAAGGCGTCCACCGGCCGAGCTTCTTCCAGTGTCCTGTCTCGCGGAGACGAGTGGCACGCATCCATTTGTAAGGCATAGTGTGTCGCAAGGTTCGCCGCAGCGACGCGCCATCCAAAAGTTTCCGATCGTACTGGGTGTCTTGCAGCAGAATGGCAGTCTTGGAATTGTCAGGAGGGCTTGCGCCTGGAGGGGTCTGGGCGACGTCTTCGACGGGCTTGGGGTCGTGGTCTGCCCCCTTTCGGGATTTCTTTGAGCCAACTTGGGATGGCCTTGAGCCGTCTAGATGCACTCGCGGGCGGCAGTGGGCCGTCTTTGGGACCTTCGGCAGGTGTTCTTCACTGTTCGAGGGCCGCTTGTGGCGAAACGTGATCCCTTTGAACACCTGCTCGATTCCGCCATGTTACCCACAGGGTGGTTCAGGAAAAACCTTGGGATGCATGGTCCGTGATGCTGGGTGCGCCTATAGATGTTCGTTGGTGCCCCTCTCGCCCTCTCCTCATCTCTCGTTGCCTAGGAGTGGATGTGTGTCTCTCTCACTCTCTCTCGTGCGCCCCCCCCCTCCTCTCTTGCTGAGCGAAGCCCTGTCGGTGCCCGGGCCTCCCTCGGCCTCCTGCACATCCCGGGCGCCGTCGCACAACCAGCTCTATCGTCACCGCCAGTCGCCACCGCTGCTGCCATTCTCAGCACAACCACCCTGACCAGCGACAAGTGCACATCATCATCGTCATCGTCGTCACCAGCATCGGCGCCGCCATCGGCCTGCGTCGTCGCTTTCGTCATCGCCTCCACCGTCGCTGTTATGAGTCATCCTTGCCGCCGATGTCGACGCTACCATGGGATCGTGCCTGCCCGAGTCTTCGACCCACACTGACGTGCTGGCGCGCCAGCGCGGCCCCTGAGACGTGCTGGGAAGTTCGCATCCGTACATCAGCACCATCGTGGCCGCATCAGGTGTTCCAAACCAGCTGGCCGCTGTGCGCGCGAGCGTGTGCGCACCAGCATGCCCGCAGAGAGGCGCTTGCAATGATGCAGCCGCGGCCGCACGGGCTTTGCAAAGCAAATTGCGGGTGGGTGAGCGGGATGTTTGCGCGAACAGCGGAGTTACCAATTCATTCGTGACTTGATTAAGCCATGCAGGTTGCGCTACATAGCTTGTATTACACAGCGCACACCATGTAGATTGCACCACCTCGGTTGCACCACATTGCACGCACCACATTTATAGCGGCATATCGGTTGCACATCGCCCTTGCAGTTCCAGAGTGGACACAATCTTTGTGTTGGTTTCACGTTGGCAAACATGTAGAGCAGTTGGAGCAGGTGTCGATGCAGCGCGAAATCATGGAGAGGATTTTGTTTAGGAGCCGTGGCATATCGAGTTCCGCCCCGAGAATTGTCATGCCATGCCTTGCCGGGACCAACCTGGGCCACAGCAAAGACCAACGCAAGCTCATCGCTGCGACACGCACAGCTAACATATTAAATGAGCCACCCTTCGGAGAGTTTGTGAGCTGGCGGCGCGACCACCGAAGGACTCGGTTGATGTCCCCACAGAACATTAAGCCAGGAGGGAAGGAAGGGGGAGCGGAAGAGTCGGAGGTTCTTGGAGGGAGGGCGATCCCATGGTGGGTCTGGGGAACGGGCCCAGCTGGATGCTCCCGTTTGACGCGTTTCCTCCTTCCAGGGGCCGTTCGGAGCGATTTTCTTTCCTTTTCCGACTTTTGCCCCAACCGCACCTTTGTGCCCCCCACGAAAGAGGAGGAGGAGGAGGAGGAGGAGGAGGAGCAAAGGGGTCTCCATCAGACGTAAGACCCCTCGCGCAGGCATCCTGGGCACACTGTTCAGCTTGCTCCCGTTCCACAGGGCAAAGACCTGCCGGCCCTTTGCCGCGGAGTGCGCGCGGCTGAAGAGGGCGCTCTGCTATCAGCGCCTTCTGTTTTCAGCAGCTCGCGACGCCCAATGGCCGACGTCGAATGTGCCTCGCGATCGATTCAAATGATTATCTTGTGTGTTTGGTCGAGGAGTATTATCCTGTTCCCGACTTTCTCTGCCCTCGTCCGTTCTTGCCAGTGTTGGCGTTCATGGCTGGGTTGGAGGACGAAACAGTCAAGTTTGAGATGAGGAGCTTCCCTCGCAGCATGTGCCTTCCAGACTGCTCTGAGTTTGTCGATGTTGTGCGACTATGCGCTCCTCAGCTTTCTTGTGCCGCCCATCTTTGTGGTCATGGGGCCGTTGATCGTTGGCATGTTCCGCACATGGGATGGGACTTCCTCCAGTGAAGGAGCAATGAAGGGAGTGAGCATGTCGCTGCTTCCCTGAGGGTGGAATTGAGGGGCGCAGGCAAGGCGGAAGCATGCTAGGGTATATGACGACTCCAGTCATGGGCGAGACGGGGGACACGCAGAGACAGAGAGAGAGAGAGACAGATGTATATATATATAGAGAGAGAGAGAGTTACAACACTTATATAGACCTATATCTCTGTATGTAGACGTCGTGAGGAGAGATGGGCAGGCACTGAGCGAGACAGAGAGAGAGAGAGACAGAGAGAGAGGGAGGACGTTAGGGGATTGCGTGTACATGTGTATCTTTGCAGTGTGCTTACACATATATGTCCGTACCTTGGCGCATGCACATGTACTTACACAAACACCGCGGACGCAAACAACAGTGTTTTTATATCAGTATGTGTTGTGCCATCTAGGTGGAGCACTCTCTGAAGCGCAGTCTACGTGGTGCCGCCCATATTGTGCTGAATACGCTGTCAAATGTATCACATTGATTTCTTGCAGGCCATGCGGCGCCATCTAGATAGCACAACCCATTCTGTTCAACATAGGTGGCGCAATCCATGTAGTGCAGCGTATGTGGCGCAACGCAATGCAAGACAACGCAAAAAACTAGCAACGCAATGCAACACAAGCGATGCAACGCCACGCAGGGCAATGCAAAGCAATGCAACACAATGCAAAGCAATGCAAGGCAATGCAAAGCAATGCAAAGCTATGCGAAGCAAATTTCAACTTTTGATGTATTGCTTCGCCGATCGGCGCGGGCCCCCGTCTCCCCCTTTCCCTCCCCCATAAGGCCAGATCTTGGCTGCTTTTGGCGGCTGCTTTTGGCGACTGGTCAGGACCCCCCCAAGTCTGCTCGCGCGAATGGTAGAAGCAAATTGACTCAGCACCGGCACAGGCCCAGACCCCCCCCCTGTCCCCCACCCTTCGGTCAAACGTCGAAACACACAACGAAACAAGGCTCACCAGTGTAAAGCACCGCAGAGCACCGCAAAGCAATGCAAGGCAACGTAAAACAAAACAAAGTATTGGAATGCAAAGCGATGTAAAACAATGCAAAGCATTGGAATGCAGAGCAATGCGACACAATGTACAGCAATGCAGAGCAATGCGGAGCAATGTACAGCAACGCGAAGCAATGCAGAGCAACGCAGAGCCACGCTACGCAGTGCAAAGCAATGCAGCGCAATGCAAAGCAAAGCAATGCAAAGCAATGCAAAGCTGTGACGAGGCGGCGACGGGGCGACGGCAAACGAGCAGTAAGCCGCCAGACTGGCACGCAGGCTCAGAAGACGGGCGGCGACGAGGCGGCGACAGCGAGAACGGAGCCGCCAGATTGACAGGCAGATCCAGTTCTCTAGAAGGCAAGTCGGACTCTTAAACATAGAGAGAGAGATAGAGAGAGAGACAGAGATATAGAGAGAGAGCATAGACAAGCAACCATACATATATGAAAGAGCGTGTTCCACCGCTGCTGGCGGAAATCCGGGGGGGGTCAATCGGGGTTTCCTAACCCGTCCCCCCCCTCGAAAACCGGGGGGGGGGTCACTACCAGTACGAACCACTCCCCCACCGCCCCCCCAGTCAATCATGAAAAGGGGGGGGGGGTCACTACCGGTTTGAACCCCCCCCCTCGAAAACCAGGGGGGGTATTACCGGATCGAACCCCTCCCCCGCCCCCCCCTCGAAAACCGGGGGGGGTCACTACCGGTTCGAATCCCCTCCTCCCCCCTTCGCAGCCGGCAAACGATTCCCGCTCCTCGGGACGGTTGGGCAATGGTGGGGTGCTGGGACGGTGGTGGCAACGGTAGTGGTGGGGAGAGTGGTGCGGGAACAGTGGGACTGTGGTGCGGGCAGTGGTGGGGACGGTGGTGGTGGGGACAGTGGTGAGGGGGACAGCGGGACAGTGGTGGGGACAGTGGGACAGTGGTGGGGACGGTAGTGGTGGGGACAGTGGTGAAGGCGGTGGTGAGGACAGTGGTGGGACAGTAGTACAGTGGGGCAAGTGGTGGGGACAGTGGGGACAGTTGAACAGTGATGGGGACAGTGGGGACGGTGGGACAGCACAGTGGGACAGCGGCGGGGACAGTGGGACAGTGGTGGGAACAGTGGGGACAGTGGGACAGTGGTGGGGACCGTGGGGAAGGTGGGGAGAGTGGGACCGTGGTGGGAACAGTGGTGGGGACAGTGGGGACAGTGAGACACTGGTCCGTAGCCATTTTGGCTCAAGTCCGTAGCCTTCTGGGCTCAGGACCTGGCCTTACTGGCAAAGGGGGAGCAGCGGCCCCCACAGTGCCCTTCGTTTGCCTGGCCAGACGAGGTTTCATGTGAGAGCTCCTGGAGGAGCAGACTTTCCTTTCCCTCTTGCCCATGGGCAAGAAGCGCCCCGATGGCCATATTGTGCCCAAGACGGCGCAGAGCGAGTGTTGGCGTTGCTCCGCGTGCGGGTGTCAGCGCAATGAGGCCTGGTGGACGTGGTGCAAGCATTGTCATGCCCCGAGACAGGCGCCGCGTTTCAGTGCACCCTGGTCCGCTCCTGTGCCTCCTGGTGTGTGGGGGGATCCTCAGCCTGCGGCTCAGTGGCATGCAGGGCCCCAGGGGCATGGCGCGGGCTTCGACATGGCGGCCGCCTTGCGGCCAGGGCCGCAGCTCCTGGGCCCCGGCGGCAAGGGCGGCAAGGGCCACTCGTGCGCCAGCGGCCAGCACGGGGCTCCTGGAGGCGGCGACTCCGCGGTCCCCCTATCATCCGTCCCCTGTCCACGTCACTGTTCCAGTGCTGGAGGAGGAGGCCCTGCCGCCCCTGGCCTGCAGCTGGTCGGAGGCGGGGGTTTCTCCAAGGGCCCTCCGCGACAGTTCGGAGACCAGGACCTGCCCAGGCTCAAGCAGCTCGCCGCCACCCTCAAGGAACTGGGTGACAAGCAGCAGTTCGAGTATTATTCCGCCATCGTTGCGCGGCTCGAACACGTGCGCAGAGCCCCGCCGCCGCCCGCCGTCGGTGCCGCCAAGCACGCCTTCGAGGTTGCCAGGATCCAGCTGGACAAGGCAGTCCAGGCGGCGGAGCGCATCGAGCAGGCGCTGGCGGAGGCCAAAGGGAAGGCGGTGCTGGCGCACATCGAGTACAAGCGTAGAGAGTCCGAGTACCATGACACGGTTCGCGCGCTGCAACAAGTTCTCCCTGCAGGTCCAGGAGCTGTGCCTGACAGCAAGGGAAGACCACTGCTGGACCTCAATGCGCTGCTCGACGGGACTGATGTTGAGTTGGACGATCGAGGGGTTTTCGGCCTCGACGACGAGGGGCTCGAGCTCCCCCCTTCTGAACGTGCTGAGCTGGATCGACGCAAGGCGGAGCTGCTCGGTATCTTCAGGGAGGCCACCAAAGCCGCCTTCGGCCAGGCCAAGGAGAAGGCCGCCAGCCTGGCGGAGGAGCACAAGGAGTTCAACCGCCGCATGGCCGACTCCAAGCGCAGGAGGTGCGAAGAACCGCCTGCTGCAGCCCCAGGCACACCCGTGGCAGGCACCCCCCCCAGCCGCCGCCGAGGTGCCAGCAGCAGGCGCAGGTGCTGCCGAAGTGCCGCCCACGCCTGTGGCGGGAGACGGCATGCAGGACCAGGACCGTTCGGGCGGTTTCTTGCCGAGCTCTCCTGCGCAGGTGGACCTCACGTTGGGGGGGGCTCAAGCGGTTCCCAGTGATTGCGACGACGAGACGCTCTTTGAGGAAGCCAGGAAGCAGGCTCAGAAGGGGCCCACCCTTTAGCCTAGGCTGTTTCCGCTTCGATCCTGCGGCAGTTCCGTTCTCACCGAGGGGCTTCACGCAGGCCACAAGAACGCCGGCTTCCTTGGAGGGCTCGAGCACGGCCACTCCCAGCGGGCCAGTTACTTTATCGTGTTTTTCGGTTTCGGCGACCACGGGCTCATGGGCGCTTGGGCGCTCACCCACCACGCCTGTTTCGGTGACCCCGTGCTGGCACGGCGCGCGCCCCGAGACAGGCCTGGCAGGAGACACCCCATGGAGAGCCGGCGCGACGTCACCGTGCACTCGGGTCGGGTCGCCTGGGTTGGTGTCGGCATCTACGCGGGCGCGGCGAAGCTTGACGGATACGTTTGCAGGTGCTCCGCCCTCTTCAGTGGCAGGTTTTTGTCTGGATGTACCCCTTCCAGTTGCACGGCCTTTCGCCCCAGCGACACGCACGGATCCACCTCGCCTTGCGGGCGCAGCAGGGGGTGAAGTACCGACCGATGAGGCGCGCATGGATCCCCCTGCCAGCCTTGCGGGCACAGAGGTTGGTGAAGTACCGACCGCTGGGGACGGCGAAACGTGCGAGGGGGAAGGGGCGCGGCCCATTCCAGCTGGCGCCGCCACCCCCGAAGAGGAAGTCCAAGCCGAGCGGAGACTTAGTGGTTTGGACTGCCAACACGACAGCCTGGAAGTCCGCCCTGGCTTTTGGTCGTCAGCGGGCCGAGCACCGTCGGACTCGGAAGCTTGCAGATCGGCCTGTGCAGTTGCTGCGTCTGCAGGAGCTCGGAGTGCACCCGGATGATCGGACCCAGTGCGAGAAGCAGCTGAGGGACCAGAAGTTTTTTGTTGCAGTGCAGGCTAGCCGAGTCACCGAGCTTGGCGGCCTGTCAGGAGGTGTTGGAGTGGGCGTGCCTCAGCACGTCGGCATGGGCGAAGGCCCGATGCCCAAGCAACCTCTTCCATCTCCTCATCGCCTCATCGTCAAGTGGGTCAATGCCCTGGTCCCAGGGGGCTTCTGGTTAGCCTCCGTGCACCTACCTACCGAGGCTCCCTTCGGGCCCGAAGGGGCCTACCTGCTTGTGCGCTTGGACGAGTTGTTCCACGCTATTCGGAGGCCCTTTATTGTTGGGGGCGGCTGGAATACGACACCCTCGGAACTGGCGTCCATGGGCTGGCCGGGTCGGGTTCGGGCTCGGATTGTTGCGCCACGTGAAGTCACTTGTCGGTCAGGCAAGGGGCGGGTCTTGGACTACTTCGTCGTCTCAGATGTCCTCATGCCGTCCGTCAAGGGGTGCTCCGCGGCGGTCAACTCTTTCCTGGCCCCGCACAGGCCCGTGGGACTCCGTCTGGCTGCCCGTGCTGTGCCGACGACGATTCTGGTCCATGCTGGCCCTCGTAAGTTTCCACAGGACATCCCAGTTGGCCCCTATCCTGCCCCGCCAGATTGGTCTGACGTCTTGGAGGCTCTCGAGCAGCAGGGGGACCAGAGCAGCTTGAACCAGGCCTTTGGGAAGTTTGTCGGGCGCATGGAGGATGAGCTTATCGGGGTCCACGGGATCCCAGAGGAGCAGCAGGATAGGTTTCGAGGAAGGGGCTTAGGCTGGAAGTATAAGCGTCTCCCTGGATTCGCTCCAGCGCCAGGTCCGCACCCTGTTGCTAGCCAGGAGGCGTTGGGCTGGAGACGAGTGGCCAATTGGCTCCGTGAGCTCGGCCACATCTAGTCCCAGGATGCGTGCAGGAGGCCTCTCGCGCTCGCCTCCCTTCTCGCTAAGATCAGCATGGGGCCGAAGGCGATCAGAGACTCTCCCGCCTGGGCCGCTGTTTCTCTCTCCGCCGCAGATTGGAGCAGCACGTCATCCGTCGGCCTCTTTGACTTTGCCAACCTCGCAAAGAAGGAGGCCGGCCACCCGTTGCGAGAAGGAGTTCACTTGCCGTCGGTCCGCTGAGTGGCGCCTGTACGTGAAGGAGGCAGTCGCCAACGGTGGCGGCAAGGCCCACAGGTTCACCCGCCTTCCTGTGGGCTGGAGGCCTATC
Organism: Prorocentrum cordatum; assembly: GCA_963575745.1. NCBI lineage: Eukaryota > Dinophyceae > Prorocentrales > Prorocentraceae > Prorocentrum > Prorocentrum cordatum. Next base: position 104,239 of record CAUYUJ010018520.1, on the reverse strand, counting down.
CAGGCCAAGCGTGGCGAGCCCCCCCCCCCCCCAGGCCCAGAGGAGGAGCTGGAGCACGTTCTCAAGGATTGGGAGGAGGTCTGGTCACGCCCCGAGGCCGACGAGGACCCAGAGGCATGTATGCGTGAGCTGTCGTCGTTCCTGGAGTCCCAGAGGTGTCCTGTGCTGCAGCACGAGCCCGAGTTCATTCGTAAGGTTGCGCGGAAGATCAAGGGTTGGACGTCGCACGGGGTCGATCGCCTGGGCCCCGGGGACTTCTGCGTGGCCTCGGACAAGTGCCTCGAGGCCCTCAACTTGCTGTGGAACTGGATGTTGGCCCTGGGAGCGTTGCCCGCGCAGATCGGCCTCACCCTCACGCCCTCCCTCCCGAAGCCCGAAGGGGGCACGCGGCTCATAGGGCTGCTCAGCATGGTGGTGCGTGTTTGGGCCCGTTGATCCAGGGAGGTGGTCCGTCTTTGGGAAGCTGAACATTTTCGGAGCTACACCTACGGGACCAGGGGCAAGTCTTGCGAAAGGGCCGTCCGGGAGCAGTCGTTCGCCAGCGAGAATGCCGCGCTGACGGAGAGGTTCGCGACAAACTCATTTTTGGACTTGGTTAAGGCCTACGAGAAGGTTCAACACAGGGACCTGATTAGCGCGGCCAAAAAGCATGGGTTTCCGCTTTTTCGCATTCGGTTGTGTCTGAAAGTGCATCGTGCACCGCGGAGTCTCCTGCTAGGTAAGCGAGTGTCGCGCCCTGTAAGGATCCTGTCCACCATCATCGCTGGTTGCGGCTTCGCCACCACCCTTCTCCAGGTGATGATGCTGGATGTTCTCGATTTTTGTGCCAGGTGGTTCCCTCACACCCGTCTGTTTAACGTGGTGGACGACATTACGGCTCAGACGATCGGCACGGCAGCTCTGGTGGTCAAGGAAGGTTTGGCGGTCACCCTCACGCTGCGCCGCATGCTCGAGGCCCGCAGGCCCATCATCTCCACGACCAAGGGCCGCGCGACGGCCACCACGTCGGACATCGCCGACAAGATTGCTGCAGGTTTTAAAAAGTGGCATTTTCGGTCCTCGCATCATGTGAAGAACCTGGGTACTGACTACACGCAAGGGGACCGTCGTCGGGTTCAGGTCCAGGCTGGCCGCGCATGTAAGGTGAGGGCCCGCGCGGGCCGCTTTAGGTCTCTCAAGAGCCAGTTTCGCAGGCTCACAATGATCTCCAAAGTGGGCGCCCTCCCAGCAGGCTCGTGTGGGGTCAGTGTGGTTGGGATCTCTAACAGGCTCCTCTCGAGGCTTAGGCGTGCGGTCGCCCAGGGGCTCTTTGGACCTGCTAGAGGCCGCTCTCGAACTATTCAGTTCTGGCTTTCGCCTGCGCCCGAAGCCGACCCAGCCTTTGCGGGCATTTCCCTGCCGCTCCTCGCATGGGGGAACGCTTTTTGGCAGGGATGGGCGTCTAGGGAGGCGATGCTTTCAACGTTCGGTTTACTTTTTGGAGCGCTTCCGCGCAAATGAATTCACGTGGTCTGCGGTGAAGGGACCTACGGGAGCTGTGATCATGACGCTTCGGAGGCTCGGGTGGGTCCCCCAGAGCTTCTGCGCCTGGTCTCTTCCCTCGGGCTTGTTTTTAGACCTCGAGAAGGTCCGAAAGGTTTCTTTGCAGGCTTTCGTCGACCGTGGCAGTGCAGATCAGTTGTCTGGGCAGCTGCGGTGGAGCCATCAGGGCCAGGAGGTCTCTCATCCCCAGCTCGATGCAGTTAGCGAGGCGTGCGCTTCTCTGCGTCGCAGAGGGGGGCAGTCTCCAGGCCAGCCTCCTTGCTACTCACGTTGCAGGAGGCCTTGTCACCCAGTCTGTTCTGTATCAAGACCGTCGGGTCATCGACCAGAGGTGCCAGTTGTGTCTTGGAGCTCGTGGGACCTCACAGCACCGCCTCTTCGTCTGCGATGGGTTGCACGAGGGCCGCAGCAAGCTCGGTTTTGATGAGGAGCTGCGGGGTTGGAGGAGTGTGGAGGATGAGGATCCATGCCTCTCCCGCTGCCTCCTCCCTGCCCCCATCAGGTTCACCCCTCGCCTCCAGATCACAGGTGCCTGGAGGTGGGACTTCTGCCCACCAGGAGGCGAAGTGCAAGGCCGCGTGTGCTCCGATGGGTCTGCTCTTTTGCCAGACCTCCCCCTCTTCACGGTCGCTGCCTGGGCGGTTGTGATGCTGGACGGAGGTGGAAATGTTCTAGGCTCGGCCAGTGGTCCTCTTCCGCACGCGCTGCATTCAATATATGGCGCTGAGGTGTTCGCCATCCTCATGGCTCTCCGCCTCTCGGGCCCAGGCGATGTTGAGCTCGGTTGCGATTGTCAGTCCGCTGTCTTGACCTGGGACCGAGGGGCGGAAGCTGATGTCTCTAACCTGCCCTATGCGGAGCTTTGGAAAGAAATTAACTTCAGGCGGAGGGACCGTGGCGGTTCGTTTCGAGTTTTCCATGTTCCTGCCCACAAGACCTGGCCCAAGGCTCTTTCCATGGGCGTGCCGTTTTGGGCTTGGAAAGGGAACCGAGTTGCGGATCTTGCTGCCGAGAGAGCAGCCAGTGACATTCCCATTCCAGTGGCCCTCCGCGACCAGTTCGTTGAGCAAAGGCAGCGCCTGCAGGTTCTTGGCCGTTTCACAGGAGCCATGCTCGAGGTTGCTGGCAGGCCCAAGCTTCGCGATGTTTCTAAGGTTGTGGCCAAGAAGCCCCGCCCCCCAGGGACCCAGCTCATCCTCTGCCCCGACCCCAATGGGCACGTCTTGGGGCGGCGGGGGAAAGGGCTGCTGCGTGCGATTTGTCTCGACCGAGGGCGGAGCTGGACTCACCTGGCCAGTTTCAAGTGTTCTGGCTCGCCCAGGATTTGTCGCCAGGCTCACCGCTCGCATCGGTTGTGGGGAGATGATCCTGGTGCTGTTCTCCCGATCATGTGGTGTTCCAGGTGCGGCAGCTACGCCAGGCACCGAATGAATTTGTTGGCTGAAGTGTGTGTTTGGGAGGCCCCGAAGTGGCGCTACAGGTAAGTCTCTGGAGATGCTGCGGCGGGGCGTGGACCCCACCACTCGTGCGAGTTTCGGCCGCAGCGTCCCACTTTGGATCGAGAGAGGGGCTGGCCGCCTGGCGGAGGCGACGCCCCCATCCTCGTTCGAGGCTTCGTGTCATGAGGGGCCCCCGCAGGAGCCTCACGGAGGCGATGGCTCCCCTGCCAGGGCCTCCGCTGAAGGATGACTTCGGGTCCCTTCAGCGGTGGCCCAGGCAGGGGGGGGGCGCCGCCTCGGTCAGGGTCCTTTCTTTTCTCTTCCCCCCCCCTTGTCTGGCCTAGGTTCTGCGCCGCCTCGGCACCGCGGACCCTCGGCTGATGGAGAAACTGGAGAAACTGGGGACAGTGAGACACTGGTGGGGGCACTGGTGGGACAGTGGGGACGGTGGTGGGAACAGCGGGGACAGTGGTGGTGAGGGCATTGGTGCTGGGGACAGCAGTGGGGGATGTGGCGCGGACGGTGGTAGGGACCCCGAGTTGTTTGCTGGCGGTGAGCGTGTGTGGGGGGGGAGGGGTTCGAGCTGGTAGCGACCCCCCCCGGTTTTCGAGGGGGGGGTCTCGAACCGGTACTGACCCCCCCGGTTTTCGAGGGGGGGGGAGGGTTCGAACCGGTAGTGACACCCCCCCCCTTTTTCATGATGGAATGGGGGGGGGGTTCGAGCCGGTAGTGACCCCTCCTAGTTTTCGTGGGGGGAGGGGGGAGGGGTTCGAACCACTAGTGACCCCCCCAGGTTTTCGAGAGGGGGGGGAGGGGGGGGGGATTCGAACCGATAGTGACCCTCCCGGTTTTCGAGGGGGGGGAGGGGGGGGGATCGAACCGTTACTGGCCCCTCCTGGTTTTCGAGGGGTGGGGGTTCGAACTGGTAGTGACTTCCACCCTTCGGGGGGGGTCACTACCGGTGGGTGAGATCGAAGCTGAACTTTGACTCCCCCGCCAGGGAGCGAAATCGGTTTATGTTTTGTGTTCATGCTAGGGCGAAGCCAAAGCAAAGCTCTCTCCTTTCCTACGGTGCCCGTTTCCTGCGGTGGTCCCGTCGGTTGGCTTGTCGCTCGTCCCGTCGGTTGTCTGGTGGTTGTCCCTTCACTTGTCCCGTGGTTGTCCCGATGGTCGTCCCGACGGTTGTGCGTTTGGTTTTCCCAATTGTTGTGCCAATCGTTGTCCCGATTGATGTCCCGATGGTTGTCCCGATGGTTGTCCAGTGTTTGTCCAGTGGTTGTCCAGTGGTATTCCCGATGGTTGCCCCGGTTGATAGATATCAAGATATGCAGGTGCATCGGTAGATACCGATATCGATTCATGTAAATATATGTTATATATTGATGTCGGTCGATATGTAGTGAGATCGATAGATTTATAGTGAAGCTGGTATATCGTAAGACCGATAGAGGTTTATATATTCATATATATATATATACACAGTAGAGATGATGGAGAGGCAGGGGTGCAATGAACACCGACTCTGCCACCACGGAGTCGCCCTACCTCGGCTCTTCTCGCTTTCCTTCTCCTCATCCCTGGCCTCCTCGCCGCCATCACCCTTCTCCTCCTCCAACTTCTCCTCCTCGAGGTAACCCCCCTTCTTAACCTCCTTGCCCTTCTCCCCTCCCCTTGCCCATTCTGATCCTGTCCTTCGCCAGCCTACTCCTCCCAGATCCCGCCTCCCCCCATAGCTCAGCGGCCGAGGCGCTCGAGAAGAAGACTATGGTAACGAAGTCGCACTGGGGGTGCCGAGGCAGAGCTTCTTTTCTCTTGGGAGGCGGCAGACGAGAGAGCGTGAGACGAGGCAGTGAGATGTGGACGGAGAGAGCGGGAGACGAGGGGCACAGAGTCGCGCCAGAGCCATGATCGTGGCGCTCCGGGGGGGCCCGGCTCCCCCTCCCGCAACCCGTCTCCTCCATCCCTCCTTCCCTCCATGTCCCCCTTCTCCTCCTCCAGGAGGAGGAGAGGGGAGAGGCGGAGGAGGAGGAGGACGAGGAGGAGGAGGAGGAGGATAAGGAGGAGGAGGAGGAGGAGAGAAGAGAGAGAGAGAGAGGAGAGAGAGAAGAGAGGAGGAGGAGGAGGAGAAGGAGGAGGAGGAGGAGGAGGAGGAGGAGGAGAGAAGAGAGGAGAGAGGAGAGAGAAGGGAGGAGGAGGAGGAGAGGAGGAGGAGGAGGAGGAGGGGGAGGAGGAGGAGGAGCAGGAGGAGGAGGAGGAGGAGAGAGAGGAGGGGAGGAGGAGGAGAAGGAGGAGGAGGAGAAGGAGGAGGAGGAGGAGGAGGAGTAGGAGCAGCACGAGAAAGCAGCCGTCGTCCCCTCCCCGTGCGGGATAAACGAACGGGTGCCACTGGCAAGGCACAGGCACACAGAAGATCCCACAGCACTGCAGGAGGAGGAGGCACATGCATCAGGAGAGAAGAAACCACACAGACACAATGAATCGTCGATGTCCCAGAAAATATCGGAACATATGGGAAGTGGGGCGGAAGACAAAAACCCAGAAACTATGGGAACATATTGGGAATGTTCTTATTTGTGTGTACTTGTTTGTGTGTCCCTGGGCCCCTTTAACGCATGAAGTACCAAGCTTCCGAAGAGGTGGGCCGCACTCCAAAGCGAGCGTGCTGACAGCTCCGCGCTGCCTGGGACCGTGCATGACATGTCCAGGAGGGGCGCCTCCAGAAGCCAAATATTTGCCCAGGCGCACTGGTAGAATGGTAGAAGCAACTCCGCACTGCTTGCGAGACTCCGCACGTGGCAGGCGTGACGCCCGAGATGGAAACTTGCGATGCAACAGCACACCAAATTGCATGAGTGCAGAATTCTGAATGGGATTAGCCGCTTGCCCCAGGCAGTGAGCTCTTAGGGAAATCCCTTGGCTCGCCGACCGCCTAGGAGGGCAGAACCACCCATCAGTATCCAATTGATGATTTCCTGCTCATGCTGATTTGACTTCGGTCTGCTTTGCCACCGGGAAATGCTTCGCAATCTGAGGCGAGGACGACCCGACGCCCCTCAGGCGCCGACGTGGAGAAGCAGAGCTGGGCAGCACATGGCGCATTCGAACCCAAACGGGTACGGGAGCCTTGGGCCATTGGTGCTTGAGGAGAAAGAGAGAGAGAGAGAGAGGAAGAGGAGGAGGAGGAGGTGGAGGAGGAAGAGGATCTGCGTGAACCCAACACGCACCAACGATCTTGCAATTCAGTTCCCTCTTCATATGCCCCTACATGCGGGAAGTGCCCCGTTGGAAGGCAACCGATTGAGAATCCCCAGTCGCACCAGAACGCACTTCCTGGAACACATGTGACTTTTGAGCACTGACAATCCTAAATCGTGCCAGGGCACTGTTTTGGGGGCGTCAGATAGACTAACCCTTGAATGTGCTACACTTGTTGAAGACGATTGCGCGCGGCTGAGGCGTGAAACCCTTGCGAGCCTTTTCTAACACGAATGTACGCGGCGCTAGGGCGAGAGCGACATTTTGAATACCACCCGCCTTCCCGGACGTAGAGGGTGACCAAGTCTCAGGCGAAATTTCTGACCCACCATACCGATCTTCTTCGGGGTGCGACAGGGAGGAGTTTTTGTAAGGAAAGAGATGTAGGAGGAGGAGGAGGAGGAGGAGGAGGAGGAGGAGGAAGAGGGAGGAGGAGGAGGAGGAGGAGGAGGAGGAGGAGGAGGAGGAGGAAGAGGAGAAGGGGGAGGACGACGGAGAAGCCGAGGAAGGAGGGGGAGGAGGGGGAGAAGGAGGAGGAGGAGGGGGAGGAGGAGGAGCAGGAGGAGGAGGAGGGAGGAGGAGGAGGAGGAGGAGGAGGAGGAGCAGGAGGAGGAGGAGGAGGCCCCCACCCTCTCCACCTCCCCGCATCCCCGGCCCGCCGCCGGGAGCCCTCAGGCGAGCAGGTGTTCGTGAATTTCCTCGACGGCGACGCGTGGCTGAAGTGCTGCGTCTCGGGGAAGCCCGGACAGGACCGTCCAGCTGCTTGAGGGAGTGGAGGTTGAAGCCGTCTGGGGATCTGAGGTGGCCCAGCACGGGTTCTGGCCAGCAGAAAGGGCGGGCAGGTTCGAGGATCTGGGTTCGGGAAGAAGGTAGCCTTCCGTTTTCGGGCCCCAGGACAATGAACAATTGATCTGTAGTGAAAAATGTCACCAAATGTCAGGCCCCCGGGGACCAGGACACAGCTCAACCAGGACACGGAAAACCAAGACACGGAAAGCCAGGGAGGTCCTCCCCCTTCCCCCGCGGCCTTCTTCTTTTCGTCGTGTTTGTTCGTTCGTTCGTCGTTCGTCCTCCCCCCTGGCCGTCTTGGCCTTGCCCTGGACCCAGCCCTCCCCAGCTCCCCTCGCTCTTCCCCCTTGGCCTCCATAATCCACTCCCTGGACCCCCCCCCTCGCTCTCCCCCCCTGGCCCCCCGTTCGTCGTCCCCCCCGTTCTTTCTTTTTTTCGTCGTCGTCGGTCGTCCTCCCCCCTGGCCGTCCTGGCCTCTCGTTCGTCGTCCTCTCCCCCCCGGCCTCCTTATTTTCGTCGTCGTCGTTCGTTCGTTCGTCATTCGTCCGCCCCCCTGGCCGTCGTCGCCTTGCCCCGAACACAGCCCTCCCCAGCTCATCTCGCTCTCCCCCCTGGCCTCCCTAACCCACTCCCTGGACCCAGCCCCCCTCGCTCTCCCCAACCCGGCCTCCCGTGCGTCGTCCTCCCCTCTCTTATTTTCGTCGTCATCGTTCGTTCGTTCGTCGTTCGTCCTCCCCCCAGGAAGTCCTGGCCTTGCCCTGGACCCAGCCCTCCCCAGCTCCCCTCGCTCTCGGGCCTCCCTGACCCACTCCCTGGACCCAGCCCCCCTCGCTCTCCCCCCTTCTGGCCTCCCGTTCGTCGTCCTCCCCCCTCCCCCGGCCTCCTTTTCGTCGACGTTCGTTTGTTCGTCGTTCGTCCTCCCTCCTGGCCATCCTGGTCTTGCCCTGAACCCAGCCCTCCCCAGCTCCCCTCGCTCTCCCCCCTGGGCCTCCCTAGTCCACTCCCTGCACGCAGCCGCTATCGCTCTCCCCCCCCCTCCTGGCCTTCCGGTCATCGTCCTCCCCCCCCATTCCCTCAAGCCTTGCCTCTCCCCCCCTTCTCCTCTCGTGGGCCGCGAACCTTCCGGACCCAGGCCTCCCCCGCGGCCTCCCAGATCTCCCCTTCTGGCCCTGGCCCAAGGAGGCCTGGTTTGCTTGGGGCCTGCTTCCCTGGGCCCTGGACTTCCCCCCGGGCCTCCCAGGGCAGCTCCTCTGGGCCGCGGAACCCTTCAAGTTTCGTGGTTCGTTCGTTTGTGGTTCGTTCTCCTTACCTGGCCACCTCCCCTGGCTTCCCTGGCCCCCCCCCCCTCCCAGGCTCCCTGGGCCGCGGAACCCTTTATTCCCGACCATCCTGTGGTGTTGGGTCCTCGTTTTGAAGAGACAGCGCCCCGCGTTCCTTCCTTCCTTCCCGCTGCCCCCTCCCTCCTCCCCCTCTTCCCTCCTCCCATCCGCCTCGTCATCGTCATCGTCATCGTCGGCATCATCATCGCCATCGTCATGATCTACATCATCATGATTATCACCATCGCCATCGTCAGCGCCGCGCCCCTCACACGGTTCGTGGCACCACATGGAGCTCCACCGAAGGCCAAAGTGGCAGCGGTTGCATGCGTCACCGCCGCCCCATTTTGGCACATTCTTCACACGGTTCGTGGCCACATAGGGAGCTCCACCGAAGCCCTCAGCAGGAGCGTCCGCATGGCACCGCCGCCCCATTTCGGCACACCCTTCACCCGATCATAGGGAGCTCCACCGAAGGCCCCAGCGGGAGCGTCCGCATGACACCGCCTTCTGTTTTGCACACCCCTCACATGGTTTGTGGCTTCATAGGGAGCTCCACGGAAGGCCCCAACCGCCGCCTCATTTTCGGCACACCCCTCACACGTTTCGTGGCCCCATGGGGAGCTCCACCAAAGGCCCCAGCGGGAGCGTCCGCATGGCACCGCCGCCCCTGTGGTACACCCCTCACACGGATCGTGACCTCGTAGCCCAGTAGGGAGCTCCACCGAGGGCCCCAGCGGGAGCGTCCGCATGGCACATTCCTCACAAGCATCGTGGCCCCATGGGGAGCTCCACCGAAGGCCCCAGCGGGAGCGTCCGCATGGCATTGCCGCTCCATTGTGGCACACCAATCACACGATTCGTGGCTTCATAGGGAGCTCCACCCATGGCCCCAACCGCCGCTTCATTTCAGCACACCCTCGCACGTTTCGTGGCCCCATCGGGAGCTCCGCCGAGGGCCCCAGCGGGAGCGTCCGCATGGCACCGCCGTCCCATTTCGGCACACCCCTCACACGTTTCGTGGTCCCCCATAGGAAGCTCCACCGAAGGCCCCAGTGGGGGCGTCCGCATGGCACCGCTGCCCCATTTGGGCGCACTCCTCACGGTTCGTGGCCCCCAGAGGGAGTTCCACCGAAGGCCCCAGCGGGAGCGTCCGCATGGCACCACCGACCGCTTCACTTCGGCACACCCCTCGCACGGTTCGTGTCCCCAGAGGGAGTTCCACCGAAGGCCCCAGCGGGAGTGTCCGCATGGCACCACCGACCGCTTCACTTCGGCACACCCTTCGCACGGTTCGTGGCCCCAGAGGGAGCTCCACCGAAGGCCCCAGCGGGAGCGTTCGCATGGCACCGCCGCCCCATTTCGGCACACATTTCACACGCTTCGTGGCCCCATAGGGAGCTCCACCGAAGGCCCCAGTGGCGGTGTTCGCAGGAGTCCTCCGACTCATGTCGGCACACCCTTCACACGTTTCGTGGCAGAAGGCTATACCTCGTGCGCTACTCGGAGTTTGCGCACCCCCCCTCCTTGGTCTCATCTCCCTCGCGGCACCCGCAGCTGCATAGGGTTGTGTCCTTCGTCAGGCTAATGTTCGTGGTTCGTTCGTTCGTGTTTCGTCCTCCTCCCCCCCGCCTTGCCTGGTTTTCCTGGGGCCTGACCACCCGCTGACCTTCCCCTGCTTCCCTGGGCCCTGGACTTTCCCCCCGGGCCTCCCACGGCAACTCCCCTGGGTCGCGGAACCTATTCATTTTCGTGGTTCGTTCGTTTGTGGTTCGTCCTCCTCCCCTGGCCACCTGCCCTGGCTTCCTGCCCCCCCCCCCATCCCAGGCCCCCCTGTGTCGCAGAACCCTTTACTTTTGTGGTTCGTTCGTTCGTGGTTCGTCCTCCTCCCCTGGCTTCCTGGCTTCCCTGGGCCCTGGACAATGGCCCTCCTGCTCTGGCTTCATGGCGATTCTCCCGGGCTTCCCAGGGCAACTCTCCAGGGCCGCGGACCTTTTTTTTTCGTGGTCGCTCGTGGTTCGTCCTCCTCCCCTGTCCTCCTCCCCTGTCTTCTGGGCGATTCCCCTTGGGCTCCCAGGGCAGCTCCCACGGACCGCGGAAGCCTTTATTTTCGTGGTCTTTCGTGGTTCGTCCTCCTCCCCTGGCCTCTTCCCCTGGACATCCCTGGGACAGATGACCATGCGCCTCTACATTGCGCCCCAAGCCGCCCCCCCCCTCTTCCCCTCCCCCATTCTCCTCCAACGTGCAAGAGCCAGGGCACGCGTGCCACTTGTTCTGCGCATGTTGCAGTGCAGTAGTTTGTTCGGCCGCCGTCTGGAAAAATTGGTTTCGAGGGATGTTGGGTGTCTGGAACTCGCGTGTCCGTATTTACGGGGCCCTGAAAATGGACCTTGGAAGGAGTCCGGGGATTTGTTTTAAGCGGATTTGGCTTCATCCCTCCCTCCTGAGTGACGTTTTGGATCCCGGCCCATTCAGACCCTCTGGCCTCCAACGTGGAGGGGGGATAGGCCCAAGGGAGTGCCAAATTTCGAGATTCGAGGCTTGAGGTTTTCGAACGTGTTCGTCGGTTGGCAGGTGCGTATATGAGGCAAGATGTCGGTGCGAAGCCCTGTCCGACACTGCCGGCACAGGTGGCCGGAGGCTGAGCGCGCAAGTGCGAGCGACTGGAAGGTCGCCGAAATTTCTTTGAGCAGCGCCAGCTGCGCGCAGAAGGCGACGACGAGGACGCGGACGAGGACGAGGACGACACAACGACGACGACGACGACGACGACGACGACGACGACGACGACGACGACGACGACGACGACGACGACGACGACGACGTCTCGCGCCCTGCGGCGCGCCACGCCCTCGGCGTGGAGGGCGGGCGGGCGGAGGATCGCGGAGAGGAGGGTGGCTGTCCGGCCTCGGGGTGCCCTCCAGCAGCTGCGCCCCGCCGAGGGCGCTGTGGTCAGGAGGGGAAAGAGCACACAGACACGAGTAGTCGTCGAGCCCCAGGAAAATATAGGAAACTATGGGAAGCGGGGGGTAATGGAGGATGACGATTAATAAATGACCGGGGGTCGTGTTCACGCGGCGGCACCCAAGATGACGATTAGAAAAAACCAGCCGCGGGCTGGAAAACTATCTTTTAATCGTTCTCCTCCAGTCAGAAAATTGTGCAGAAATAGCAGAAAATCGTTTTTTTTCAGTCGTTCTCTCCCATTTTTTATTAATCGTCATCCCGCATTAAGACGAAAACCGAGAAAGTATGGGGAAATATGGAGAATGCTGTCATTTGTGTGTATTGAATTTGCGTGTCCTGGACCCCCCTCAGTCACAGGGGTGCCCGGATCGTCTTGAACAGCCGCCGAAGGCCCGAGTTCTGACCCGAACGGCACAAGTGGATAGGCTCAGCGGGGGATGCATCGATCCCCGATCGCCCATCGCCGATCGGCGCCCGGTAGCCCTCCCCCCGCTGAAGTGGGAGGGGGGATCCTGGCTAGCAGAGGCGATGGCAAATCCAGCAAGTCCGTCGGCAACCTCTCGTCGGTCGTCGGGTTCCTGGTTCGGGTAGGTTGTGCTGGCATGGTCCATACTGGCAGAGCTCCCGAGTTGTAGGGGGGACAGGGGGGTGGGAAAGGGGGGGGGGGGGATGGGGAAGCACGAGGCGGGGAACAGAGGAGAGGAGACAGAGGACGGAAAAAGGTGCAGCGGGGAAGGGGGGTGCGGGGAGGGGGGGGGGGGGGGGGGGGGGCGAGATTCGCGTGTGGGCGCCCCTGCCCTGCAGTGCTGGAGGAAGTGGACGTGGAGCCAAGACGCCGAACTGATGAACAGTTCGAGCTCGGAAGGGGCTCGCTGCTCTTCACGTCCTTGCATTGGGTGCTGCTCTAAAGCTCCTCGTTCACCCAGGCGCTTTGGGAGCCAAGCCCGGATTTCGCCACTTCTGTCGTGCCCCTTTTTGGTCGTGGCGTGACCATGCGGGATGGAGGCTCGCCTGTCCGTTCTCGGCTCGGCTCGCCCGTCCTTGCGACGCCTAGTCTTGTCACTCTGCTTGCGCTCGCCCTCCGGGATGGCTGGGCGAAAGAAGGAGCACGCGTGGGTCCGGGGGAATCAACACTGGCATAAGCATGTTGGAGGTCCGTGCGGATTTCTCGGATTGGCGCTGGACACCCCCTGCCTGGCGCGCGGAGCGCGTCAGAGGCGGCGGTGGAGGCGCCGCCAGGGGGCCCCAGCTCCGATCCGAGGAGTTTGTGCGCGGACCTTCGAGTTCCTGTGCTTCCGTCATTCAGTGTTCCCCTTTGCAGAGCGAGATGGAAGAGGGAGTTGCAGGCGAGGGAGATGCTCGGGGTCAGCAGGGAGCAGAGCAGCACGGATGTTGGCACGGGGAGTCTTTGTCTGGAGGGCACGGCGACCTTGACAGGAGAGATCCAAGTGCGAGTTCATGTACCAAGGCTGGCGCAAGCCTTTCTCCTCGCAGACCGGGAGGGATCCGAGCCGAGCCCTCGCCGGTCAACGATTCAAGCAACTCGATGGGCGGCGGGGGTTTACCAGCCTGGAACATATCCCTATCCCTATGCTGGGCATCTCCTCATCACGATGCCAATATTAGGGATTCCCTTATCTTTTGAAGGCGAATCCCTAAGATTGTCATCGCCTCTTGGCGTGTCAATCTTAGGGATAGGGATCAGTTCGAGGCTGGTAAGAGGTAGGGCTCGGAAGTCGTCGAACACGTGGCGAACTCCGATCCCTACCCTTGCCTCCCATCGATTGAGGGGGATCGATGGTTGGTGGGGTACGGGCTCGGCCGTCGCCACCGGGAGGGAGCTGCTCGCGAGGCAGAGAGGGGAATCGGACAGGGTGAGAGCGGCAGCAGGAGTGGTAATCGGCAGGGGGTATAGGACGGCGAGCGGATAGGGATGAGGAGGGGACCGGGGTCGGGTGGAGGGTAAGAGCATGGGAGGAGGGTGAGGAGGAGGAGGAGGAGGAAAAGGAGGAGGAGGAGAAGGAGAAGGAAAAGGAGGAGGAGCAGGAGGAGGAGGAGGAGCAGGAGGAAGAGGAAAGAGGAGAAGGAGGAGGAGGAGTGCGGGAGGCGAGGATCTGGAGAAAGGGGGGGGGGGGGAGGAGGAGGAGGAGGAGGAGGAGGGGGAGGAGGAGGGGAGGAGGGAGAGGAGGAGAGTGCGGAGGCGAGGATCAGGAGAAAGGGGGTGGATGGGGGGGGGAGGAGGAGGAGAGGAGAGGAGGAGGAGGAGGCGGAGGCGAAGGCGGAGGGAGCAGGAGGCAGAGGAAGAGGAGGAGTAGGAGGAGGAGGATGAGGAGGAGGAAGGGAATGGGGAGGAGGGGAGGAGGAGGAGGAGGAGGAGGAGGAGGAGGAGGAGGAGGCGGAGCGAGGCGGAGGAGAGGAGGAGGAGGAGCAGGACGCAGAGGAGGGAGAGTAGGAGTAGGAGGAGGAGGAGGAGGAGGAGGAAGGGAATGGGGGGGGAGGAGGAGGGAGGAGGAGGCGGAGGCGAAGGCGGAGGAGGAGGAGGAGGAGGAGGAGGAGGAGGAGGAGGAGGAGGAGGGGGGGAGGTTGAGGAGGGGGTGAGGGGGAGCGGGAGGGGGGGGAACGGGGTGAAAGCGAGCTGGGAGAGGAGGAGGGGGAGGAGGAAAGGGGGAGGGGGAGGGGCAGGGGGGAGCTGGCGCGAGATGGTCGAGGCAGCGAGGGCGCGCCGGGAAGCCCAAGGAGCAGCGAAGGCGCGCCGAAGGCGACGGAAAGTGCGCCAGTCGCCTCACCCTGCAAATTTACTGCCAGGGGGGGGGAGGTCTGCCGTGGGGGACCTTAGTCTTCCACAGGTCTGGTAACCCCGAAGACGTCCCTGAATGGTGGCACCGTCAGATTTGGGGAGCAACTATTGTGGGAGAGCGAGGATGGGGACATTCAAGAGGACGAGTAAGATGAAGACCAGGTGGAGGCACAGTTTTCGCAGGAGGAAGATGGGAAGAAGCCCCATCTCCCCTCCCTGTCATCCTCTCTGTGCACCCTCTCCTCTCCTTTCCAGCTTCTCTCTCCGCCAGTCCCTGTCCTCTCACTCCCTCCATCTCTCCCCTCCCTCTCTCACCCCCCTCTCCTTACCCCGCTCTGCACTCCTATGTCCTGGTCTCCCCTGTCACGCCCCCTTCCCTCCCGTGCCCTCCCAGCTTGGTCGCGGCCTCCTTCCGAAGCCATTCTCGAAGGCAGCCGCGAGCCCGAGCCGCCCCGCGCGAGCGAGGGGAGGAGCGAGCGATTCGATGCGCGCCCTTGCTGATGCCAGCGCCTGTTGCCGTGAGCAGGCCCACAAGGAACGACATGAGAATAACGTGTGCCTCGTGGTACTAAGGATTGCAAAAACGTAGGATTGCAAAAAAACCCTCGTGGGTTTGAAAAAAAAAAAAAAAAAAAAAAAAAAACTCATGGATGTTTTGCAATCCTTCGTAGGTTTGTTTGCAATCCCCTTGGGTTTTTTGCAATCCTCTAACGTGTTTTTTTGCAATCCTTCGTGCAAGGGTTTTTTGCAATCCTTCGAAAAAAGGTTGTTTTGCAATCCTGTGTTTTTTTGCAATCCTTCGTGTTTTTTTGCAGGCACGCCACATACGAACGGGGTCTGCCCGACTGTCATGTCTGATCCCCCACTGGGCCCGCAGAGCCGAGGGGGCACCTTGCCAAGCACGTCTGTGCCGCCCTGTTCCTTAGAGCAAGGTGTCTTATCGTTGGTGCCTCGTGGCAGCCCCGGCTGCCGGCTGAGCTCGAGCACGCGGCAGGATCCGACACCCGTGGCCGCAGCGGCAGCGCACCATCTGTGGCCCGCCCCTCCCGCACTACGTCCTTGGCATCTCTCTCCCCCGCTCTCGCCACAGGACGTGCGCTCCAGGTTCGTCGTTGTTGCTAATTGTTGGCGTGGGCCGCCAGGCGGCGCGGTGACCACACCGCGTGGTGCGTCGGCGGGGATTCGGGGTGGCCGTACAGTTTGGGGGCTCGGGTCGTCCTTCGAGGACGTCTCGGGCGACTAGGGCCTCCGAGGGGTCCCAAGACTGCGGTGACGGACCGTGCAGTGAAGTCCTTCGGGATATCGAGGTCACCACACGGTTCTGGGCCCCAATGCTGCGTCTTCTTCCTCCATTACCTGGAGGAGCTCGTCTTCGCCGCAAGCTCTTCCCTCGCTCGGCCCCACGACCCCTGCACTCTCTGCCTCTCCCTGGGCGCCCCAGAACCGCCGAAGAAGCCGGTGAAGCCGACGAACCACCTTGCAGCGGTGGCCAGCGCCGCAGTGGAGGCGGCCACGGCGACAATGGGCGCGGGGCCCAGCGAGCGCGGCGTTCAGCGGGCGGCGCGCAGAGTCCAACGGACGTGCCCCGAGCCCACAGAATCAGCAACATCGTCTCGAGGCATTTGTAAATGTCGCGGGGGGAAATGACATTTCATCTTGTGGAGGAGCCAAGACGCATGCAGCTGCAGGGTAAGAGACTAAGGTGAAGCTTCCAGGGGTGGCAGGCTGCCCACTCGATGGTGTCCAGGATCCTGGTCATTTCGCTGATCGCATTGTCATCTTCCTGGCCCATTCCGCTGCCCTCCAGGGCAACGAGTGGAGCTCCGAATCATTCCGAGGAGTCCTCAGTCGATGCGACTGGGGGGTTCGAGCTGATTTTCCAGGTCGGCATCGCGTTGGAGCAGCGTTCCCGCGCCAGCGAGCCCACGTTAGGGACGCCAATGTGGTGCTGATTCGAGAGACCTCTTCCTCTTCCTCGTGTGACATGTTTGCGTGCCGGAGGAGTCTGCTTAAGATCGTGATCGGCACAGGCGAGTTGGGCTGATCCGTTAGCGCACGGGCCTTTGCTGATCAGTTTTCCTCTGCCCGACAGGTTGTGGTGGCAGATTATCACACATTTGCCCCAGCCAGTCCGTACCGCCCGCCCGCACCCCATGCCCCGGCAGCTCGGCCCCGGGAGCTCGCTCCAACAGCACGCTGTGTGAGTTTTGTCTTCGACGGAGGCAGAGCTCACGCAGCGTCCTGAAATGGGCCTTTGCACCGCCTTTCAGATTGGACGGCGGTCGATTGGGAAAGGTTGAATCGGGGATTCTGACGTTGTTTGAAGCGGTCGGCGCAAAGCTAACTCTGTTGAGATCGGGATGCAACGCACCTGCGGCTGCAGTCAAGATGCTGGAATGAGGGCCTCTTTTCAGAGCCCCGAATCATCAGGGGTAACTCGGGTCGGGGCTAACTCGGGTTCGCTTGTCGGGAATCCAAGCCCGAGTTACCCCGGACCCGAGTTACCCCGGACAACTCGGGCGTCCAGAGCCCCGAATCATCAGGGGTAACTCGGGTCAGGGCTAACTCGGGTTCCTTTTTCGGGAATCCAAACCCGAGTTACCCCGGACCCGAGTTACCCCGGACAACTCGGGCGCCCAGAGCCCCGAATCATCAGGGGTAACTCGGGTCAGGGCTAACTCGGGTTCCTTTTTCGGGAATCCAAACCCGAGTTACCCCGGACCCGAGTTACCCCGGACAACTCGGGCGCCCAATCTTTGGGTTCAAGAGGGGCTCTGGTTTTCGAGCCCTCCCTTCGATCCAGGTCGGGGAACTCGGGGAACCTCTTCGTTGCCGAGGCTCGCCGTGGCCGGCAGAGCCCCTTCGTTCCTTATTATGCATTCCTTATGATGTCTCGATAGCTGCATAGTAGATAACATCGCCAGTATCGGCTCTTGCGCCGCACCCCTTTACGGCAGGTTCATGCGAGTTTGGCACGCCGGCGACGCTGGCGAATGCGTTCAAGGTTTAATTCTGCGACGCGGAAGCACCGAGGGACACGGTAACGCTCTTAGACCCGACGGAATTCAACCTTCAACGATCGGGGCCGCGATCGACTCAAGCTTGAACGATCGACGCGCTGTCAAAAACCTTTGCGCGCGCCGACGCTGCACGAACCTACAATACGTCACACCAATTTGCGACCTCTAGGTACTCGTCCTCGCCCAGCTGTCGGCAAAAACGCGCGTCCGCCTTCGCAGCGGCTGCCGCCCGAAGCGGGGGCACCCCGCGTCGGCGGTGCGACCGACATGCGCGCGCGCGCGACCGCGTGCCGACCGCTCACCCATCGCGCATGCGCCGCACGCAGCACACGGGGAGCGCCGAACGGCGCAAACTACGGTAGGTTCGCGTCCTGTCGACCAGCGGCGACCCCGCCGCCAGCGTTTCAACGTTGAACGCCGCGGGCGACACAGAATTAGTCGATGTCGAACAATCTGACGCTTCGGAAACAGCCGATGGTTCAAGGTTGAACGATCCCCGCGGTGTCAGGAACCAACGCTGGGGTCGATACGACACGAAGCCACGGTGACTACCTCCCCCTCCTACTCGTCATTCTCTTCTGCGGTCGGGATCTTTGGCTCAGCGTGTCGCGCCGACGGTTCTGGCCTCCGCGCCTCTTCGCGTCACCTCAGTCGTCCCGGTCCCAAGGCGTCAGCATCCCGAGCATCTCCCAGTGTGCCGCCCCGCGGAGCGGAGCGGCATGCTGTCCGCTTACACGGCATGGCCGCCATGGCGGGTCGCTGGGGCTGCCGCTTCAACGCTCTGAGCAATAACTCCTCACTGTATCAGTTCTGCCTTCTCCATCGCCCAGGCAGCAATTGTCAGCAAAGAGCGTGCAAGGCATCGTCTCGCATTGCTCGCCCCGTATTTTTGTAGTATGCGCCATCCAGACATGGATAAGTTGACCCGTGCCAGCGTGATCGAGACGATGTGATTGACTTGCTGACATGACAGGAGAAGCTGTAAACCGACGCACAGCTCCGCAGGGAGGCGTGGTCAACTGCCTCGTGTGCAGACAGGTGTTGCTCGATTGGAGTTGTTATCTTGCTTGTGGATGCGGGGGCATCCGGTAGACAGGTGGTTGCGCCGATCACAGAGAAGCGCCGTTCGCTCTCCAGACCCAGCATTTCTCCCGCAGCCTCTCAGAGGCTGGCCATGGTTCCGAACGGCATGCGCATACACCGCATCGCGCGCGAAGGGCCGAAGCGTCGCGTTCTAAAAAGTATGTCTGGAGGCTGGCCCACGCCTCTCATGCTTGACGCAGATAGTAAGTGGCTGTTCGTTGAAGAGGGGTGGCGCTGCTAACGGAAGAGGCTCAGCGGCAGCTGCGAGCGACGGCGGGCCAGGGAGGCAGCGGCGGGCGGCAAGGAGGGAGGATGGCGGCGGAGGAGAATGCAGAGGTGGTGGCGACCTGGGGAGGGACCAGGAGGAGGAGGACGAGGGACGGAACACAGCCACCAACCCGCCCAGCGATGGAGGCGAACCAGTGGCCGCGCGCCGACGGGCCACGATGCTGGCATTCGTTTTTCGCCTCGATACCTAGTGCAGCCCATGCCTCCTCCACGCTATACTGTGCAATGGATTGCCGTCGCTTCGAACAGTTTTTGGATGACATACATGATGATGTGGAGCAAGTTCAAAAAACACTTGGACGAGACGCTGACCCTCAATGGGCTGAATGGTGTGCTGAAGCCTCAGCTAAAGGGGCTAGGGCGCTCCACAAGGTGACCAAGGTGAAGGCGATCCCCACGCCAGTGGTGGTCAATCATGGTTTGATTGTTGCTGGCGACCCCGTCACTGTCGTGAAGAAGGAAGCAGAAGACTATCGGAGGCTCTGGGCTGCATCTGACGCTGCGCCCAAAGCATGGGTCCCTGACAGAAGCTCGTGCCCTCGCTTATCGGCTGAAGAGATTCGCACAGTGGCACCCACCTTCCCGAAGGGCACGGCATCTTCATTCGACCACTTTCATCCGCGCCATGCGCCGCTGCTTGGGAATGAAGGATTGGATGTGCTATCTATGATATGGCGATCAGCAGAGGCTATCGGGATGTTGCCCAAGCAGATGTGCTGGATCCAGATGCCGATGCTGCCCAAAGCGTCGGGCGGCAACATACTGATCATCTTGTATGCGGGCATGTATCGGATATGGCAGCGGGCGCGAAGATGTATGGTAACTGGCATAGCTGAATCACTCGAGCGCAAGTTTTGGGGAGCAGGGAAAGAACGATCAGCAATTGATTGTGCATGGCTGCAGGCGGCAAGAAGCGGAGCTGATCGAGCTGAAAATCTTCACTCGTGGTTCTGGGTGATTGATTGGTCCAAGTACTATGAGTCTATTCCCCTGCGCGAGCTCAAGTACAAGTGTTTGAGAGTTGGCATACCGACGTGCTGGCCCAAGATCGTGATGAACACATGGTACGGACCACGGATCATCAGGAGTGGGAGGCACCATGCAGTTGAAACTCTGTATGCGACGCATGGCCTACCAGCTGGAGGGGGATATGCGGACATTGCTATCAAGATACACGCGGCATTCCAACTGGTCTCTTTCGTGGCACGGTGTCCGACGGTTGACTTCCTGAATTACATTGATGACAGTGCGATAGGGAGTAGCTCGAGGGGCGCTACAATCGCGAAGGCCACGGCGGTAGAGTCCATGCGGGAATGCAGGAAGACGTCGGGTGAGTTGAACGCGGTGCTCAACTTTGACAAGGTATCGTTGATTGCGTCTTCTGCGGAGCTGGGCCTCTCAATGTGTGATGAACTGGGGGTTCCTCGCAGCACATACAAGACTAGCGTCACATACTTCGGAGTTGATGAGAGCTCGGGAGCCCAGAGATCTGCCAAAGGAGCCCGCCCTAAGCAGACGCGTAGGTTTGTAGGTGCCAAACGTAGGATTCGGAAAGTTAGAGGCTTCAAGAAGGGCTTTAGAGGCTGTAGCACAGAGGCCCCCTTCGTCCAGATATGCCGTTCGGGAATCTCACCTGCTAGCAGCTTCGGAATTGGGATATATGGACTTTGCCAGAGTGAATGGGTGACACACCAACGGCTCCACAGCAGAGCCGTGCCACCAGCCCATGGAGGCGTCTCGCTGTCTGCGAAAATGGTTTTACTATGAGATTCAAGTTTTCGTTTACCAGTGGCGCCTGCCCTGCACAGGTGCAGAATGATTTGGTTTGCCACAACCCAACCCGATAGACCACTAGTAAGCCGTGCTGGGCTTCTCAGGCTTCGGCAGTCGGCCTGGCCCCTTGGGCAAGGAACCTGGGGTCACTCCCGAGGCCCGTTGAGCCGCGCGGCATTGGTGCTCTCGAGGGCGGGTTGGGAGGCTGCAGGACCCCTGGAGTGGAGATATCACAACGGAATCTCCATTCAGGTTGATGAAATACCGCCAGCGCTTCTGGCGGACCAGCTAGAAATAGGTATTCAGAGAGTTCATGAGCAAGCACTAGCAGCAAAATTAGGTCACCCTCCTGGGCACAGGGCAACCCTGGACCTGTTACGGCCCAGATTGGGGCCCAAGGCTCGAGGGCTGAGTACGAAGGCCAAGTTGTTGACCAGGAGCTGTGGGTGCAATGGGGTGTGGACTGCTGAGAGAGGCCGTCTGGCGGGGTACGGGACGGACGGGCGGTGTGAGTGCGGGCAGGTCGGCACACTCCACCACAGGCTCTACTCTTGGTCTAGACCTGATGTTGCACAGGCACGATCAGAGTCTGAAGTTCCGAGTCAGTTTTTAGAAGCGGCTCGTGCTGGGCCAGACATGGAGATTTTGCCCGCTGGATCCATGTGCACCCAGAAAGCGAGCTGCCGAAACCATCCATTTCAGCTGAGGTGGAAGTCTTCGGTGTTTCGGGAGAACCTCTGGACAAGAACCCAGAGCAGCTAGCTGAGTTGTCGGACGAGCTTGTTTTAAGCATGGTTTCGGACGGGCCATGCTCGAAGCCCCACCCCGTGCGCTCCAGCGAGCAGCATGGGCGATGGCGGTGCCCCCAGCGAGCGGACTTGATCTTGCCCCAGTTTGCGCGATGCGTGGAGTGGTCCGCGGAAGCTTCCCCCAGACACCCGCGATGTCTGAGCACGTGGGTGTGGCGCTGTGCGGACAGGTGGCAAACGTGCCATCTCAGCTCGGCGTCGATTGCATGTATGCGATAAAGCCCGCGCAAAAAAGATCTGTCCCAGCAGCTGTCGGCGCGCAGCAAGTTTGCAGGAATCCGAAAGTTTGCCCACACGTTGGAGGGCGCAGCCCTCATGCAGGAGGCGCGGCACGCGAAGGCGCATCGTAATCAGGAAGTGATTGATTATTTGGAGCAGCACGAGCGTGAATATGCAGAGGCCAACCGCATTGTGGATCACCATGCGAAAGTAGCTGTCCGAATGCACCCGTCTGCTGACCCATCATTCCTGCAGGAGTTAGAGGTAGCCGAGGAAAGAGCTGTCAACTTCTGTAAGCTGGCTGCAGCCGTCCTGCCGCTGTTTGAGGCCACGCCTAGGTGGCAAAGGAGTGCCGACGTCAACCGCCGCAGGCGTACACATCGAGTGCGACAGGACTGGCACCATTGGGTCGACGGACCAGCAGGCCTCCGATGTGTGAAGTGTTTCAGTCTAGGGGGTGAGGGTTTAGCCGAGCTTCCACTGAATGGTTGCAAGGGGGTCCCCCCCCCCCCCCAACATCCGACCGCTCCTCAAGGACCCCATGGGGCACCTCGTCGTCGCGGCTGGATTGACGGCTCGTGTTGCGGGCAGTGCTGGTAGTAAGGTCCATGAGAAGCAGTTCTGGATTTGTTTAAGATGTGGGGGGTGGTCCCAGGGTAGAGCCCTAAAGCTTGCAAAGCAGTGCCTCAATCCTGGTCAACACCCCACAAAGAAAGGTCAGGAGGTTATAAACCGCTACGCCCAGGGGAAGCCACCGAACCGTGAGGTCAGAGCCCTACTCGGCCGTAGCGTTGTCCTCCCTCGTTGCCCCGCGGTTGAGATGTTGGCCCCCTCGGAGTCCGATGCGGTTCCTGACTCGACGGAGGTGTCCAGGTCTCTCTCAGCCTCAGGGGTCCCCTCCTACGAGCAGCGAGCGGCTGCCCTAGTCGAGAGGATTCGTTTAAAGAAAGCCGTTGCGGGCAAGTAATCCAACTCGTTTAGTTCTTACGGCCCTTGGAGGGGCCTCCGCTGCCCCTTCCAAGCCCGTCTTTGGTGCCGTGCACTATCCCTTCGGGCCCTCCCATTCCATTCCATTCCTCCTCTCCCACCTCCTCCTCCTCCTCCTCCTCCTCCTCCTCCTCCTCCTCCTCCTCCTCCTCCTCCTCCTCCTCCTCCTCCTCCTCCTCCTCCTCCTCCTCCTCCTCCTCCTCCTCCCCCTCTCCTCACGCTATACTGTGTTTCGCCTACCTCCTGTTCGACTTCCCATCAGGTGACGACCGCCGCAACTCCGGCCAAGACCAAGCACCACCACGATTTCGTCAATCACCGCCAATGGTGCCGCCAGCACCAGCATCGCTTGCACGGCTATGACGGCGAAGCCAACACCATCTGGACCTACTTCATGTTGCAGTGCTTTTTCCCCCAAGCAGTAACACAACGACAACGTCGACCCCAAATCCCGCTTGTCACCGGCGCGACCGGGAACGACGAACTACAACACGTACGTTGTTGCGTATTCCATCAGCACGCACTGTTATAGACCAGGACAGACAGCAGCAACTCAATACAGGTCGACGGTTGCTCGACCAATACCAAAGTGCATAGCAGCAACCTGGACCGTCGACCTACACAATGTCTGACAACGCAGAAGCATCCCATGCCAACGGCAAAGGCAAACGCAAAGGCAAAGGGAAATACCAACAGCAGCACAATCACGCCAACGGGAAACAACCCGCTTGGCAGCCCATCGGCTTTCCCAACTCAGCACACCAGGGGCCATCATACCACTCGAGTGCAAGACAGTCCAACCAGAAGTGCTACAGCAAAACCTACCTTCAGCAAACCAGAACACCACAATCCCGGGAACAACAACCACACACACCATGCCCAATTCGACCGACCACGAAAAGACCCAAACCACAGCAGCCGACTGCACTTACAGCAAGACACGACGACTACATATTCCAATCCGTCGTCGGAACCACCTCTGCCCACGCTGCATGCACAACCGAAGAAAGCCAGACAACATCGGCGACAGAAGAGGAGCATGCTACAACAACGCCCTGCACAACGACAAACCAGGTGCTACCCGCATCCAAGTCGGGGCCCGGCACACGACAAACGTAGCTGAGCTTCGCAGACCAGCCACACAGGCCATCGCAGTCGGGAGCGCAAGTCAATATGCAATCCACCTACGACAACAGATCGCAGTCATCGAGCCACAACTCGCAGACCAAAAGCTACCAGCAGAAAAATGACAGTACATACTCCGACCATATATCATAGGCACCGCTCAAACAACGCAGCGACATCATGACACCAACATATTCCAGTCCAGACAAAGGCATGCACCAACCAAGAAGCATACTTCACCAACAAGAGACAGCACACACCGAGTCCGGATTCACGAGTCCAAGATATACAGCTAGGAAACTACCCGGCGGAATAGCCTCCATTAGGCCCTCTCAAGCTAGCCACATCTAACCCACCTTGCCCGAAAAACGACCGGGAAACACACCGATTACAAGTATTGCGACAATCAGCCAGCGACCGACTCGAGGACAACGACGATACCATTCAGGAGCTCGGAGGCGCACAGCCAAGCAAGGCGCCAGCCGCGCGATATAGCTTAGCAGCAAGACTACGGACCGCAGAGAGCACCACAAACGAGCAGCAATCAGCAAGCAACCTCTCCAAACATTTTCCACGACGACAGGGAGCTCAACCAAAGGTTGCGACAGACAGAGCCACGACTACAGGCACGCACTCAAGCAGCATTCAGAAAATGTCTACGCAGCAGTTTGCGACGGAGACGCGACTGTCAGCGTAGTCTGTGCACTACCAAAGCACAGCCAAACGACCTCCAATCCCAACGTGGCTCTACTATACCATCACCCACCCCTGACATTACGTATCATGGACGCAGACTGAAGCTATTATTACATCTCTGCGCCAAGAACTAAGAGAGAAGGGCACCGCCTCGAAGAACAGAAACAAGCCACATGAGAGTTGCGCGCAGCCACAGTGCTGCAAGCTGAACGAGCCACCGAAGAGCGCATGTTGTGCACCAATTTCAACGAGCAGAATAAGCACAACACGCCAGACCAGACCTACTGATGGCACAACACAACAACCAGTCCTCAGAGCAAAGATGAGGACAGGGAGCACACGGTACACACTGCATTGCGAGAACAACGGAGAACAGCATGCATCCTACATCAGACAGCGAGCACAGGCGCAACTCGCAGTCGACAGCGAGGCCATGGCACCGCGCGAAGCAGTCAGGACCATGCGGCACCCGTAGCAGGCAGAGGGCGGCTTGCGAAACAGATGCGAGTACAAATGAACAGCGCACCTCACCATGGCGAGCGCAACAGAGCAACTACGCGGAGCCGGCCAGCTCCGCGAGCAGCAGATCTGCAACGCACCAGATTGCCAGTATGGGACTGGCTCATGCAAAAGCATGTAGCAGAAGACTCTACGCACCAACGTAACGGCAATGGCGCAGTCTGACAAGTGGCATGCCGAACGCGAAGAAGCACTGACGGCACTATTACGACATGCCCCGCGCAGACCAGAAGATCGAGAACAAGATGCACGACGACCCTGAATTTAACAACCTGCGCCAGGGCTCGGCCGCGACATCGGCGACGCCATCTACGCGCGGGTGGGAGACCGCGTCGAACAGCTACAACCCCCAACGACAAGCAGACCTAGCATAATCAGAAGGCTGGCGACTACAATAGGAGCTGGATGACGCCATCGACAACGCAGCGGACGACGGCACCACTGAACATCACGGCGCCAACTGCGCGCCGTTGCGAACTTCCGGCGCCGAGCCATATGAACAATGGTTGTATTGCGAGTTCAGATGCGGATCGCCAGTTCGAGTTGACTCATCACGCGGCGCGCCGCCCACGACCAAACCGCGTTTTGAAATGCCTTGCTCGCCAAATGCTCCGCAACGTTAGACGCCGAAGTGGGGCCAACCTGCGGACTCACGCTCGCTGCCAGTTGGTTGCGCGCAGCCATGCGCCAGCGCCTGACAGCAGCGAGAGGCAGCCCGGCAACGCGGCGCCCTGCGATTGTTTGGCGAGGCACCGCCTATAGCTACACGGCGCAACGTCACCGTCGCGTCGAGCCCAGGCGGTCGACTGCCGGCCCCCCGCTCGCCACCTTCGCATTTTCTGCAATGCGCGCCAGCAGCGGCAGAGACCGCGGATGCCGCGGCAGCGCCATTATCCGACGCGAGACCGCTGGGGCCGGAGAGCTAGCAGATGGTTTAGCTTTAGCGGCCACTCAGTCGCGTCCAGCTACGCCCGCGGCGCCGCCACACTCAACCAGAGCACGCAACGTTGCTTCGCCGCGGAACGCCCATGTGATTCGACTCGCGGGGCAGTCACTTTTTCAATATATAGAAACCACAAGTCACCAGACGATGCGCACACATTGCCAAAACAGAGAGCATAGACAGGCGGGCGACGCCAAGCCCCCACCGCGAGCAATCCCCAACACCAGCCACAGTTCAACGCAAGACATCCGAGAACACTTGCCAAAAAGCGATTCACGACTCCAAGAGACGCATGACACGTCAACATAACTTACCCAGCGCCAGCCCGCGCCCGGGCGCGCGCAGAACGCCGCGAGTTCACAGCCGGACTAGACAGAATATCAGCCCCCCCCCCATTGATCTCATCTGCCGGCTCACTTCCAAGTGCGACTCGGCATTTTCACGAGTCGCATCTCAGACAGCATTGAAAAGGAAATCGTTTACGAGTGCTCGACAACGCCAGAGTGGAGCAACGCCGCACGGCAGCCTCCGCGCCCCCACACAAACTGATGTACATGGACCCAGCTGAGGCAATCCAAATTCGGGCACAACGAGCGCGCAACGATGAGCCCATCGCCAGGATTGCTTGGGTACTGCACCAAAGAATGCCAGGGACTATTTCACTAGACTGCATCCATGGGCACGACGACCACCCATGGAACGAACTGACTGACGCGCATGCCAACGTGCACAGCAGCGCAGGCAGTGCACCTACACCGGCTGCCGACCCAAGGCCCCCGCAGCCCGACCAGAACACAGCCTCGCGATTGCCGTGCCGCCGACGAATTTATATATTGGATTGCTCACCAGAACGATCAAACCAGCGACTGGTTCGCGCGCGCGGCGGCGCAAACAGGTGGTTTCCACGACCCAGCGAACACCTCAGCATGGCGAAATGCATTTGTCACCAGTGCGACCCAGAACAACCCGCAGCAACAATGACACGGCAACCAAACTTTGACTGACGTCGCCGGCATCGCGAGTGCCCACCTCAAGCTACCCATTCACAGCGCCCACAGAGCGAATGATAATGCCGCCAGCGACGGGCAGCAGCTACGCGGCGGGCGCACTCTGCACGGCGCGACCCAAGGACTGCTCTCGCGGGCACAGGGCACATGCATTACTGCAGAAGGTTAGCACCGGGAGGATACGGGAGACCAAGGCAAAGAGATGCAACAGCGCAGCATGCACTTTCACGCAGGCCACTGCGCCCCAGCACCAATCCAAGCTCGAGCGCGCCCGATTAGTCAGCGCAGCCATCCCATGCGCGAGTGCACCGAAACGACATCTCTACTTCAACCATAGGCGTTTTCAAGCACTCCAGTCGCCGCGCTTGCCATCGGCGAGATCACCAATGCAGCGCGTCGGCCCCGCGCCCAGCGAGACGCGAGTCGCGCCGCAAGGCGGTGGGTAGTCGTTTGCGGACCAGCTTGCCCCCCCCCCCCCCCCCGCGCGCGCCATCCCCTCGCCGGATTTTCACGCGCGCAGTCTCGCGAACCTTGCGCCGGGCATCGGCGGCGCCCCGCCTCCCGCGCGCCAGCCGCGTTCCCTCTCGCGCGCGCCAGCGCGGCCATCAGCCACGAGCCCAGCAATGCGCTGGCGAAGAAGACCAACAGCAATACCACCATGCATATGGGCGGCTTCGCCTATAAGCATCGACTGGCAGCCGTCGATCAGCGATCTACACGTGGACCCCCAGCGCGACCGCGCGCGGCGACAATGACCCTGCGCGCGTGACCACTGAACGCAGAAGACACCGCGCCAAGTCACAGCAACGCCAGCCTCCACCTTGCGCCCCAAACAAGATGCAAGACCTGACGCGGAAAGCACCACGCGCAGCCCTACTGGATATGAGCGCCCCCTTTCCCAAGGGCCACGCCAATAAACGACCGCCGCCGAGCCGTGCCTAATCTAGCCCGCGCAGCGGCTACGGAAAGCATTCGCAACAGGTGATGTTTTTCCACGCCAAGCATAGATCAGCAATGACACCCCGAAGCTTGCGCAGGTGCGTCAAAGCTGCACTGCCACCGGAGCGACGCGCGCGCACGAGCACCATGTTCTACAAGCCCAGCCAGGACATCGAGCAGCACTTGGCAGACCTACAGACCATCACACGCGTTAACTACACCACGCCCATCGCACCGCTACGCACGACAGCATCAGTTGCGGGCAGCAAGCGGCGCGGGCGCTCCTTGCCAGAACATGTGCAACACTAGCACACCAGCGCAAGCATCTCAGGACGAATAGTGGCGCAACATCGGCAGACTCTTTCCAATGGCCACACGACCTCCATGACCGCAGAGAAGAATGGCAACGCGCAAATGCTGCACTACGATATGGAAACTCCGCTCGAGGGAAAGTGGCCAATTCACAACCAATTCTCACGGAGGGGACTGCGAAACGCACTCGACAACGACCAACAATATGGACGCGACATTGCTTCGCACTTCGTACAACGAGTGATGGACAACGACAGCGCCGAGGCATTCTACAACAACAGTACCAGCACACCGATGACTCCAGCTGCGCCGGATCATGCGATCACGGAGCCACGCACGGCCACCCTCGCCAAGGAAAGCAAACATAAAAACCGGCCAGGACGACCTTCAAGGTTGCGCCCGCCAGCCAGACACGCGCACCCGTTCCGCCTCCAACCATCACTGACACAGCGAGCGTGTGGCGTGTAGGAGAATGGGACCGCAGTGGCATTGCACGCAGAGCCATCCAGTGCATGGCCATCCTCCTGCCCTCAGCAATCTCAGAACTACGCGACAACTTCCCTGGCCAGATCTGAACGCATTGCTAGCGAAAGCCTTTCGCCCGACGCAATGCCAGGGTCCACCAGGAGAGGGGGGGGGGGCGGGGCCTGGCATTTGCGTCGCGCGCAGCTACGCCCATATGTTCGCTTCAACCAGAGCACGTCAAGAACAATTGCGCAGACCTTCGATGCCACAACGACTTGACAGCCGCATTCAACATAATTGTGCGCGACACTGCTTTTTGGAAAGCATGCATCTTCAGAACCAGGCAACGACAATTCAGCGCACTACCAGCAAGGCGACATTCCACCTGATCTCGCACCGCGTGCGGAAGCCATGATCAGTCCACCGGGAATGCTCAGCACACGCGATTGCCCCACGTTGCGGTCATGAGTCATGCCGCGCGCCCCGCTCCACTCGCGGGCACTCCAACCTCGCGGCTCACCCAGCGAAATATACAAGACCAGCCAACAGCCTCGAAGACGCCAGAGGCGACCTCTAAGGTGCAAAACCGCCGAACGACACAGCAGGAGATATGACCAACAAGCCGCGCGCAGTCCACCTACGGACACCCGCCCATCCACATTTCGCAGCATTTCAACGCACCAGCACGGATGAGGTTACGAACGCCACCAACACCCTCTTCGTTTATGACGCGTTGGTGCGGGCTCAATGCAGAGACGACGGCCTCATGGGGCTCTACATGATCTAACATGCCTCCATCACACGCACGCGCAACACTCACTGGCCATTGCATCGCGCTCAATTACCAGCCGCGCATGCCGGTTTTCATCATCTACCTAGCATGCAAAGCAACAGATCAAGCAAATTCTAGACGCTTCGCGTATCTCCCATGGCGGCCGACACAGACAGGTCTCAGGGCACGGCGGACAACGACTCGCGTATGGGCCACCATGACCCGCCCGACTACGACAACGGCGAAGGCGCGAAAGACGGGCTCCCCCTTCACAAGATGGAGCCCGACTACGAAGAAGATGAACCCGCTCGTCCTCCCACGTGCTCAGAGTCGGCCCAGGAGGACGATGACAATCGCTCAGGCGGCGATGCCCCACAGCGAAGCCCGTCGGTGCACAGCTCTGACACCAGCCGCGAGGATACCGCGCCCTCAGTCGCAGAGGATACGCCCTACGCCGACCGCAGAAGGGGTCCAGCCCGAGACCCCGCGAGGCACGAGAGGGCCAGCGACGGTGGCGGCTCGCGGTACGAGCGCTCTCCTGCGCCCACCCCGATGCCCCCTGGACGGAGGCCCTATCACTCTCGCCATACTGGCTCTTCGGAACAGGACGCACTCAACTTGTTGTCCTGCCCTGATGGAGGCGGCCCAATGTACAAAGTCAGGCTGGGCACCGTCGAATTCGAACGTCCCGACGAGACACCAGCCAGACGCATATCCAGGCTTCAGTCGGAGCTGGGAGCAGTCTTTTGCGCACTGTGGACAGCGAACACGCAGCGTACCCTGCGCCCTGGATGGAGGGCGCCCAAGTCCGACCCGAAACTACACATGCCCTCGGATATCATCAATTTCCTAGAGGCCTGGAAGGACTGCGGGTACGACGCTTACGAGATGAGCAGGAGGCTGGGCTATGACATCGACTGGAACAGGATACGAGCCAACTACCTGCGTCACTCCCAGACAGATGACAGGGGCAACGGCGGCTATCGCCACACGGGCTGGCGCGACCGTGCGACAAGTTCCCGGGGCACCTGGGGCAGTGGGCAGGGCGAGTGGCGCGACGGATGGCGCGAAGATCACTGGCAGACGGGTGGCAAACGCGGCGGAGGTTACCCTGGCGATCGGGATGATCGAGATGAAAAGAGACTCCGCTGGAGAGACTGAACTCCCTCCCTGCCCTCGCCGCGCCCCAGTGCCCGCGCCACCACCTGCACTTTGCAACACGCTACCGCGGCCCTCCGCCGCTCTCTCCTTCAACCTGGGGCTCCACCACCGCCCCTCCCCTGAACGGCACTCTCTCTCACCCTTGGACCTTGGGGTGCCGTTCGGTAATATCATCTGCTCCCTGCGTGACACCGCGCATCCTGCAGACCAACTTGCCACTGGCATCGCTGCCTTTCTCCACCGGTGGCCGCCGCCCTCTCGCCGCAAGGCCCCCCCTTTCCTCGCTTCGGTTTCACTTCCTGAATTCCAGCTGGCGCTGCCCAGGCCGCGCCGTGGGCCCCCTAATCGCGGCGCTCTGCCGCCCTCCACCCGATGCGCGCACCTCCTGCCTTTGGATCCAGGTGCGCGCTTGGGCAATGCCGTCCACCGCCTCTCCGCAGTGGACTCGCGGCCTTAGGCCCTACTGTAGATGTCTCACCGCCAGGCGTTCCTGGCCTGTCAGTGGGCCGCGGTTCGCCTGCCCATTGGCTTTCTCCTTGGATTTTCTAACCGACTGAACGGCCTTCCGCCGTCACCCTGGACCTTTAAACAAGCAGGGCGGCCTTCCGCCGCCACCCTGGATCCAAGTGGCACTGAGGGACGCGTCTTGGGTTCATGGCGGTTTCGCCCCTCTGGTGCTTGACGACTCGGTTTGGGTAGCGCTGAGACACCTTAGATGTGCACACTCCTCGGGGTCGGCCGTGTATCGTGCTCTTCGGCGCCCTTCCACTCATCGGATCTGGGCTGACGCATCTCAGTTGTGGAAGGTACTCTTGTCATCATGCTCCACACCCTGGGTGCGCTTTCTTGCGCCGCGACTCGGATCGCCGTCAGCTTTTTCCGCTGGACTTGTCCCCAGTCAGTCTGTGGTACCCGTCAGGCCCCCTGGATCGGCGTCCTCGGGAACTCTCAATGCTGGACGGCCTTCCGCCGTGACCTTGGATCAATAGCTTTGAGGGGCGTGCCTGGGTATTCGCGGTTTCGCCCTCGCGTGCTCTCCGTCTCGCTCTGGACAGCACTGAGACACTGCGATGTGCACACGCCGCGCTTCGACCGTGTAGCGTGCACTAAGGCGCCCTTCCACCCGCTGGGTCTGGGCTGAAGCATCTCGGTGTGGAAGTTTCTTGGCAACATGCTTCGCACTTTGGATGCCGTTCTGGCGTCGCGGCCCGTTGCCGCCGTCGGGATCCCGCTGGACTTACGTCTCCAGTCGGTCTGTGCTACCCGTCAGGCTTTGGATCTACGTCCTCGGGAACGTTCCTCTCGTTCGCACCTGGACTTTGGGAACGCCTCTCGCGCCATTTTGGCTGCGCTTGGTCTCCTCGGTGCCTACCTCAGGCCCGTTGGACGCACCGCTGCCTGCCCGTTCAGGGGCCGTCTCTGGTTTCTGGATTGCATCGGCTCCACCGCCCTGGTCGCTGTAGTGAGCCGCCTGATCCGCGGCCCCGCGCGCGTTTGGTAATTTAGTCGCGGCCACGGCCCGCCCGCGACCTCCCGCCGCTGGCGCTTCCGCCTGCGGCTTTAAATTTAATAATATATATATATATATATATATATATATATATAAGCCCGTCCAGAAACGACGCCCAGGCGAGTAGAGGGTCGTCCTGAGGGGCTTTTCGGCGTCTTGGGTGCTTCGGGGGGGCCTCTGTGGGCCGTTCGGGATCCTCTTTGGGGCCTCCTGGTGGCTTCTTGGGGCCTCTTGGGGCCATCTTGGGGCCTTTGGGGGCCTCCTGGGCGCTTCTTGGGGCCATATTTGCCCCTTGGGTGCCTCTGGCGGGTCTCTTGGGGCCTCTTGGGGGTCTCTTGGGTGCCTTCGGGGGGCCTCTTGGGGGGCCTCTTGGGGCCATCTTGGGGCCATCCTGCGGCCTCTTGGAGCATCCTGGGGGCCTCTTGCGGCCATCGTCGAGGAAATCGATCAAAGAAGTGGGGGTCCCTAATTACAGCACCCCCCCAGGAGCTCCAAAAATCGTTTCCTGGACCCCTTTTGGATCGCTCTTGGAGCGCTCGTGGCCGCTCTTGGAGCCTTCCTGAGGCTCTCGTGGGCCCCTCTTGGAGCTATCTTGAGCCATCGTGTAGCCATCTTGACGCGTCGGATGTGCATCGCAAACGAAAAAGTGAGAACACCAAAAACATTGATTTTCTCTAGGGTTTTGAAGCATGTTGGCCTCTTGGATGCATCCTAGTGATGTTATTGTGGGCACTTGGAACCGTATTGGGGAGTTCTTGGAGCGTCTTGGAACATCATGGGGGCCATATTGAGGCATCTTGCGCTATATTGAGCCATCTTGGAGGTCATCTTGAGCTCCCTGAGGCCCTCTTGGAGCCGTGTTGGGCCGTCTTGGACGCTCTAACTACCCGCGGCCCCCCCTGTTCAGGTCAGTGGGGAGGGGGTAGGGGAGGGGCAAGAAGGGGAAGAAGGAGGGGTGGAAGAGGAAACGCTCTAAACCACCGACGCCCAGAGGGCTGGTGGGACTAGAGACCCCGCGCAGAGCATACACCGACCATCGACTGTCCTACCTGGGGCCAGCACATGCCCATCACACCTTCGGGACTACTTCTGGAGCGCGCTTTGACCCAGCGCGCTCTACAGCCGCGCGAGTTGCGCACCGCGCCCCCGAGCATCGAGCAGCCTTGGCACCACGCAAGACTACACACTTCAAAAACAACAACCCAATGCAACATAGAAGGTATAACTATCTGACGCGCTTGCCATCCACCACCCCTTCTACCAACCAGTAGCCCTGAACCCGCTATGCAAGGCTAACCCAGCACAGCGTAGCACCGCGAGAAAACAGCCCTGCCGCAGTGATGCACAGACGCATTTCCTACAGACCAGCGGCTCGCATGCAACCGACCAGCGACTTGCGCGACAATTGTCCCACGGATGGACTTCGAGAGCGAGTTGCGGCCAATGCGTCTCAAATGCATAGCAATGGTACGCCCGAGAGCTCCACGCGTATTGCCACGACTCGTTGACCTCGCGCGCGAGCAGCCTGCGCCATGCACGGCCGCCCTCAAATGCGCTACTTCTAGTCGGGTGCAACTTGGCAAATTTGATTTCAGCTGGTTGACGACCACTAAGACCCAGATGGACGACCCCCAACGACAATAGACCACAGCGCGAGGGCTTGAACACGCACATTGCGCACCTCCACATATCCTACGTCAAATAGAGAAAGAAAAGCTCAGGGCACGCGCGACGCGCGTCGAGCAGCAGCGCCGCGCCCAGCACCGCGGCAGCAGCGCGCACAGCAACTAGACCACGACCGCGACTCCACGGCACCAGCGCCACCACACCATCAAATTGCATGATCTTGCAACGCGTGTTTGGACGCTTCCAACGCTCTTGGGGATTGGAGAGCCCGCCGTACCAAGAAGCACCCACAGCAAGACGACATCGCAAGCAGGGTCGACGATGCGTTTACGTATGCCGCAAAGTATTATTGTCCACGCGGAAGAAGCACCTACGGTATAGGCTAGCACGTTCTGATTTCTACGACATTCAGCATGTGCCACACATGTCACGCGACACCATCCAAGCGCTGCAGCTGAGCGACCGACACCGCACGCGAGCTAAGAAAGACACGGCGCGAATTGCAGACGCAGCCACGACCCCAGCGATGCAGCCAGCCGGTTGCAGCCGACGCACCCCCAAGAAGTTCCCGGCGCCCAATTCGCATGCTTGTTTAATTTTTGAACGCTGGGCGCCCCAACCAGCTACGGCAGCAATTGGGGCAGACTTGCGCTGCGCAGAGACGCGCTTGCATTTGCGGCGAATATGACAGCGACCCACCACTCGAGCTAGCAGCACCAGGGATCGCCGACATCTGGGCCAAACGACCAAGACATGGTTGGGTCTCTGCCATCATTGCAATACCACTTTAAGGCGCATATCATCAGACCACCGTGATCAGTATGATGCGGCCCATAGAAGGCCGAATTGCCATTGTTTCACTTGTGACGCACGCTGCGTTCCAGAACGCGATGTGGACAACTGTGGAACCACATGCCCCCGACGCAGCAACTATTGCCTAAGCGCTGGCCCGCGTGCTTCTACGAGCCCTTCCTCTTGTAATTGCCACAGTTCTCATAGGCGTTGACGTGCCATGCCAAGCCGACATCCCCACGTGAGGAAATTGGCCGCTACGGCGCTCACGTTTCCATTCATGTCGGCGCACCTGGATGTTCCTCGTTAAATGCTTGGGGCACCCACGTGGCCCGCCTCAAAAAAAATTGCACCGAGCAGGCGCGCGACCGTGAGCTCAGAGTTGAAGAACGTTCCCGATCGGCGACCAAACCCTGGCCGACGACGGAGACGAACGCTCGCCACCACTACCCCAACGCACAGCTACCCCCCAAGCCACGGTTTGACCCCACAAATGCCACGTCGCCACGCTCTCAAGTGACACGCAACAGACAAGATGACTTCAGTAACGAGGAACTGAGCGGTAGGTTCGCGTAGATATCACGTTGGCTTGGTCACGGTTACCCAGCAGCCCCCGCGCAAGAGGTGTGGGCATGCACCGCGCGACCGAGCCACATCGCCATATCGCCGTCGCATACCTACGCGACGACAGCAGCAGGCAGTTTCGATTGCGGCACCAGCGGCCCAACGAACCTCTACAACAACGAAAAGAATATTAGACACTGCGACCGCATGACATTCGTCAGCACAGGCCGATGCCACAACGGCGCAACGGTCAGCATGTCGCGCAAGAGCCAGAAGCATACGATAACGACGTCCAGCACTATTTCTTACGACCAGTACCATGGCACGAGCTTGTCGCAGACATTGCAGCAGCGCGGGCTCGATCCACATACGCGTACAACATCGACGAGGGTACGGCCCGGGACTTCGCTGATACCCTCTGCAAGCTACATCCAGCAGGTCACCTAGCGGTCCGATTTCGTCATGGACGAGAACACAGGTGCACGCAATGCGTAAGCACGCATCTGACAAACGTTTCGTCTGCTCACTGGCCACCAGCAGTAGCGACAGCGACGCAGGCTCGGTGTAGCTCGCGCTGACCAACTTACAAGCAGAGTCGCTGCGCACCTCTGGAGCAGCAGCGCTTCACCCACAACGGGCTTCTTTGATCATTGACGGAACGCACCGACACACCGCATAACCTACAATTTGCGAGCAGCTTCGGCATGTCAAGGCACAAGCGACTCCCGATCATATTATGCAACAGCCTGACCAATGGAGAGGCACAGTACGACAGACCCCCTCTCCCCCACACGCACACACACACGCGCACGCGCACGCGCACGCACCACCCCATCCCACCGACGCATCCCGACGTGCCGCCGACCCAGTTCGAGCCATCGAACACGCGACCACATTAAGAACCGGACCCCGGCACCTCGCAGCCCCAGCCAGACCATCGACGCACGGGAGCAGACCAACGATTGCATTGCACATGCCGCACCTTATGTGCGCTCCCCTCACCTATGCGACACGTAAAATGCTCAGAGCCTTGAAGGCCGACGCCGCGAAGCAGCGCAGGCAGAGCACGAGCGCGAAGACGTGACCTCGCAGGCGCTGCGCGGGGCACGTCCCCGAACAGCACCTGGCTGCAGTTTTCCATGAATTGATTCCTCCTCCTCCTCCTCCTCCTCCTCCTCCTCGTCAACCTGATGTCAGAGTTTGGCTTGATGATGCACACAGTGAAAAAAATCCTCCTCCTCCTCCTCCTCCTCCTCCTCCTCCTCCTCCTCCTCCTCCTCCCCCTCCACCTCCTCCTCCTCCTCCCCCTCCTCCTCCTCCTCCTCCTTCTCCTCCTCCTGCTCCTCCTCCTCAAGCCACTGCAAGCCACGCCACCACCCCAGTCCAACATTCCCGCACACACACGCACCAGCGCCAGAAGTAGACAGCAAAGACCCGTGGCACACGACCGCCACTGCAGCTCAGGGATACCACCGTATATGCTCAAGCCCTTGCCACCACATTCGCAAGATGACTTACGCTGTCCGCCAGGATGGACAGCATGCGCCGCCGACGCGGGCGACGAATGTGAATGAGTAGTCGACCGCAACGAGTGCGATAGCACGCGCGCGTACCAATTCCCCAATGACCACCTCATCACCGACAAGTAGCACAGGCACTTCGGCAAGTTCAAATCGAGTACTTCACCAGCGCTGCCCGCCCACATGTGCTCCCACATCCACCGCTGCGACCAGGCCTGCACGGAGCTTCAGATCCACGCTTCAAGGGGGCCACATCTACACCTAGACGGCGACTCATATTCACGACTAGCGCGACCAACGGACCAAACTGATACCCGGTGACACACTGAGAGACATGCAGCACACGTACAGCGACGAACACGATGTCATCATCGACGTAGCAGTGGCCGACCAGTCCATCCACGACGCGATCCAACGACCCGACGCAGGCCTGGCAAATTCTCGCTGGACCATGGCAACCACAAAGGCATCAGAATGGTTCCACACGATCGCGGGAGGCGA
>CAUYUJ010018520.1:52500-62500 GCA_963575745.1 Prorocentrum cordatum | reverse complement strand
GCAGGATGCGCGGAGGGGCGTCGGGGGGACCCAAGACCTCGCACCTCGGGCCACCTCGGGGGGGGTGGGGGGGGGGCGAGCGGGGAGGGAAGATGGCGGGATTTATCCTCCTCCTGCTCCTGCTCCTGTTCCTTCCGTTTCCTCATAGACAACTCCCCCTTGTCGCATCCAGGGGCCGGTCGAAAGGGCGGGCCAGGCGTTTCGCTTGAGACGCCTTCACAATACATGACCCTGATGCTCAACCATCGACAACAAGTTCGCGATATGGAGGGCGGGTGGTTTTTCACAAGGTGGCTCTCGCATTAGCACCGCTCACATTCGTGTTGAACTATTGCAAGAGATTCACGGATTGAGGGCAGGTGGTGTTCAACATGTGGTTCTCGCAGTAGTGTCGCGTACACTCGTTTCAACATATTGCAGGAGTTTCACGGGTTGAGGGCAGGTGGTTTGCAAATTATGGGTCTCGCTTTAGCGCCACGCACGTTCTTTTTGTTTTAAGTCTTTAAGGCTTCTTGTATTGAGGGCTGGTTCGTTTTTCAACATGTGGCACTC
Organism: Prorocentrum cordatum; assembly: GCA_963575745.1. Taxonomy (NCBI): domain Eukaryota; class Dinophyceae; order Prorocentrales; family Prorocentraceae; genus Prorocentrum; species Prorocentrum cordatum. The sequence goes on along the minus strand of CAUYUJ010018520.1, from coordinate 61,948 downwards.
GCCTCAGCGCCGCGCGCATTCGTGCCAACAAGTTGCAAGAGTTTGACCGAGTGGGGGCGGGTGGTTTTCAATGTGTGGTTCTTGCCTTAGCGTCATGCACATTCGCTCTAAAAAGTTGCAAACTTTGCACGGATTGAGGGAGGGTGGTTTTCAACATGTGGTTCTCGCCTTCGCGCCGCGCACATTCGTTTTTTTACAGAAAGAAACCTGCAAGAGTTTAACGGATTAAGGGTGTGTGGCTTTCAACATGTGGTTGTCGCTTTAGCCGCGCGCACATGTGCAGTCAAACATGGCAAACACTTCACGGATGGAGGGCGAGTCCTTTTCCATCATTTGGCTTTGCAAGAGTTTCATTGGTTCTCTGGTGAACGTACCAGAAATGTCGTTTAAGATCGATTCAGGATTGCCAGGGCGCATCAGTAATGTTGACTCGCGGTGTAGCGGTGTAGGAGTTCCAGGGATGGTGTTCTGGCACGATTCAAAGTCGCCAAGATGTAAGAGTCTGCTTAATTCGTGGCATTGGAATCCTGAGGATGGTGTTTTGGCACGCTTCAAGATTATCACACGGTTGTCCCCCAACGGGGCAATTCCCTCAATGGAAATGACCAGTTGTAGGGGCGTGTGAAGAGGGATCTTGGGGGAGGTAGGTGTTTTCAACATTGTTGATGGTGCTTGAGTTTACAATGGTCCTTCTCCTCCGCCTCCTCCTCCTAATCCTCCTCCTCCTCCCCCTCCTACTCCTCCTCCTCCTCCTCCTCTTGTCCTTCCTCCTCTTCCTCCTCCTCCTCCTCCTCCTCCGACCTCATCCTCCTCCTCCTCCTCCTCCTCCTCCTCCTCCTCCTCCTCCTCCTTCGTACCTCGGGCCACCTGGGGGAGGACGGAGGAGGGGAGGGGCGATGGCGGAGGTGAGGGCGGAGTGCGGAGGCCCCGCGTCGCTTGCCCTTTTCTCGCCGCCGTCGCCGCGCCGTCACCGATGCACTGACGATGCGGCGCGATGCGGCGCGCCCCCGTCTGCTCTTGTCGGTTGTCACTCTCCGTGTCTCCTCTACCATTTGTCGGGCGTTGTCCGCATGTGTTTCTCGCGAGGTAAACTGAACTGAACTGCAGTGAGCCGACCTGATGAACAGACTGGTAGCCCCCGTTACGCGACGGTTTTAGTCTCGGCCGCCGAGGGCGCGACCTATCGCGCAACCGATGGGACAAGGATTTATTCTCGGCGGCAGAGGGCGCAACCTATGGCGCAACCGATAGGAGACGGTTGTATTCTCGGCCGCCGAGGGCGCAACCTATGGCACAACCGATAGGAGACGGGTTTGCCTCTTGCTGCCGAGGGCGCAACCTCTGGCGCAACCGATAGCAGACGGTTTTATTCTCAGCCGCCGAGGGCGCCACCTATGGAGCAACCGGTAGGAGATGGTTTTCTTTTCGGCCGGCGAGGGCGCAACCTATGGCGCAACCGATAGCAGACGGTTTCACTCTCAGCCGCCGAGGGCACAACCTATGGCGCAACCGATAGGAGACGGTTTTATTATCAGCCGCCGAGGGCGCAACCTATGGCCCAACCGATAGGAGACGGTTTTATTCGCAGCCGCTTAGGGCGCAGCCTCCTGTGGCGCAACCTATGGCGCAACCTGGGGCGCAACCTATGGTGCAACCGATCGGAGGCGGTTTGATTCTCGGCCGCCCAGGGCGCAACCTATGGCGCAACCGATAGGAGACGGGTTTGCTCTCGGCCGCCCAGTGCGCAACCTTGGGCGCAACCGATAGGAGACGGTTTTATTCTCGGCCGCCGAGGGCGCAACCTATGGCGCAACCGATCGGAGGCGGTTTGATTCTCAGCAGCCGTGGGCGCAACCTATGGCGCAACCGATAGGAGACGGTGTCATTCTCGGCCGCCGAGGGCGCAACCTATGGCGCAACCGATAGGAGACGGGTTTGCTTCTTGCTGTCGAGGGCACAACCCACGGCGCAACCAATAGGAGACGGTTTTATTCTCAGCCGCTAAGGGCGCAACCTATGGCTCAACCGACAGGAGACGGTGTCAGTCTCGGCCGCCCAGGGCGCAGCCTATGGCGCAACCCATGGCGTATCCCAGGGCGCAACCTGTGGCCTCTGCCGCCGACCCCACGGAAAAACTACGGGGGGGCAGGCACCGCACCACGCAGACAAGGCATCCACGACATGTTGTACCTTCCATCAGCATGCAACTGCATCCTTGCAGATTTCAGCGCCAGGCGTAATGTGTGGCAGCTGCCACGGCCGATCTCTCAACTAGCTGCGCGAACTGGACCCTGGAAAAATTCACGCGCTCCGCGTTTTTCTCGCGTCCACATCATGTCGGCTGACCTCTGCCAGGGGAAGGGAGATGAGCAGCAGGAGGAAGAGGAGAAACGAGGACGACGTTCTAGACGAGGACGACGAGAAGGAGCTGGAGCAGGAGGGAGACGAGGAGGATGAGGAGCAGGACGAGGAGGAGGACGACGACGACGACGATCAGGACGGGGAGGAGGACGGGGAGGAACACGAGTAGTACGACGACGAAGTGTGGGCCTTCGAGTGCGTGTGGGGCTACGCCCGATTTATGCTCGCCGTTTGGCCTGGTGGTGGGGCCCAGGCGGCGAGCTGTCTTGTGATTCCCGTTGCCGTCCTTCTTTGGGAGCGTGCGGAGGACCGTCGAGGATGCCCGTGCGCTACGGGCACGTCGGGCCATCGGAGGGGAGGACGGCGGAGGGGAGAAGCGGTGGCGGGAGGAGGGCGGAGGGACGGTGGCCCAAATACGCGTGCCTCCAAGAGGACCCCAGGGACTCGCACCTCGGGGTGGTCTCGGGGCCCGCTTGGGGGGGAAAGGGGGGCGAAGGGGCGAAGGGCGAGGGGACAGGAGGGCGAAGGGAGGACAGGAGGGACATGGGGGGGGCGAGAGGGCGAGGGGTGGAAGGGGGGGGCAGGGAGTTGGAACGGGGAGGGGTGGGGGGCTGCCCAGGTCCGCAGGCGGCAGGGAGTGTTGAGGGTGACTGCACGAGCCTGGTGATGACGGCGTCGATCGGCCTCAGGCCAAGTTCACGGGCAGACAAAACGCTTGGCCTATTAGACGGCCTCGACGTTCCCATGGAGGGGGACACGCTCGAACTGGCCTCCCACCCCCTCGCCAGTCCAACAACCCCTCCTGCCCGCTGCGTCGACATTTTCCAGGGAGGAAAAGAGAGGGGGATGGCGGAGAGGAGCGCGGAATGGAGTTCTGGGCGTCGCGCGGGCCTTCATCGTACCCGCCTCCCGCTGCCGCGCCAGGGAACCGGCACCTACCCGGCCCCAACGCATCTCATCGCGCCCTTGGGGGAGGCTCTTTCGCCGGGCCGCTGTTCAGTCTCTGCCAGAGAAGAGGGATGGGAAGTAGGGAGGATATAGCGGAGGAGCAGTAGCAATTCAAGGCTTCGTGTTGCGCGGAGCGCCCCAGGGGCGCCGCCAGAGACGGCGCCATTGTGTTGAGACCGTCTTGGGCTACTTAGTGGGCCTTTTGAGGCCAGCTAGGACTACTCGGGGGGCCTACTGAGGCCAGACGGAACTATCTGGGGGACTGTCTGTGCGCACCTCGAAGCCTTACCAAGCAGTGGCAGGAACAGGAGGTGGGGGAGGGGGAGGGCTGAGGACGTACAGAGGAGAACATATCAGGATCAAGTTAGCCAGGTCGAACGGGCCAGCGGACCCCGCCCATTCCCATTCACATTAGGACGCATGAGCGCGGCGCCGAATCGAGAGCGACAGTTCGCCATTTCGCGCGGGATGTGCGCCTCCGCTATGTGCGAAGTGGACGACAGAACGCCACTTCTGAGAGGAAGCATGTAGAATGCGTATTGTTTTCTACCAGGTAGTGTGGAGTCGTCTGGGATAAGTTTGCTATCAGCTGGCCGGGTGACAGAGTCAGAGTGTATACGTTGAAGGAAGAGCCAGTTGCAGTCACATGTGGGCAAGGGGAAGGCACGCCAACTCCCGACATGATACATAGCATGTGTCAGGGGTTATAGCCGCATGTGCTATTATTTCATTCCGCCGGGGTCATGTATCGCTTGGCTTGCTCGACTTAGGTGTGTGGACTGAGGAGGGAGGATAAGGAAGAAGGAGGATGGGGAGGGAGGCTGGAGGAGTGACGGAGGAGGGAAACGAGGAGAGGCGGAGGTGAAAGGCGATGCGGTTGTGGGACGATTGTCCGTGGTCCGAGGTGGCAGGGATATCCCCTTGCCCCGAGGAGGCAGTTGAAACGAGAGAGGTACGGTAGGTTCGCGTCGTGCCGACCGGCGGCGACCCGAACGCCGGCGTTCAACGTTGAACGCCGCCAGCGACCCAGAATCAGTCGAAGTTGAGCGGTCCGACATTTCGGATACGGCCGATCGCTAAAGGTTTAGAAATCCCCACGGTGTCAGGAGCCAACGCCGGGGTCAACACGGCACGAGCCCGCGGTAGCAGAGCGTGCCTCAGAGTGCGTGGCGAAGGAGAGGGCGCCCTGCCAGGGTGCTCGGGGCTGCAGACCCGCAGCAGGGGGGGGCTTCGAGATTGACCTCCCGTCTGCGCCTGTCCTCCAGGCGGTGAGCAGCAGTTCTCTCTAGCTGCTCGGGGGTGAGAAGGGGTGAGGGAGGGGGAGGGACATCGGTGCTGCGATGTGGGTTTTAGACCCTTGATGCTCGCAGCACGGGCCCAGGCCTCCACGCACTTGTTGTCCTAGATCTACTGGCTCGAGCGAATTGTCGGAGCACACACCTCCAAGCGCGGATAATTAGGCCAGCACGTCCAAAAATATCCGAGGGTTCCGTGCAGCCAGGGCCAGAGGAGCAGGAGGAGGGAAGGAGGAGGAACAGTGAGCATGAGAACGAGGGAATGAGGAGGAGGAGGTGGAAGAGGAGGAGGAGGAGGTGGAGGAGGAGGAGGAGAGGATGAGGATGAGGATGAGGATGAGGATGAGGATGAGGATGAGGATGAGGATGAGGATGAGGATGAGGATGAGGATGATGATGATGATGATGATGATGATGATGATGATGATGATGATGATGGTGATGATGATGATGCTGATGCGATGCTGATGCTGGTGCTGATGATGATGATGATGATGATGATGATGATGATGATGATGATGATGATGATGATGATGATGATGATGATGATGATGATGATGATGATGATGATGATGATGATGATGATGATGATGATGATGATGAATAATGATTATGATGATGAGAGGAGGAGGAGGAGGAGGAGGAAAAGGAGGAGGAGGAGGAGGAGGAGGAGGAGGAGGAGGGGGTGGCGGAGGCGGACGGGGAGGAGGAGGTGGAGGCGGAGGCGCAGGAGGGGGAGGAGGGGGAGGCGGAGGAGCAGGAGACGGGAAGAGAGGAGATTCTCCGCCGAGGGCGATTTCTGCGTGCAGTGGGGGCTGCCTGGGGAGCTCTACCCGCAGGACCGCTCCCCCGCGCGCGCGGCCTCCCGGCTGCGCGGCCCGCAGCGGGCGGCGGCGGCATCTCCGAGGGGCACCCGATGCACCGCTGCCGCGCCCGGCCGAGAGCGGACCACCACCCACAGCCCCATCCCGTGCGGCGGGGAGCCAAAAGCGGCATGTGCACAGATTGCGGAGCTCCGCGCGGATCTCTCCGATCGGCGCTGGGCCCCCTGCCTAGGCGCCTCCTGGCGCCGCCCGTTGGCACGCTGCGCGCGGGCTTCGGCGCAGATCCGAGAGATTCGCGCGGACCTCCGAAGGGCTGTCTTTCTTCATCTAATCCCGTACTGTTGGCATCCTTGTCGGTGTTGTGTCACGGCCGTGCTTTAGGGGTCGCTCGTTCGGCCCGGGCGGCGCGGCGCTGACCGTGCAACATCGGCCCCGCCCCTCTCAATTAAGGTTGCGGATTGGCTTCGCGACCTTTCCCATTGTTCGTTTGGCCCGTGACGTGAACGACACGCGTGCGAGCTAATTGGGCCAGCATTAGAGCATATAGATGCTGTTGCGGGGGAACAAGCAACACACAACCCCATCCCGAGTACCAGCTCGCACTGACCTCGTACCCCCACCCCCCAACCCCCACCCCCCCACTGCCACTGAAACCCCATATCCCCATATACGTCTCCCCTCCTCAGCTCCACTAACCTACTCACTCACTCACCCCCCCCATAGCTGCCTCGAACATTAACACAATGCAGTGGTTACAGGATGGGGAGATTAACAATATGTTGTCTTTAGGGATGGGGAGCCAACAACAACAGCAGCAACAACAACAGCAGCAGCAACAACAGCAATAATGTTGATAGTATTCGCTCTGACCTTCTTTCTCACGGGCCATTCAACACGTAGATCCCAAACCCTCGATACCCGTCTTCTTCGTCTTCGATCGTACCCCCTCTGGGGGTATAGATCCTTCTTACTTGCAGCGTGTGTTTCGTGTAGCCCCGAGGGCAGGGGAAGAGAGGACGGATGGACGGAAGAGGCAAGGGGGGGGGAGGAGGATGGAGCACGAGAGAAAGTAGCAGGAGAGGGGGCTAGGAGCAGTAATCACGTGGCAGGGCCAGACGGGCAGATCGGGCGGGTAGACCCTGACGGGCGGGTCGGGAAGGCGGGCCCAGGCGGCAAGGTCGAACAGGCGGGTTGCTGAAGCGTGCGTCATGCATGAATCGCGAGGAAGTCTCGAGCGATAGCGGGACTCCCAAATACCGCAGCGTAAGTGTGATTCTTGAGTGTGGAAAACGTGGCGTTTGAATACATGGCGAGGAAGTCTGACGTGAGAGCGCGATTCCTGCATAAATTGTGACGACGTCCCGCGCGAGAGCTCGATTTGGGAATAAATCGTGATGAGGTGGGAGCCGTTGTTGTTGTAGGTCGGGGGCCAACAACGCAGTTCGGTGACCCTTCGCTTCCCCTTGCAACAAAATTAGGTGCGAGCCCCAGGAGAAGCATTGCAATTGAAGAATGCAACGGGTACTGGAGGGGAGACCTACAGTAATTATTCTCGAGAAAGGAGAACCCAACAACAACATCAACGCAACAACACTCCGCACCGCGGAACCCGCTTCATGAATGCACCCGCGGACAGTGAATCTCTCTGATTATGCGGGCGTCTGGACCCCAGGGGCGACGCGCGCGGTGAGGAATCCGATTGTATACGCTATGTGGCGGGCGCTTTCTGGCCACACTGCTCGGGAAAAGACGTACTACAAGACGCTTGTACTAGATATGTCCGGTTCGGACGCACGCCTTCACGGAGGACGCACTCAGGGGTGGAAGTGAGAAGGAGAAGGCTTTCTCAGAAGGCGGCGGGGCGTATCAGAGGAGGCGGAGGAGGAGGAGGCGGAGGAGGAGGAGGAGGAGGAGGAAAAGCCCCCCAGCCGTCTGAGAAGTCTTCTGCGTCTTCGGGGAAGCCGACCCAGAAAAAGGCTCTCCAGAGGGCCCGAGGCCCTCCGAGCCCTCTGAGGAGGCCCGCCCCGCTCTCGCTTCCCCCGTGGGCTCGCCGCCGATTCCCTCTCCCACAGCAGCCCCCCGACGTCACGGCTGCTTGTGTCTATCGTCGACCCAGGGAGGAGGGAGGAGGGAGGAGGGAGGAGGGAGGAGGTCGCGACCCAGTCCCAGAGGACGGCTTCTCATCCCGAGTCGTTGCTTGACGGCCACGGGGCCCAGCGAGGTCCCCCGGCGGCCGAAGACGGCGACCAAGCCCGTCGTGTTTTGTTCCCCCCGAGGCCCGCCGCCGATAGCATGTCCTTCTGCATCCCAACTTGGGGGCCCCTCTCGGACCCAACACGCAGAGGCCTCTGGGGGTCACCAGCCTCCGCAGGGTCCGGCCCAGAGGCGGCAGCAATTTTTTGCAGCCGGCGTCACCCTCGCAAACAGCACATGTTCACACCTTCCCAAATTCGGTGTAGGTTCGGACGGAACGGAACGCTCTCAGAGCGTTCCGGAACGCTCTGAGAAGGCCGCGGCGCCCGACACATTTTCCAGAGCCGCCGGATATCAGAGATGTTCGATTATCCTATCTTCGGATAGTCACACGGTAGGGATAATAAAAAGTTAGGTATTGGGGTGGGGATTATGATGCTGATTCCTGGCAATTCGTATGTCTGATGTTTTGCTAATATGGTATAGCGATATGCTGCTCGCTCTGGCGGGGCGTCCTTAACAATGTCAGAGTAGCAGTAATACTAGTAGAAGTAGAAGCCCTAGTCGTTGCTGTTGTCAGTAGTGGGAGTAGTGATAGTGTTAGTCGTAGTAGTAGTAGTAGTAGTAGTAGTAGTAGTAGTAGTAGTAGTAGTAGTAGTAGTAGTAGTAGTAGTAGTAGTAGTAGTAGTAGTAGTAGTAGTAGTAGTAGTAGTAGTAGTAGTAGTAGTAGTAGTAGTAGTAGTAGTAGTAGTAGTAGTAGTAGTCGTAGTAGTCGTAGTAGTAGTAGTAGTAGTAGTAGTAGTAGTAGTAGTAGTAGTAGTAGTCGTAGTAGTAGTAGTAGTAGTAGTAGTAGTAGTAGTAGTAGTCGTAGTCGTAGTCGTAGTCGTAGTCGTAGTCGTAGTAGTCGTAGTAGTCGTAGTAGTAGTAGTAGTAGTAGTAGCAGTAGTAGTAGCAGTGGTCGGGGTAGTAATTGTAGGAAAATCAAGAGCAACATTAAAATTATGATGTACTGAATCATCGCACGAGGGTAGCACCTTCGATCCGTATTTTCCCCGGCGGTGATGAAGTTCGGCCTCGCCGCCGATTTCCCCCGACTGACTCTGTCTTGGCCCCGTGGTAATCAACTTTCGGGTGTTAAGAGGGGGAGTCCTTTTATTATCCCGGGCACGGGGTTGCTAGGTCATGCTCTTTGATGGTGTTTGCGGACGCTGGGACATGTTACGATAAGCGAGTGCTATGGGACCCATCCTGAGCTGGCTTTGATGTGCAAGTGTTAATGCGAACGGAGACTTCTGAGCTTGCTCACACACCTAAAGCCCTTGCATCAACCAGCCAACTGCACAAACGGTAATACGACCACCGGCCGCGTGAACAAAACAAACAGCCGCCTCGGCACGTCCCAGATACAAGCATGTTGACGTATCATTTTCACTTGGGCCGCCTTCAGCCGGCCTTCCGCCCGCGTGTGCACTGCCATTTTGCTTCCGTCGGCCTCCGCCGAAGGGGGAGGATGCGCCGAAGGCGAAGTCCTGCCCAGGGTGCCCCAAATAGGACACTCATCGCAAAGCCAGAATTTTAAAACGCCTGCGGTATTTCATTGGTGTTCTGGTTTTCGCCTTTTCGCAGCCGAGCTTGTGAAGTCGGAAGCATGACAATGGCCCCAAGACACCCAAGAGCACCCCAGGAGTGTCCCAATTGGGCTCCAAGAGACACGTGTTCTGGCTCCTTGGGGCGAGGCTCCTCGGAACTGTTTTGTCTTGACCGATTGGCGCGGAGACTGCCCTACGAGGGCCTCAGAAGCTTCCATGAGCGCCCCAAGGCAGACCA
>CAUYUJ010018520.1:0-47500 GCA_963575745.1 Prorocentrum cordatum | reverse complement strand
AGCTATTCTTGTGCTTCCTATGTATACTGCTTCCACGTCTAGTGATGCTACGACTGGTACTGTTTCTACGACGACTACTTCATGGCTATTGTCAGCGTTAGCGCTAGTATTCACAATTGTGGTATGCAGTCAGTTTGCTAAAACTCGCAGTGCTACTGCTACCAGTAGTCAAATGTGTACGTCCACCACCACTACTACAACTACTACTACTACTACTACTACTACTACGACTACTACTACTACTACTACTACTACTACTACTACTACGACTACTACTACTACTACTACTACTACTACTACTACTGCTGCTACTACTACCACCACTCACACGACGACAGTTACTACTATGACGACCACTATTGCGGCTGCTATTCCTATTGCTACAACGGCCACCGTTGTTGCTAACACTGCTGCTGCTAAGGTAGTTGCTGTCACAGGGAACTCTGGACCATTAACCAGTAGGTACTAGCTATTAATTAGTATCTGGCAGTTCCGATCAGCGGCAACTATTACCACTACTAGTCTTACGATTATTATTATTACTTCTACGACGTATTTGTAACCATTGCAACTAGTATTACGACGGGGACAACTGTTATTATTACACCGACGACGACTACTACGTTTAGCATTTCTGCTACGATTGCAACGACCACCGCTTGTACTACATTTACCGCCACTGCCCCGACTACTAGTGTTACTACTACTGGTTAGTTTTATTTTTCCTACTACTATACTACTACGACTACGACTACTACCGAAACTACTATTACACATATTGTTACCACCGCTGTTTCGGCTACCGCTACAATTATTACTACAACTCCTACTGTCATTCGAACTCCCACTAGTAGTAGTAGTAGTAGTAGTAGTAGTAGTAGTAGTAGTAGTAGTAGTAGTGTTACTACTACTACTACTACTACTACTACTACTACTACTACTACTTCTACTACTACTACTACTACTACTACTACTACTACTACCACTACTACTACTACCACTACCATTACTACTAGTAGGGGTTACGGCTACGGTGGCTCTTCTACTACTCGTACGGCTACTATCGCTACGACGACTACTTCTTCTACTACTCGTACGACTACTACTGCTATCACGTCTGTTACCACTACTGTTGCTACCGCTATTGCTCGTATTAGTGCTAGCACTAATACCTCTGATGTTACCACCACTACTACTACGACTACGACTACTACTACTCCTACGACTACTATTACTACCACAGCGTTTACTACTACTACTACTACTACTACTACTACTACTACTACTACTACTACCACTACTACTACTACTACACCGTCTACTACTACTACTACTACTACTACTACTACTACTACTACTACTACTATTACTAGTACTGCTACTACTACTACTACTACTACTACTACTACTACTACTACTACTGCTGTTACTGCTACTACTACTACTACTACTACTAGTACTACTACTACTACTACTACTACTACTACTACTACTCTGACTCCGTTACCTGCTGCTACTGCTACTGCTGCTAAGCGTGCTGCTGCTACAGGAAGCTCTTGACTACCAACCAGTGGGCACTCTCTACTAACTAGTACCTAGTAAGTACGATCAGCAACAATTGCTACCACTACTAGTCCTACGATTAGTATTACTACTTCTGCGACCTACCCCTAACCACTACATCTTTCATTCCGACAACCACTACTACTATTACTACGACTACGACTACGACTACGACTACTACTACTACTACTACTACTACTACTACTACTACTACTACTACTACTACTTCTTCTTTTACTATTTCTACTACTACTACTACTCCGACCACGAATGCTACTACTATTACTTCTGCCCCGGCTGCAACTACCACCACTACTACCGTTCTTACTGATATTACTATTACTACTACTACTACTACGACGACGACTGCTGGTACTACTACTACTACTACTACTACTACTACTACTACTACTACTACTACTACTACTACTACTACTGTTACTACTACTGGTTCTCCCTTCACTCTTTCTACTACTGCTATACTATTACGACTACTACTAATACCTTAACGGTTGCTACCAATACTACTACTACCACTACTACGACTACTTCTATCACTATTACGACAACTTCTATTACTAGTCGAGTTCTTATTACGATTGCTACTTTTACCATTGGTTCTACCATTTTAAAGTTTATTAATACAACGACGACTACTACTATTACTACTACTTCTACGGCTACTACTCGCCTTACGTACAACTACTATTACTACCACTACTACCACTACTACTCGTACTAGTACTAACCGACTACTACTACTACGACTACGACTACGACCCTTACTACTACTACTACTACTACTACTACTACTACTACTACTACTACTACTACTACGACTACGACTACTACTAGTTGTACGACTACTACTACGGCTACGACTACGAGTACTACTATTGCCGTTACTACTACAACTACTACTGCTACTACTTTTTCTACTACTACCACTACTACCACTACTACTAGTAATACTAGTACTACTACGGCTGCCCGTACTATTACTACCATTACGACTACTGCTACCATTGTTCTTACCCCTTCCCTTCCCGAGGAGCGCCAGAGGATTCCGAGGCCCCCAGAGGTAGAATGTGATCCCGACCTGCGTACATACGAGTTGCCGGGACGCTACATTTAGCATTCCCCCGAAGTTCGATCTTCATGATCCCCACTCTGTGATAATGAAGGGTATTCGATCATGCATGTCATAGCGTAGGGTTGCATGGTGCTTGCATGGCATAGCACAGCACATAGCATTACAATGCATCCTGAGATTTACCACGTCGTCTTGTCGCACGACAGTTCATTGCATCTTAAAGCAGCACGTTCGCGTTATAGTGCTGGATATTTACAAAAGTTCTGCACTGCGTTGGCATTGTGATTGCGTTGATTATGGGTTGAATTTTCGTTATGTCTGCGCACTTCAGCACGGTTTCTGTTATTTTTGCAGGTGCGTTGCATGTGTTGTGTTGTTGCAATTCATGTGTGCGTGCGTGAGTATGTGTGTGCGCGCATTGTTTCGCATTGCCTCTCTCTGCAATGCACTGTTCTGCATTGCGTTGCGTAGTTATCGATTGCATGTTCAACGCCGCGTTCTAGTCCAGAGCGCTGCGCTAAATTCCGTTGCGCTGTGTGTCATTTCAAAGTTGATGCATTCCAACGCCTTTGTGCTATATCGTCCACGGTGTTGCCTTGAATGTGTTTTTCAGCGAAATAGGATTCAGGTTTACATGTCGCCTTTCCTCTCGGAGGCACCTTCGGGAGGTTCCGTGGCCACGCATGGCCGTCTCCTGGCGGTTTAGGCGCCCATTTAAAGTTTGGTGTAGGCCATCTACTTGGCATCGCTTGGACGTGTGCATTCTTCCTTCTGCGAGGACCATCGAGGAGCATCCTTGATCACTTGGCGAAAAAACCACACCCGAAACCGAAAAAAGCACAGGGAATGGACGTCCGAGCGATGGCCAGTCTAGGAGGAACTTCGACCATGCGCCATTCGGAGGTCATGTTGGGCTAGCTGGAGCCATCTTGGAGACATGTGCGCTCTATGCGACCGCGAGGGAGGGCGCCCAGACCCAGGGGGGGGGACCTCTCCTCACAGGACGGGTCAACCCCCTCGAGTCCACAGGTTGCCATGGAATGCTGTGCTTTGAACTCCGCCTGTGCTTCGGCCCTTGTCCCAGATGGCCCAAGGTGGCTTCCAAGACGCTAGGGTGGCCCCGGATGGCATTGCAGACGTCCGATAATAGTTCCCCGGACAGCCAAGATGGCCCAAGATAGCTTCTAAATCGGTCCACGATGATTTCAAAACAGCCATGGAGGCTCCCAAAATGGCCCCTGGAGGACACCCAGGAGACCGCCAAGAGACTAAAAGCATTAATATGGCTTTCCTGTATTGTGATGTTCGCACAGTTGGCTTTGCCCCTAGACGGCCGAACATAATCTGAACAGGACCCCAAGACGGCCGAAGAGAGCCGCACGCCAGCCCTAAAGAGCTTCACGACGGTCCGTAAACGTTTTGGCTCGTTCGGAGATCCTGGTTCCTAGCCGCGATTGAAGCCATAAACCTCTTTAGAGGCCTTTTGCTCTTACGTTCCGCAACATGAGCAGCGGGCCACAGACCCCAATGGCGAGATTGAGGAACGATGTCGTTCAGGCCTTGCTGAATTTGGCCAAGGACTCCGCTGGCGCGCGGAACATCATCGTGAACTGCAGCGGAGTCCAGAGGCACCTCATCAACATATCCGAACAGCTCCAGGAGCACAGGATGCGTTCGGACCAGCCCATGGCACGGTCGGGGTCGACCGCCATCCCCACAGGTTCATGGCCTCATGGCCTCGGAGGCGCCCCTGGCACCGAGGATCACCTCCAGGCTTGTCCGCAGAACTCGGCCTCCTCTGCGGCTGAGGTTGAGGTGACTACGCCTCCCCACATGGTTTCCCAGCCTGAGTGCCCGCCCAGCCGGCTCACGCCCGGGGAGCCCACCAGCACCGCGGGTATGAGCCAGTCGATCCTCTCTACCGAGCCACCGTTGGCAGGGCAGTCGGACGCGTTGCTGTATTACCTCATGACGCGGGCGCGCGATCAGCAAGAAGCCCGAGAGCCCCTGCCTGCGGACTACGCCACGGAGGAGTGGGCCCGCGTTTTGGAAGAGGAAGTGCAGGACTGGGACAGCGCAGAGCCCCCAGAACAGCCGCGGCGTCAGAAAGCCAAGGCGAGGTGCAAAAAGAGCAAGGTCGAGGGTGAGGAGCCGCTAAGGGCAGGCGACACTGCTCTTATCGTGAAGGGAATACATGCGCAGTGCGGGAGGGACGACGTGTACGCCATGCTCGAAGAATCCGGCTTCATCAACACATTCGACATTTTGCACGTGCCGAAAAACTTCGTGAGCCACCAGAACAAGGGCTACTTTCATGTCAATTTCAGGGAGGCGGCGGATGCGGAGGCATTCTCGCGGCTGCTGCAAAGCTCGCCCAGTGGCTCGGCCGCGAAGAAGGTAATTGCCAAGCCGACGTCGAGATTGGTGGCTCATCGCGCCCGCTACCAAGGGCTTTGTAACTTTGTGGTGGATCTCCTGTCGAGTCGCAAGCTTCGCGCCGAAAACCGAGAGCATCTTCCGTGGGTTTACCTCCTCGGTTCGTCTCGAAAGGGGTACCCGTTGACCAAGGAGGTGGCCGAGCGATTGGTGTCCTCAGAGTTCCATTGGTCTGGTGACTCGCCGCCTTGCTCCAGCAACGCCACCCCGTAGTGATTCCCTCATTGTAGAAGCCTTCGGCCTGTGCCGCCGACCCGGGACGTTCCTAGCGCATTTACAGACGCGGTCAAAGCACCTTGGCGGTCCTCGGGGTTATGTTGAGCTGTCATCTGATTATGTGGGCGCGTGCGCGTTTTTTTGGAGGGGGGGCTGAGCTGGGGCCCTGTGGGTATTATCGAAGACGCCTACGGCGAATCACCGCCGCCCCCTGCCATTGTGGAAGCGCTTACGTGGCCGACAGCTGGGCTAGAGCTTGGCCAAGCTATCGGGCTAGTTGTTCCCCGAGTCGGTTTGGAGAGCCTTCGGGGAACGCATGGGGGAGCAAGAGGTTTGAAAGCGCCCATGTGTCCGAGCATTGTCGCAAGAGCTCTGCCAAGCTATCGGACCATGTGTTCCCCCAACCGTTGTGGAAACCCTTCGGGGAACACTTTGGGGAGGATGGTGGGGAAGAACGGGAGGAGGAGGAGGAGGAGCAGAGGAGGAGGAGGAGGAGGAGGAGGAGGAGGAGCAGGAGGAGCAGGAGGAGGAGCAGAGGAGGAGCGAGGATGAGGAGGAAGAGGAGCAGGGAGAGGAGGAGGAGAGGAGAATGAGGAGGAGGAGGAGGAGGAAGAGGAGGAAGAGGAGGCGGACGAGAAGGACGGGGCATCTTGGGAGGTTCTGGGGGCAAGCTTGGGGCCTACTGGGGGCTTCCTTGGAGCCTCTTGCAAGCTTCTTAGGGGGCCTCCTTCGGCCTCTTGGGGGCTTCTCGGATGATTTTTCTGGAGTTTCAGGGCATTCCTGGCCCGTCCGACGCCGCCGGAAGCCGTCTTGGGGGCCTCTCTGGGCCGATCGGACGGAAACCTTCTTAGGGTGTTCCGTCTGGGGGCTCTCTAGGGGCCGTCTTGTTGGGCCGTGTTGGGGTCGTCCTGGAAGCCTCTTGGGCGATCTTTCTGGGCTCTTGGGCCGTCTCGAGCCGTCGGAATGCAGAAAATAAGCAAATTCTCAAATCCTTCAAAAGCCTTGGAAACTAATCATGATTTTGGCTTCTTCGGGTCTTCCTGGAGGCCCTCTTGGAAGCCTTTTGGAACGTCTTGGAGGCCTCTTGGGGGCCTTTGGGGCAGTCTTGGGCTATCTTAGAGCCATCTTGGGCCATCTTGATGGGCTCCTGGCCCGTCTGACGCCGTCAGAAGCTGGCTTGGGGGCCCCTCTGGGCCGACTGAGGGCCCTCTTGGGGCACTCCAGGGCCATCTTGGCCGTCTTGGAGGCCTCTTGGGCCGACTTGGGGCCCTCTGGGGGCGGTCTTGGGGGCCTCTTGGGCCGTTCTGGGGCCATCTTGGAAGCCTCTTGGGTGATCTTTGGGGGCTCTTGGGTCGTCGGAAGGCCGTTGGAAGGCCGACAAGAAGCAAGCGCAACACCATTCGAACACCTAGGCAAAATCAATGATGTTGGCTATTTCGGGTCTTCCTGGAGGCACTCTTGGAGGCCTCTTGGGCCGCCTTGGAGGCCTCTTGGGGGCCTTTTGGGCCGTCCTGGGCCATCGTAGAGCCATCTTGGGCCATCTTGGTGAGCTCCTGGCCCGTCAGAGGCCGTCGGAAGCTGCCTTGGGGGCCTCTCTGGGCCGACTGAGGGCCCTCTTATGGTACTCCGAGGGCGGGTTGGAGGCCATCTTGGGCGTCTTGAAGGCATCTTGGGCCGTCTTGTCGCCCTCCAGGGGCGGTCTTGGGGGCCTCTTGAGCCTACTTGGGGCCATCTTGGAGGCCTCTTGGGCTCCCTTGGGGCGATTCTTGGGGGCTCTTGGGCCGTCTCGGGCCGTTGGCAGGCCGAAAAGAAGCAAAAGCCAAAATCCTTCAAAACCTAAGGACTATCAATGATTTTAGTTTCCCGCTGCCCCTCCGCCTCGGGGCCCCGGGCGCATTGGGATCGCCTGGGCGCGTCTGCGCCCACATCCCTGAGGCCGCCATTCTTCCTCCTCCTCCTCCTCCTCCTCCTCCTCCTCCTCCTCCTCCCTCCTCCTCCTCCTCCTCCTCCTCCTCCTCCTCCTCCTCCTCCTCCTCCTCCTCCTCCTCCTCCTCCTCACCTCCTTCTCCTCAGGCGCTGCGCTGCAACGGCGATGGCGGCGGCGGAGGCGAGAAGGGAGGAGCACAATCTTTCGTGGCCTGTGGGCGCCCGCTGCTGTCCTCCAGCCGCCGAGCGCGAGCTCTGTGGCACCGCATTGCGCGGGCCAGTGACCGCCCATTTGAGCTCCCAGGCGTTCCGCCTCTCTGCGGGCCGCGGGGCCCCCCTCCGGAGCCCCCGCCAGCACTGGAGGGGGGACCTGGCCCCACACTACCCAGCCCTCCTGGCATCTTCTGGCGCCTGCAGCGCCCAATCGAGCGGCGCCTCTCAAAGCCTCGCGAGCTTCATTCCCGCGCCGCAACCCATGGGACTGCCCCTGCGCACTGAGCCTCTGGGCTCCCGTCCGCCGCCGCCCAGCACCTCCTCAGACCATGGTCAGGTCGGCGGCCGCCATGCTGCTTGCCACGCCCTGCGCCATGTCCCTCGCCTCCCAGAGATACCCCTGGGAGCCATCGCTGTTCCAGCGTGCCCACTGCACCAGCGCCGCATCCGTGCACGCTGCGCACAGGGCGGACGCGCCGCCGATCCTCAGGCTGTGGGAGCCCAGGTCGTTCGGGTCGACTCCCTCTGCCACCGCCGCCTGCATCGCCGCCCGCTGGACATCCGCCCGGGTCACCAGCCAGTCTTCGTCGTGCGCGAACAGCGGGTCGTGCACCCTGAAGCCCGAGAGCCGCTCCCTCGCCCATCTTTCGTAGACGGTCAGGGCCTCCACGACGCAGATGTGGGCCTCCGCCTCCGCCTCTACCGTCGCCTCAGCCTCGGAGTTGTTGCGCCGTTCTCCGCGGTTGTACTGGTCGGTCTTGGCGTTGGGAGCAGGTCGCGGAGCCCTTCGGCGAGAAGGTTTCGGTCAAGAAGCTCGCGACGGACGCCCTCGAGCGCGACCTCGAGCCCCGCTGGATCACCGGCTACTACGTCGGGAACTCCAGCAGGAGCGGCACGGCGCTCGTCCTCACAGCTGAGGGCGCGCAGCGCGGCACGGCGATCTCTCGGCTGCCGTCAGACGAGCCCTGGGCCTGGAACGAGGAGGAGATCCTCGGCTTGAATGGAAAGCCCTGGTACTGGAAGGGCGGCGACGAGAGAGTTGCAGCAGTCCCTGCAGACACCGCGCCGCGGGCCAGGCGCGCGGGCGCGCCGGTGGTGATTGCAGTCCCCGCGGCCGCTGAGTCGCGAGAGATTGGCTTCTACGTGACGAAGGCCAACTTCCTCGATGCCGTCATCGGACCCGCCGAGGGATGCGTGGCGCGCGAGAACTTTTCGGCTACGAGCAAGGCGGGAGTCGCCCATTCGAAGATGCGCAGGGCGCGTGTCACCCAGGCGCTCGCATCTCGAGGCGACGAGCGGCTTCGTCGTTTTCGCGATGCGAAGGCCGCAGAGGAACAGGTGTCGGCGCCAGCTGCCGCAGGTGGAGAAGGAGGAGCAGGAGGCCAGGCAGCACCAGCGGCCGCGCCACCGCCCCCCCAGCCAGTCGCCCCGAGGGGCGCCGAAGGCAGGCGCCAGGCCTAGGCGGCCCGCGCCGAACCGCCCGCAGTCGGGCCCTCCTCGCCGCTAGTCGGGCGACGCGGGGACGAGCAGCCGTCAGCGGCGAGTGGCAGTCAGCCATGGGAGCTCCCGCTCGGCCGATGCAGGTGGATGAGGGCAGCGCTGGCGCGCCGCGCGCGCTTTCTGCTGGGGGCGCCGGCGCGCCGCCGGTTGCCGGTCCGCGCGAGGCCGGCGCGCCGCGTGCGATCCTGGCGCCAGGAGTGGCGGCTGAGCACGGCTCGGGCCTGGGAGGCTCGGCACCCGCCGCGATAGAGATGGGCCCCCTAGACGATGCCCCTCGAGTTGCAGTCGCTGACCTTCTCGGAATACTACAACCTTGGATGATTCGCAGAGCTGGTGGGCGCGCTCGGCGCGCTTCCAGGCCTGGTTGCAGACGTCAACCTGAGGGGCCGCGCGTCGCAGGGGCCGATGTGCACGACGAAGGTCGTGAAACGACAGAGGTACGAGGCGGCGCTGGAGGATCAGGACCCCCACCCGGTCGCGGGCGCGCCCCCGTGCACGCTAGCGTCGAAGTTGGCGAGCTTGAACCGCGGCATGCACAGGGATCGCGAGAAGCACGCGAGGCTCGAGGAGGAGGATCGCACGCCCTGGCACTTTGGAATGAAGGTATACAAGGATTGCCACGCCAAGGGCCGGCGGTTCCTGCGCGAGCACCCGTGGGGCGCCAAGTCTTGGGGCGACCCGATCGTCCAGGAGGTGACCTCGTTGCCGGGCGTCTTCCTCGCGCGCGGGGACGCGCGCGCCTGGGGCCTGGAGCCGGCGGGGGGCGACGTCAAGGTTGGCCTGGTCATGGAAGGCACGGGCTGGCTCGCTAACAATAGGCGCCTCGCGGAGGTGCTCTCGGCGCGCTGTCCGAGCGGGCATCAGCGCGCCCCGCCCCTTGGCGGAGGCCGGGCCAAGAAGGCTCGGGCCTGCGCGCCTTCTGCGCTGGGCGATCCTGGAGGCTCTCAAGGAGAAGGAGCTCGAGGCGCTCGGCGAGATCAACTCGGTGACCGGTGCCGGGCCAGTGCTGGACGAGGACGTAGAGCCGTTCGAACCAGACGCGCCGCCAGGTGCCACCGACGCCGACGAGCAGCGCTGACTGGAGCGACGTGAACGGAGGCCGGCTGGACAGGGCCAGCGCGCGCGCGGCGCGCCAGGAGCAGCTGTTCTGGATGAAGCATCGAGGCGCGTTCGAGCCCTGCGAGGAGTCGGTCTGCCGCCAGGCGACCCGGCGCCCGCCGTTGCGGACCCGTTGGGTCGACGCCAACATGGGTGACGAGCAGAGGGCGAAGCACCGCTCCAGGCTGGTTGCGACGAGATTAACAGCGGCGAAGAGGCCGTCCGAACAGACGAGCGCGAGCGAGCTTTTCAGCGGCGCACCACCGCTCGAGGCCGCGAAACTTTTCTGCTCCCTGATGGTCGCGCTCGGGCGCTCGAAGAGGGGCCGCCCGCTCAAGATCGGGTTCTGGGACGGGCTCGCCTGCGCGGCGAGGCGCAGAGGGGCCTGTTCGCGCGGTTGCCCGAAGAGGAAGTAGGTGGCTGCGCCGAGTTGCTGCGCTCCATGTATGGCACCCAGGATACGGCGTCGGTTTGGCAGAGTGACTGGCGTCGCCAACATGAGCAAGACGAGTGGCGCACTGGCGCGGCAAATCCAGCGTTGATCTATAGAGAGAGTGATGAAGGTCGAGGCTTGGTGCGCGGAGACGACTTCATGGTGCTCGGCGACCATCAGACGATGGGCGAGCTGGAGGCGAAGCTGGCCGAGCGCTACGATATCAAGTGCACTGGCATCCCGGTCCCGGAGGACGGCGACGCCAAGGAGGTTGTCTTTCTCAGCCGGATGCTGCGCCACGCGCCGGTCTCCACACCAGCGCTGGAGATCAAGTCGGACCAGCGGCACGTGGAGGCTTTGATCATGGGGCTGGGCCTCGAGCAGGAGTCCAACGGCTCGGACGCCCCTGCTGTCAAGAAGACCAATGCCGATGTCGATCGCGAGGCTGGGCTACCGACCCTGCCGCTGGATGGGGCCCAGAGGTGCAGGAGTGTCGCGCTGCGAGCGGCCTACCTGGCCCTGTACCTGGCCCTGGATCGCCCCGACATTGTAGACGCGGCCAAGCAGTGTTCACGGCTCATGCAAGCGCCGACCCCAGCTGAAATGGTGATGGCGAAGCGGCTCCGGAGTTATCTTGTCATGTACCCCTTCTTCGTCGCGAGGTTCAATGAGCAGATGATGCCGGGCGCGATTTCGGCCGCGTGAGACTCTGACTACGCCGGGCGCCCGATCATTCCGAAGTCGACGAGCGGCGCGGCGCTGGCGCTTGGCGACCACGCGCGTTCCGCCACTGCCATCCTGCAGAGCGCGATCTCTCCCTCGCGTGGCGAGGCGGAGCACTGCGGCATCTTGCGAGCTGCCGCGGGCGGCTTGAAGGTCGCAGCGATGGTGGCGGTCCTCGGTTTGGACAAGAAGGTCGAGGTTATCGCCAAGAAGGGCGAGTTTCCTGTCGAGGTGCGCGGCGATTCCACGGCCCTGATAGCTCTTGCAAGCAGACGAGGGCCAGGCAGGCAGAAACACGCGATGACAAGATTCCTTTGGGCGCAGCGCGCTGTCAACAGCAAGCGGGTTTGCTCCAGGAAGGTGGGCGCTCGCGAGAACGTTGCCGACGCTCTCGCCGGGCCCTTTGTCTGCCCGGGTGATCCAGAAGCACCTGGAGGGGGCGGGATCTCATTTCAGGCCCAAGTGAAGTTCGCTGCGCAGGACGAGCGCTAAGAAGAAAGACCGGCGAGCTTGTTCGAGGACCTGCTTCGACAAAGGGCGAGCTCGAGGCTTGTTGTGATAGTGATTTTGTTTTATGTGCTTGCCGCTTCGTGGCGATCTGGAACGCCCGGCGCGCGAGTTGTTGAGTTCGACGGGTGCCCGTTTTGAGCGGCGGCCTCGCTGGCAGCGAGTTCCCGAGGAGGAGCGCAGAGACATGGCGCCCTTGGCTTCGTCTGTGACTGCAATGAGAGCGAACGAGCCAGACTGCCGTGTACAGTGTGTCTGGAAAACTGCGCTTTTGATCCGTAGTCTTTCTGGCTGAGTTCAGCTTGCGGCTTGACTCGGCCCAGAGAAAACATCGTCCGGTTTCTCTCTTCAGCCGCCAGCTTGTTGCAGATTGATTGGGCGCGTCGCTGGGTAATTTCCTTTCGCGGTTACTTCGCTCATGCACCTGGGAAGTAGAATGTAGTAGGATAGTACCAGAAAGTAGAAAATAAATTGGCGGCCCGTTATTCCAATCCCCCGCCTATTACCATTCCACGCCCCTCCATCCTTCCTTCGGAACCCTTCCTCCAATTCCCCCATCGCTCCATTTCCGCCCAGTCTCCCTCCCGGCCCCTCTTCCTTCCCTTCGCGACACTGCGCGCCCCCCCCGCCCCTCGACTACAAAGAAAACGAAACCATTCTACGAACCAACGAACATGTTATCCAAGCTCATCCGCGCCGCAGCCCTCTGCCCAACCCCCTGGCACGTGCCCCGGACTCGCCGCCCTCCCGCCCGCGCCGCGCAAATAATTGTCAATCGATTGCGAACTACAATGTTCAGCCGATTTCCAGCCGATTTCCCACCAGATAATTCATCATGGAACATCGATACAGAAGCCGCATCAAGCATCTGAGTGATAAAGGTGCCCTGGTCCTATCGCTAAATTCTGGAGCCCCTGAGGCCCTCTGGGCCTCGTGAGGGGTGTTTTGGAGGCCGGGGGGGTGCCTCCTGGGAAATCCGAGGGGGGGGGAGGGGGGGGGCATTGGGCCAGGGGCACCGCGAGCAACATCCGAGAGGGGCAGCCGTCTCACACGCCGAGGGAACACCAGAGGGTCGGCGAATGCGCCAAGGAATGCCAGGGTGCCCTTGGCAATGACCGTGCCCGGCTCGGGCCTGCTTTACGGGGGGTGCCCATTGTCTCTCCGCCGCCACCCGCAGAGGATTGGCTCGTGGCCGCCTCTGCGGCCCACTCGTTATAACATCGCCCCGCAGCAAGGGCGTCCGTCAGCTGGCAACGCAACGGGATGCGTCGTCGGCCGGCAGTTATATATTTGTAAATATACGTGCTCGGTTCGCGAATACATTCCTCTTGTTCAATCTCTCTCTCTCTCTCACACATTTTCTCTCGTTTGTGTTCCCGTATCTCTCTCTCTGTCTCTCTATTTCTCTTTGTATTTGTCTCTCTCCCGCTGTATACATCACTGCGTCTCTCCCTCTCTGTGTGCTTATCCCCTTTGCTCTCTCCATATATATATATACATATACATATATGTATGTATGTGTGAATGTGTACGTGTTCGTATCCATCGCATGTTATCTCTCTCTATCTCTCTCTCTCGCTCTCTTTCTCTCTCTCTCTCTCTCGCTCTTTCGTTATCCCTCTCTCTCTCTGTTCTTTTGTTGTGTCTCTCTCTCTCTCTCTCTATCCCTCTCTCCCTCTACACATATATATATATATATATTCATATATATATATATACAGAGATTCCTCTTCCTATATTTTTATAAGCCCAGGCGGGGGGACCCTCCCCCCCCCCAAAAAAAAAACGACTCCCAGGATCGGGCCTCGAAGCGGTCGACCCCCTCGGGTCTCGCAGGGCGGTTTGCCAAGCCTTCCCAGCACACCTAGGGCGATCAGGGGGGTCATCGGAGACGTCCAAGAGACCCCCAAGACAGCACAAGAGCGCTCCAAGAGTGACCGACGTGACCTCAAGATGGCCCAAGAGGCCTCCAGGACGGCCCCAAAGGCTTCAAAAAGCTTCCAAGAGCACTCCCAAAAAGGCCCCAAGAGGCAAACATCATTGATGTTGTTTCGGTTTTTGGTGAATTTGGGGGCTCTCCTCTTTTCGGCTTCCCAACGCTCCAATACGGCAGTCTTCTGGGCGTCCGAAGCCGCCTGGGAGGCTCCAAAATCGCCCCACAACCATCCGAAAGGGCTTCCAGGCAGTCCAAGAGAGCCCCAAAACGGCACAACAGGAGTCAAAGATGGCCCTAACAGAGCCCCATGGTGGCCCAAGACGGCCCCAAGACACCCTCCGAAGCATTTCAAATCGTGACCCGGTCGTTCAGGGAGACCGCGGTTGGAGGCAGGGTGGCCCGAGGAAGCCCCCAGAACTACCAGAACACGCCCAGGAGGCCTCCAGAAGGCCTTGAGAAAGCCTGAAATTGTTGTGAGGCCCCCAGAGGCTCTCCAAGGAGGAGCCTCCGCAAAAAGAGCTGAGGAGGATGGGGAACATGCGCAGGCCATGGCGAGAACGAGGAAAAAGAAGCATGGAGGGAGGATAACGAATAACATAATTTTGAGCGGCGATGCTGGAAAAGGCAACAAGGAGTTATTGCTAAATTGTCGGCTCGACCTTCCTGCCATTCCGCCTGCATACCGAACTTCAAGGACCAAGGTGCATGGCGAGAAGCGCCACTGCAGTCTTATATTGTTGTATGTATAGTTTGTGTTGTTTGTTTCTCTCTCTCTTTCTCTCTTTCTCCCGTGTTGAAGTTGTCTATGTCTATTTGCGTACTTCCTTCTATCTGGGAGTATGCCGTCTGCTCCGCCGCTTGGTAGTTGCAGTTCCGCGCCTTCAGATCGACCGTCGACCAGCGATCATTGCCATCCTCGTCGATTTTGCACCGGCCGCCTCACCTTGAGACTGGCCGCTGGTGCCTTTACTGTCCATCGCAGCCTGCTGCCAGTGTCGACGCTAGCTGGTTTGTCCGGGCCTCGCCTGTCTTCGGGCCTCTCCCCGCCTACGTTTTCCCCCGTCCCCCCCCGCTTCCCCTGCATCCGTGGCCCTCGCCAAAGGCCTCCCTGCGAGCGAGCGCGGCTGCAGTCTGCAGGGGCCATCTTCAGGTCTTGTGCAGTGCAGGCAGTGAGGAGGGAGCGAACGAGGGGCAGCTACACGTGGGGCGTAAAGGATGACAGGGTCGTGTACGTCGGCGTGGAGCTCGACTACGGTGCGTGTCAGTGATATTGCTTCTGTTTGGGAGGGTGAAAGGTGGTGCCAGCCTGCTTCGACGCTGGCTGGCCTGGGGATCAATCCCGTCTCCATGCTTTCCCCCCCTCCCCTCGACAGCAAGACCAGACCTCTCGTCATGACTCATGCCCCTTCTCCTCGACTCCCTCCCTGGTTGCCGAGGCTCAGCTCGGACAGGTTACAGGCACGGCTTGGCACGATGCGTGGGCGTTTTGAAGCAGCCCTCAACGCGGAGGCGCGCTTCAATACGCGCTTCGATGATGCCGTCGAGTGCTTCAATAAGGACTGGCGCACCTGCGAGGCATTCTCACCTGTATGCGCGACTGGCACTTGGGAAGGTGGCGATGTATTTTTCAGTTTCTCCAGCAGTGCCGTGCACTGAGCATGACACCTTAATTGGCCCTCTCCTCCTCGTGTTGGTCGCACGCAGTTCCTTCGCACATGCACCGCGTCGAGACGTGTGCTGATGTCCTGGACGCCATCTGGTAGGTAGTGGACTCGACTATCGCTGCACCTCCGGGGCAGCGAACGCCTCTCCCGATTGATAAGAGCTCGAGCCGTGACGAGCGCATGTTTGTCATGCCTGCTGCGCCTGTCCGTTCAGCGCGCGCGCGAAAAACATGTGATCGGAGTTCCCCACGTAAGAGTGTTAAGGGCTCAGCCGGATCAACGGGGCACAACAGCACCAACAGGCACGAAAGGCCGACGACGTCCAGGCGCATGCATGGGAGGACAGGCTGATGCGAGGAGAAGAAGCAGCAGGGAGGAGGACGGCGGCTGTTCAGGTTGCATCCCCTCCCTTTTCGTACCCTACCCTCTGGTGTTAGGGGTTGAGGGGGGCCGCCCTGTTAAACATGTTGCTTACTTGGCGAAGGGCTTGTTCATTATGGGAAATCCTTCCAGGGAGAGGCAGAACACTTGATTAATAGTTGGTGTCAGCTACGTGGTCCCTGCGACTTGGTGCTAGATATGTGTATATATATATATATGTGTGGTAGGAGGTAACGTACTCTTCCATGCGTTGCGAGTCGCGCCCCGCAATCTACGTGGTGCCGTCGGTGTGGCAGGACATACCGTATTCGTCTAAGTGGTGCGAGTTACGTGGTGTAATATGTGAGGTGCAGGTTATGTAGTAGGAGCTAGCATACTCCTCTATGTGGTGCGAGCTGTGTGGTGCAGGCGATGTAGTGCGATCCGTGTAGCGAGAGCGGAGGAAGGCGCGTTTGCGGAGTGGGGAAGGATAATGCGACGACGACGACGATGAAGGTTAGATTGATCTTGCTGTCCACGTGGTTTTCGGGGAAATGCACAACACGGTATAGCAGTGCCATGTAAGACGAAGCAACGCAATGCAACGCAACGCACAGCAATGCAAGGCAAGTCCAGCGGTTTGCTCTGCAATGCGAGGGAATGCAAACCGACGAAGTACAACCCAAAACAATGCAACGCAAAGCATCGCGACGGCGACGGCGAAGCAAAGGCGACGGGCGGCGAGCAGGCGGTGACGGGGCGGCGACTGCCGGGACGGAGGCGCCACACCGTCAGACAAGCCCAGGCGTCGGGCGGCGACGGGGCGGCGATGGCAGGTACGCAGTCGCCAGATTGGCAAACCCGGTTTAAGCATTGTTTGCGGAATTTGCATCGATATGTTTATATGTACATCGATTCATTCCTAAAGTGTAAGTCTAGCCAGTTTGGTTGGTCGTTTCTGGGCTTTCCGGCGCGGAGACATCGACAACATAAAGGTGCACCCATCTCTATCCAACCTCCTTGTCACCCGCATGGTGGTCTATGAGGTGCGCTTATGCGCGCTGGTGGCCTGGGGTACGAGGACGGCGCAAACCCTTCCCCGAAGAGGAACAATTGGACAAAGAAAGCAGACCTGACAAACCGCCTGCGCCGAGAGAACTCGAGTGATCTCGAAAGGTGACACTTCTGTCTGGTGTGCCAGGCGAGCCAAGAAACGTAGGGGAAGTGCATGCGCAGCGGGCGATCTGCACTGCAGATCGCCCGGGGGCTGTTCCCTGGGGGTGCCTGAGCCGCGCCGATTTGCCGGGGTTCCCGAGGCCCTTCCTAAGCACGAGGCGCTGGAAGGCCAGAGCTCCGAAGGGTCGCCTGCCCCGCCCCCCTGCGCCGCAGCCAGTTTTGGCTCAGGGGCTCAAGTCCTCAGCGCCGCATCGAGCAAGCCTCCCGCTACCGCGCAGCAGCGGAGATGGCGCGCGCCAAGGCCTACGAGCTGCGCTTGAAGACCTCCAAGGAACTCCTGAAGGATCTCGACGAGATGAAGAGCGAGCTGTCCCAGCTGCGCGTCGCGAAGGTGGCGGGCGGGGCCGCGTCGAAGCTGGCCAAGATAAAGGTCATCTTCGGCCGCCCCCCCCGACACGTCGCCAACTCCTCCTCCTCCTCCTCCTCCTCCTCCTCCTCCTCCTCCTCCTCCTCCTCCTCCTCCTCCTCCTCCTCGTCCTCCTCCTCGTTCTCCTCCTCCTCCTCCTCCTCCTCCTCCTCCTCCTCCTCCTCCTCCTCCCCTCCTCCTCCTCCTCCTCCTCCTCCTCCTCCTCCTCCTCCTCCTCCTCCTCCTCCTCCTCCTCCTCCTCCTCCTCCTCCTCCTCCTCCTCCTCCCCCTGTGCCCGTGGACCCTCCGCGCGCCGCTGGCGTGTGGTCGGGAAAGCGTTCCGCCGCTGGAGAGGTTGCGCGGGCGGGGCCTCGGCAGCCAGGAGGGGCGGCGTGTCGGTCAGGGCCGGGTGGCGAGCACTTCGCTGAGCACTCCTCCTCCTCCTCCTCCTCCTCCTCCTCCTCCTCCTCCTCCTCCTCCTCCTCCTCCTCCTCCTCCTCCTCCTCCTCCTCCTCCCCCTCCCCGAGGCCCATCCCCCAAGCCAGGGGCAGCCGCGCGACCGCCAAATGAGGAGGAGCGGCGCACAGCAGGCGGGGAGCCCGCCGCCCAGAGGTCGGGGAAACGCCGCCAGCGCGGCCCCTGCCGCCGCTGGAGGCTCCAGCAGCCCCACTCCGGTCGGCGCGCAGGGGCGAGGGCCGCCGTCGCCTCGGCGCCCGGGGGGCGGGGAAGACTGGAAGAGCCGCCAGCGCGGCGCCCCGCGGGGCCACCGCGGGGACCCTGCAGCCCCCCGCCAGGCTTCGCGCGGTGGCGAAGAGCGGGCGGACGCGCCTCCGGCGCCGCCCACGGCCGCGCGCCGGCGGGCCGCGCGGGGCCCACGCGCGGGGAGCGCGGGCGTCCGCGGGCAGTGGACCTTTCGACATTTGGGGCGGTCGTCTGCTAGCAGACGGCCGCCAGGGCCTCTATGATGATGATGGCCCGTCCATCCATCCATCCTCCTCCTCCTCATCCCTTTCCTCCTTCTTCTCCTCCTCCTCCTCCTCCTCCTCCTTCGACTAGACGTGAGAGTGACCTTTCGCCAGAGTGACCCTTGGTGCGGGCGCAGATGGGTCCCCAGATGGCTGAAAACGAAGCAGTCGCAGCTGCTTGCTCGCCCGGGTTTGGTCCCCCCGCGGCCCCCAAAAAGTCGCGCACCAAAGGTCACTTTTACCCAGGGTCACTCTTGCGTATAGCCGACTCCTCCTCTTCCTTTTCCTGTTGTCTTCCGCCTCCTCTAGTCGCGAGGGAAAAATCCCACCCCGGGACCGTCCGACAACTATCCATGATGAAAATCCAGTCCAGGGGGAACGGACTAGATTTCCAGGGGTTCACGCTCGAACAGCAAGCCACAACGCCGGAGTTCTGGAGGGGCCGACTGTGGTCAACCAGGGGATCGGCCGCAATTGGGTTACGTACATATATATATATATATATATATATATATATATATATATATTCCGTTCCTCATGCTGTTATCAGCCCGGGCGGGGGGGGACCCCTCTAAAGAAAAACGGACTCCCGGGATCTGGGGCTTTGGGACCCTCCGCACGGGCCTCGAAGCGGCCCCCCGGGCCTCGCAGGGCATTTTGCCAAGCCTTCCCAGCACACCTAGGGCGATCAGGTGGGTCATCGGAGACGTCCCAGAGACCCCCAAGACAGCACAAGAGTGCTCCAAGAGTGACCGACGTGACCTCAAGATGGTCCAAGAGGCCTCCAGGACAGCCCCAAAGGCTTCAAAAAGCTTCCAAGAGCACTCCCAAGAAGGCCCAAGAGGCAAACATCATTGATTTTGTTTTGGTTTTTGGTGAATTTTGGGGTTCTCCTCTTTTCGGCTTCCCGACGCTCCAATACGGCAGTCTTCTGGGCGTCCGAAGCCGCCTGGGAGGCTCCAAAATCGCCCCACAACCATCCGAAGGGGCTTCCAGGCAGTCCAAGAGAGCCCCAAAACGGCACAACAGGGATCAAAGATGGCCCTAAGAGAGCCCCATGGCGGCCCAAGACGGCCCCAAGACACCCTCCGAAGCATTCCAAATCGTGACCCGGTCGTTCAGGGAGACCGCGGTTGGAGGCAGGGTAGCCCGAGGAAGCCCCCAGAACCACCAGAACACGCCCAGGAGGTCACCAAAAGGCCTTAAGAAAGCTTGAAACTTGTGTGAGGCACCCAGAGGCTCTCCAAGGAGGAGCCTCCGCAGAAAGAGCTGAGGAGGATAGGGGAAAGTGCGCAGGGTATGGCGAGAACGAGGAAAAAATAGGCATGGAGGAAGGATAACGAATAACATAAGTTTAGCGGCGATGCTGGAAAAGGCAACGAGGAGTTATCGCTAGATTGTCGGCTTGACCGTCCTGCCCTTCCGCCTGCATACCAAACTTCAAGGACCAAGGTGCATTGCGCGAAACGCCACTGCAGTCTTGTATAGTTACACAAATATGTGTGTATATATATATATATATACCCAAAACTTCGGGGCTCGCTTGGCTGCGCCTCAAACTTTCGTCTTGCGTCCAGGCACTGCGGGTGATTGCCGAAAGCCTCGCCAGTGCGGGGGCGCGGGTCATTGGACGGGGGCGCGGGTTATTGGCCGCGCGGAGGCTACAGGCATGCTCATGCCACAGGGGACAGGGCCGGGTTGCCGCGGGGGCGAAGGCGAGTATATCCATGCTAGGGGGAGCCAGTACCCCACTTGGGGTGAGGGCTGGGACGTTGAGGAGGCGCACGTCATGACCGCGAGCCGGGTGAAGATTATGGGGGAGCGGGGCCTGGGCAGTGGCCGCGAAGCCGATGACCAGGAACACCGATGAGAAGACCGCGACTGGGGCGAAGGTCACGATGCGAGAGGGGCTCCAGTCATGACCGTCATGCAGGTTCAGGGCATGGCCTTGGTTTGTGGCTGGCATCATTACCGGAAAAGCCTTGTCGGCAATGCGGAAAGGGAGGGCGGTCATCGAGGTAGCCATGGGGGGGCGAAGGTGGTGACCGTGAGATGGTTCTCGGTAGGGGTAGCGGAAGGTTGCAGGTATACACCGATAGGAAAGTGAGTCCCAGGACCGCGAGGGGGTCGATGTCGCGTCGGTTCAGATGTACACCGGATGTCGAAGAAAACGTCTGCGTTTCACCCATGCGAGGCAGTTGCGCACGCCCCCGATTCAAACAACATCGGAACAACAAATGATAATGAATTTCGCGTGCCCCCCGAGGTCCTCGGGGGAACGTTTTTTGGGTTTTCTTGTGACGTATCTTGGGTTCCTGGCTCATCGTGGGAATCGCTGCGAAGCTTCTAGTACTTCCGCGCGCGGCGACCGTGATAAGGCGGGCGGCTGGCCGGGAAACCCAGGAAAGCGTCCGCACGATGCCCCATGCGGGAGGCTGTTGGTGCCCCTGGGGCCGACCTATGCTTCTCCTGATGCCCAAAAATGCCAAGAGTGAGACTGAATCGAAAGAGGACGAACAGGAGGAGAAGGAGGAGGAGGGGGAGCAGGAGGAGGAGGAGGAGGAGGGAAAGGAGCAGGAGCAGGAGCAGGAGCATGAGGAGGAGCAGGAGGAGGAGGAGGAGGGGAGGAGGAACGCCGACACGTGTGACAACATGCGCGTTCAATTGTCGACGAGCCCTCGTGGACCTGAATTTGGTAGGCTTGGGGCCGTATGCGGACATGTTTTGGTGCCGTTTTGGGCGTTCTTTGGCGGCCTCTGTTGGTTTTTCGGGCGCTTCCTCGGCGCCTTGTCGATCGGATTGGTCGAAGTGTCCGTCCGTGTTCCCGTTCTTGGGCCCCTGTCCGGGGGCCCTCCTGGGCAATCCTGGGCGCCTCATTGCGCAGTTGTGAGGCCCTCTTGGGCCGTGTTGGGGCCTTCTTGGGGCCTCTTCTGTCGTTTTGGGTTTCTCGTGGGGCCTCTTGAGCTGCTGCGGGGCGCCGGGAGTTTGACAAATCGAGGAACCCAAAAGCATCGAAGAACAGTTTGGAAATACATGACGTTTGCCTTCCAACGCCCTCTGGCGAAGGTTTTTGGGGTTCTCTTGGGACGCCGAATTCGATTATGGTCCATCGTGGGAGTCGCTGCCAGGCTTCTGGTGCTTCCGCAGCGTCCAACATAATGTGGGCGGCTCGAAAAGGTGCCCCGTGGCGGGGGGGGCGTCCCAAAACAAAATCCTGGATATTTGGGGGGGTGATGCGGGGTGGGGGGGGTCCACGCACGATGTATAGTCGTACGCGTACATAATATGTGTTAGCCCGCGTGGGCCCCAAGTGGTGCTTCTAGCAAACATGTTGGGCAGCCGATGCGGGGCACCCGACGTGGTGCTATAGATGTGGTGCAAGTCGCGCTGTGCAATATATACGGTGCAATCGTTGTGGGGGCAATCTAAGGGTTGTAATTTGTATGTTGCAGTCTATGTGGTGCAGCCGATGTGGTGAATCTATGTGGTGCATCCTTCGTGGTGCAATCTACGCTGTGCCATTTAACGTGTACAATCTAGGAGAGGCGATCGACATGGTCCAACATATACGGTGCGACCCTTGTAGCCCCGTGCGGTGCAATCAACGTGGTGCAATCTTCGTGGTGCAACACATGTTGTGCAATATTTGGTGGGCAGTCTTTGTGGACGAATATATGGGGTGCAATGGGTTTTCACAAACGAGTTGACACATCCCGCGCTCTTGCAAACACCCCACCCACCCACCCGCAACTTGGTTTGCAAAATCTCTTGAGACCGTGACGGTGGGTACCAAATGGCACTTGGCAACGACAGCGACGCCGACGACGACAGCGACAACGACTACGACGACACAGACGACGTCTCCAACGACGACGACGACGCCGACGACGACGGCGACGACGACGACACCGACGACGACGACGCCGACGCCGACGACGACGACGACGATGACAACGACGACGACGATGACGACGCCGACGACGACGACAACGTCAACGACACCGACGACGACGACGACGACAACGACGACGGCGGCGACGACGACGACGCCGACTTCGACGACGACGAAGGCGACGACGACGCCGACGCCGACGACGACGACGAAGACGACGACGACGTCGCCAACAAAGACGTCGACGAGGGAGGAGGGAAGACGACGACGGCGACAACGACGACAGCAACGACAACGACGAGGGAGGAGGGAGGACGGCGACGACGCGAACGACGGAAAAGGAGGAAGGACGGCGACGACGACGACAACGACGACAACGACGAGGGAGGAGGGAAAACGACGACGACGACAACGACGTAGGCGACGACGACGACGACGGCGACGAAATAGGAGGGACGACGACGAGACGCCGACGACGGGCGACGACGAGGACGAGGGAGGAAGAGGAAGGACGACCACGGCGACAACGACAACGGAAACGACCACGACGCCAAAGAGGACGACGACGACGAACACGAGGAAAGACAGAGGACGACGTAGGCGACGACGACGACGACGCGGGAGGAGGGGGGACGGCGACCACGACGACGACGACGACAACGACGACGACGACGCAAGAGCGCGCGCGCACGCTTTTGTTGAAAATCCGTGTTGCGAAACCTTGTGTTTCTGTAAGTTTTTGGACACACGATGTGGAAATCCTTCCGAAACCAATGGTTTTTGAAGGATTTCGGCATTCGCGCGCGACGACGCGCGCGTGCGCACTTCGTCCCAGCTTTTTGCAGAGGATTCTCGCGACGGCACACGCGCAAGGGCGTTCGACAGATTTCGACATGCGCGCGCGAAGCCCGTTTGGTAGCATTTTGTAAAAGTCTTGGGAAACCATAGGATTTCGCAAGAGCTCGCGCGTCAGTTTCTTGTTGCAGCAAATCAGTGTTACGAAACCCTGTGTGTTGCATGTTTTTGGAAACTCGATTGCGGAATCCTTCCGACACCGCAGGTTTTTGAAGGATGTCGGCATGCGCGCGCGACGACGCGCGCGTGTGAACTTCGTCCCAGCTTTTGCAAGGGATTCGTGAAAAAAATGCTATGTTAGAACACAAGATGTCCCCGCGTTTTTTTAACCAGAGAACCTCAGGGGGAGCGATACCGGTTCCCTGGGGATGCTGTAAACTCATATTTAGGATGGACATGTGGTCAGAATCATATTTGATTTACATACCCGAAAGGATGGCGGCGAACGCCAGGGGGGGTAGAGTCTATGATTTGCTTAGAAAGGAGAATTGATTTTAACAAACGAGTTGACACATCCCGCGCTCTTGCAAACATCCCACCCACCCACCCGCAACTTGGTCTGCAAAATCTCTTAAGACCGTGACGGTGGGTACCACATGGCACTTGGCAACGACAGCGACGCCGACGACGACAGCGACAACGACGACGACGGCGCCGCCGATAACGACTACGACGACACCGACGACGTCTCCAACGACTTCGACGACGCCGACAAGGACGACGACGACGACGACACCGACGACGACGACGCCGACGCCGACGACGACGACGACGTCGATGACAACGACGACGACGATGACGACGCCGACGACGACGACGACGACAACGACGACACCGACGACGACGACAACGACGTCAACGACGCCGACGACGACGACGACGACGACGACGATGGCGACGGTGACGACGCCGACGTCGACGACGACGAAGACGACAACGACGCCGACGCCGACGACGACGACGAAGACGACGACGACGTCGCCAACGAAGACGTCGAGGAGGGGGGAGGGGGAACGACGACGGAGACAACGCCGACAACGACGACAACGACGAAGGAGGAGGGAAGACGGCGACGACGCGAACGACGGAAAAGGAGGAAGGACGGCGACGCCGACGACGACAACGACGAGGGAGGAGGGAAGACGACGACGACGACAACGACGACGACGACGACGACGACGACGACGACGACGGCGACGAAATAGGAGGGACGACGACGAGACGCCGACGACGGACGACGACGAGGACGAGGGAGGAAGAGGAAGGACGACCACGGCGACAACGACAACGGAAACGACCACGACGCCAAAGAGGACGACGACGACGAACACGAGGAAAGACAGGACGACGTAGGCGACGACGACGACGACGCGGGAGGAGGGAGGACGGCGACGACGACCACGACGACGCAAGAGCGCGCGCGCACGCTTTTGTTGAAAGTCCGTGTTGCGAAACCTTGTGTTTTTGTATGTTTTTTGGACACACGATGTGGAAATCCTTCCGAAACCAATGGTTTTTGAAGGATTTCGGCATACGCGCGCGACGACGCGCGCGTGCGCACTTCGTCCCAGCTTTTTGCAGAGGATTCTCGCGACGGCACACGCGCAAGGGCGTTCGACAGATTTCGACATGCGCGCGCGAAGCCAGTTTGGTAGCACGTTGTGAAAATATTGAAGAACCTCTGGTTTTCTTAAGATTTCGCAAGAGCTCGCCCGTAAGCTTGTTTAGCAAATCAGTGTTGCGAAACCATAAGTTGTTGTATGTTTTTTGGGAACTCGATTGCGAAATCCTTCCGACACCGAAGGTTTTTGAAGGATTCCGGCATGCGCGCGCGACGACGCGCGCGTGCGCACTTCGCCAAATTTGTTGCAATGGATTCGCGAAAAAAGTGTTATGTTCGAACAAATGCCGCGCATCGTTTTTTTCATCAGAGAACCTCAGGGGGAACGATACCGGTTCCCTGGGGATGCTGTAAATTCATATTTAGGATGGACATGTGGTCAGAATCATATATGATTTACATACCCGAAAGGGTGGCGGCGAACGCCGGGGGGGGGGAGAGTCTATTATCTTTTTAGAAAGAAGAACAGATGTGGTGCAACCGATGGTGAAAATTTGTGTGGTGCGACCGGCCTGGTGCAATCTGTATGGCCCCATACATGTTGTGCCATTTTACGTGGTACAACATATGTGGTGCGATCGACCTGGTGCTATGTATGCCGTGCGATCTACGTGGTGCGACCTGCATTGTGCAACATACGTGGTGCAGTCTCTGTTTCACGCCTTGGGCGCCGACGGCGCGGCGCCGGCGAGCACGGAACCGCCGCGCCAACACCCAGACCCAGACGACGGGCGGCGACGAGGCAGGGCGAGCAAGGAATTGCCAGACCGACAGGCCAGACGACGGGCGGCGACGAGGCGGCGCCGGCGAGCACGGAGCCGCCGCGCCAACACCCAGACCCAGACGACGGGCGGCGACGAGGCACGGCGAGCAAGGCATTGCCAGACCGACAGGCCAGACGACGAGGCGGCGACGAGGCGGCGACGGAGCGGCGGAGGCGAGCACGGAAGCGCCAGACCAACGCCCAGGCGCAGCTCCTCACGGCAGAAGTAAGAACCCCCAAGTGCAAGCAACGCTCGGGAGTACCTGCATACGTTTGCTGCTGACAGGCCGAAGTGGCGTGCCAGGCCCTCGAAGGCTCGCTGCATCGACGTTTCCGTCGACGTGCGCGCTCAACTCAAACGGGCGCAGCGCCCTCGCCTCGTTCAAGCACGAGGTTGGACTCCAGTTGTTCTGCCACCTCAGTGCCACAGGCGTTGCGCGCTGGTGGTGGCAGACTGCGCCGTGGGAGCCGCTCTCGCCGACCGCACCCTCGGCCGTGGAAGCCAGCGAATGGGCGCGGAGGCAGGGGAGTGACGGCTCATCGCCACCGCTCGTCTATTTGTCAGCCTGCACTTCGGCGGCGGTGGAGGCGCGTTATGTTTCCCGTCGCAGTGCGCCCTTTGTCCTGCCTGCCCAGAGGCAAGCGACGATTCGCCTGCGAGGTCTGTCCAGTTCGGCTTCGGGCTTCTGGGGCTGATCTTCCTGGAGGTGGCGAAGCGGCCAGCTTCTGGGTCGTCTCCGCCGCTGGGTGACATCCAGCTCCCCGACGGCCAAGGCCAGCGAAGAGAGGCTGCTGCTTGGGCTGGATGGAGGCAAGGTCGATCGCCCGCGCCGGCCAGCCCGTCTAGCAGCGAACCTATTCTCGGGGAGCTCGCCGCGGAGCAGGCGCGGGGTAGTCGTTTCCGGCGGCTGCACGCGCAGCGATAGCGGGCGTCTTCCTTCTACGCATCGAGGTATCGCGTGCCAGGGCCGCTGTTGTGGCACGAACGCCTCACGCTGGGCGAGCCAAGGGCATTGTCGTACATCATGACGCCCGACTTCGACGATTATGATGATCCCAACGCGTCTGGGCCTGATGTTGCCGAGGTCATCCGACTCGCCGGCCAGGGCGACGCGTTGGCGGCGCTGACGGCTGGGCACGTGCATCGGTTTCCGCGAGTGCCGCCCACTGGGAAGGGCGGGAGCGGTGCTAAGAGGATAGGGGGTTACCAGTGGACGCCAAAGGGGTTACACCTGGCTTAACCTAGCTTTTAAGCGGGCTACACATGCCCCAAATAGCTTGGGAGGGATAGCGATCCAGGCTAAGTGGGTTCCACCCACTTCGCGGTGTTGTCTAGTCCCCCTAAGCCACATGGCCAGGTATATCCCCTTTTGGCATCCACTGATAACCCCCCTATCCCCTTAGCAACTCCACCGCCCATCCCAGCAGGCCTCGGAGGCCATGGGCGGTCGCGGCGGGCTATTCGCCGCCGGCCATCCAGGTGCTGAACCTCGATCTCGCGGTGGTCAACGTGCTGGGCGTGGCTGCCGGGGTTCACGCTCTGGCCATTCCTGTCGGGCCCGCCGCTGGCGATGCCGCTGCGGCTGCCCCCGCCGGTGTTGCCGCGGGCAGTGCCAGGCGCCCCACTGCCGCCTGCGGCGGGGGGCGTTCGGGCTGCGCTCGCGCCCGCCGCCCCAGGGGTCCTGGTTGTGCCAGCGCCCACTGCCGCCACGCCTGCTGCTCCAGCCGCTGCCGCAGCCGCGCGGCCCCCGGCACTGCCGCCGGTTGCACCGCCGCTTGGCCTGGCGGCTTCTGGGGTAGGAGCGGCGCCACCCGACACGAGGATGATGGTCGCCAGCTGTGACATGCTGGGCCAGCACCACACCAGTTTCAGAGGGAGCGCGCTGCAGCTGGTAGACCATCGTTGGCCAGATGCGAGGCTGACTGGTCTACGGACCTGCCTGTGGGCATGCCATCCCATCTGGGAGAACGGTGGCAGGTCGCTCGCAGGCACACGCTGTTCAAGACGATGCTCCGCCTTGCGAACGCCGACATGGGGGCGGTGGAGCATGACGAATGCTGCCGAATCGTGCGAGATGGCGTCTGCTGTGATCAATTGGGCGTAGCATCGATAGCCTCATTTTAGGTCGTTTGCCGCCCCCTGCAGGTGCAAGAGAAGAGGCACCACCACTAGTTATCTCAACGCAGAGAACGGCGACGAGAGCTACGACCAAGCCAGCAAGCTGGCGCGCTTGACAAACGTGTTGGGCGACATGGACATTTCGCGGTTTGGGGATTTGAAGGGGCACGTGCCACCACCAATGCCACTGTCCGCGTGCCCCCCGGAATATCCAATTTGGCATTTTCAACCTCCCAGTGCAGCGTCTCCTGGGCCCACAGGGAGCTCCACCGAAGCCCCCAGTGGGACCGCCCGCATGCGCCCCGGAAACCCAGTTTGGCATTTTCACAGACCCAATACAACGCTTCGTGGCCCCATAGGGAGCCCCACCGACGGCCCCAGTGATACCACCCCCGCATGCGCTCCCCCCAACCCAATGCAGCATTTCGTGCCCCCACAGGGAGCTTCACCGAAGAAAATAAGCACAATTGCTGTACCCACAACTGCATATGGTTGGGTCCTTCGCCAGGTGTTTTTTGGTCGTGTGTGTGTGCCTATCTCGTCTCCACGCGCTGACTGTGCAGGGCTGGCTTGCTCCCTGCACTCCGCCGACCGTCTGTCGGTCATGTACGGCCCATTTGTCCGTGGCCGCACCTCAAGCAGGCGACTTCCTGGACGTGGATTGGACTACCACCCAGAGCGTCCTCCGCATCACCCGGTGGCACAACGTTGCACATCGCCTTCGTGGTGTTATTCTTCTTCCTGGGCCTCCTCCGCATCATCCGGTGGCACAACGTTGCTCATCGCCTTCGTGGTGCTCTTTTCCCTCCTGGGCGTCGACCTGGTCAATGGCACGTCCTTCCCCGCTGTACTTGAGGCTGGTGTACGCGACGCGCCGCTGACGGCTGCACCACCCCCATGGCGTTCCGGGTCTTCGCCTCCGGCCCCGCCCACGGCGTACTTTCTCCTGTGCAAGTTCTTCGGCACCGCGTGCACCCCGGGTTCCACCTGCCCCGGCCGCCTGAGGCCCCGCTTTCCAGCGCCCTGTCTCCATAATTAAAGCTGCGCGTAGCCCGCCTAGCTTTTAGCGGAAGAGGTTCGTTCTCGCCCCGTCGACCAAAAAAAGAGTGTGTTTCTTTGTTGTTCCTCTCTCTCTCTCCATATGTGCACACATGTATATACACATGTGCCATAAATGTATGTATGTATCTACGTATATGAATCGGAGGCTGAGATGTGAGATCGCAGTGGGGAGGAAAGCCCCTCCACCAGGAATTCGGTTTCGTGTTCGTGTTCGTGTCGTGCGTGCGGGCGGGGCGAAGCTGCGTGAACGCGTGAGAAGAATGACCTCGCCGTCGCTAGGTCGATTCGGATGCCGCGGACCGCCTCTCAGCCCCCGGTGGGCGCGCAGTGGCCCGGGGTGTCCCGCCGTGGTGTCCCGTGGTGTCCCGTTGGTGTTCCGTCGGTGTTCCGTCGGCGGTGGGCCGGCGGTGGCTGTTGGTGTCCCGCGTTGGTACCGATAGTGAAATCGATCGTGCTATCTATAAAGAGATTTAGAATGGGATGGATGGAGGAATCAAAAGACAGATCGACAGCGAGGTTGGTTGTGACATTGGTCGTGAGAAAGAATGCGGGGGCGACGGTGGCATTACATCGCAGCGCAACATTGTCATCACGCATCGTCGCTAACTCGGAGGCACGTCTATCGTCATCATCACACCCGTCGCAGTTGCCAGCTATTTGTTCATCCCCCCCACCCCCCAACCGCCTTTTCACCCGAAAGGTGGTCGTAGGCATATATATATATATATATATATATGTGTGTGTGTGTGCGAACGTGTGCGCGTATGTATATGTGTGTGTGCGTGTGAGCCAGCATTTTCTATGCTCCCCCTGTCACGGAGCAAGGTCGTCCGGAAGTCGATTGCGCGCATGCTGACCGTCTACAACCAGAAGCAGAAGGCGGATGCTCGCAAGGACTCGGCAAGAGGAACAGGGAGTTCTGGAGGGAAGGTGTCCTCGAGGTGTTTCGCCCTCTTCGGGCTCCTAGGGCCCTCCCCAGCCGCATGACATTCAAAACGATTCAGTCTTGGAGGCATGCCAGGGGCCAAGCTCCCCTTGCCAGTAGGACTCCTTTTCCGTCATGCCGAAAGGAGTGCAAGGGCAAGAAGTACGTCCCCCTGGACCTGAGGCCGAAGAAGACACGTGCGTTGAGGCGCGCGCTCAAAACGGAGCAGAAGATCGCCAAGACTGCGAAGGAGAAGACACGCGCGAGCAACTTTCCCATGCGGCGTTTCGTTGTGACCATGTGAACTGGGATAGGTGCGGGCGAAGTCCGACTTGCGAGTTGTGCAGGTCAACGTGGTGTTTGCAGCAGCGTTCTATCCGCCTTCCTTGTGCTCCTCCTCTTCCCGTTCCCTCACCCCCCTCCCATGCTCCCTCCTCCCCCTCTGCTCCCTCCTCTTGCTTGCCTGCCACTCCTTTTCGTCGCCATCCTTGTCGCCACCCTCCCTGACCTGGCCTCCCCTTTGGCCGCTCTCCAACTGATCGCCCTGCTTCCGACCACCCTCCCAATCTTCTTTTTTACGTTTAGCAAACATGAGCGACCAGACTGTTGTGTCCTTCCCTGGAAAAAAATCATAGAGCCACTCGCTAAACAGCACACCTTCCTGCAGACTGGGCGGCTCCCAATCTGACTCCTTCTTCTTTCCCGTCTGTAGGCACCCCCATAGCGGTCATCCTGTCGGGAGCATTGAGACGGGGGTCAACGCAAACGGGAGTCTGCCAGAGCGCTGGAACTTGCAGGATCCTGCAGGATCAGGGGTGTACTGACCCGGACTAGCGCGCAAGAACTTGTTGGATTTGGCAGGATCCTGCGAAGCCCGACCGACCGGGGTTTACTTTGACCCGGTCAGTGCGTCCCCGGCTTGCGTCGGGTGTTGTTAGAAGTGCCTCTGGCCCAAGGTGCCCCCCAGATTTCCAAGGAGGCCCCCACGGCCTCCAGAGCACCCCTCACGAGGCCCAGAGGGCCCCAGGAGAGCCAAACTTGAGCGAAAAGCTGGGGGCACCTTGGGCCGTGAGCACCCTTAGCAACCCCGGACCTGCGAGGAGCACTCCGTTCGACTACACGTCAGAGTGACCCTTCGCCGGAGTGACCTGTGGTGCGGGCCCACTGGGGAAACCCCCCCGAGGTCCTGCGGCCTGCGGCCCTTGGTCTTGACACCCTCGCGCCCCCCAAACGCCGCGCGCCCAGTGCCACTCCTTGCCTGCAGGCCACCTCTGTCGTGCAGCCGACCTCCCCAGAGCTCCGAGGATGTTATTTTGGTCAATCCAAGCGTCTTTCCTGGACTTCGGCCTCTGGGGCCCATTATCGGGCTCCGGGGCCATCAAAACCGCATCCGGGACGCAACACTATCCCCAGGGAAGGGGTCGGGAGCTTTGGGGCCGCGGATGGAAAGAGTCACACCGAAGGATGTTTGGGTACGTGCAGCCGACCTCTGGGGAGCACCCTGCGGGGAGCGCCCTGCCGTCTGCCTCCACCGCCGATCTCCCGGCTGACCCTAAGTACTTCCCCAGAACTCCGACACTGTGATCGTTGATCGCGGCGCGGCGTGGACCCCCAGAGGTCCAGGCCCCTTCCGGGGGACCAGCTTCTATCATCCCGAGTTTGTTCTTGACGCTCCCGGGGCTCGGTGAGGGCCCCCAGAGGCCGAACGTTGCGATATAAATTCCGTCGTAATTGTTCACCTCCCAGTCTTAGATGATCTTGCTGGGGCGTTGTGCTTCTCCGTTTCCAAGATCGACGTTTTCTTTCCATGTTGGGCGCCGCTGTTGTTACGTGTTCAAGTCCAGGATCGGCCCGTGACCCACCTGGCTTCAGAACGTTTTTTTCATACGTCATGGGGTATCAGAGTACCGCCTGGCCTCACGTCCACACTCCAGGTTGTGTTCAACACGTCTTCGTCGAGGTACGAGGGAGAGAGAGAGAGAGAGAGAGAGAGACACACAAACACAGAGAGAGAGAGACAGAAAGCGAGGAGTGGGACGTGCTAACAAGACACGCGCTCCAGCGATTCTGAGAGCAGCTCTTCTGTGAGCTCCGAGTGCCGCCGCTCCCCCGACGGACCCCGCTCGGCCCCCCGCCGCGCCGGGAGGACCCCATGCTGGGGGAGCTGAACTACAAGGTGTTCCAGATGGCGGCGCCCTGGGCGGCGCCGCCCCCGCGGCCCAGGAGCCGCCGCCCCTCCACGGCACCGACGCCGACGCCGACGACGACGACGACGCTGACGCTGACCACAACGACGACGACGTCGACGACGGCGACGACGACGACGAAGTCGAGGACGACGAGCGAGGGGGCGGCGGCGACGGCGACGACGATGACCACCACCAGGACGACGACGACGACTGCGACGACAGCGACGATCATGACGGCGACGACGACCACGACGACGACGAGGACGACGATGACGACGATGATGACGACGATGACGTTGTTGACGACGACGGCGTCGGCGACCACGATCACCACCACGACACGACCACGACGACGACGACGACGACAGCGACACCATGACGACGACGACGACCACCACGACGACGACGACGACGACAACGACGACGACGACGACGACGACGATGGCGTTGTTCACGACGACGGCGAGGGTGGCTGTGGCGACGACGACGACGACGACCACCACCACGAAAAGTTGACGACGACGCCGGCGACCTCGACGACGGCGACGACGACGACGATGATGACGACGATGACGATGGTGGCGCCGACGGCGGCGGCAACGACGACGACGACGACGGCGACGACAGCGATGACGCTTTTGACGACAACGTCGGGTGAAGCGGCGGTGGCGACGACGACGACCACCACCACCGCCACGTCACGACGACGACGACGATGACGACCACGACGACAGTGACTCCGACATCGACGACGACGGCGGCGACGTCAACGGGGCGGGGGCGGCGGCGACGACAACGACGACCACCACCACGACACGACGACCACGACGACGCCGACGATGACGTTGTTGACTGCGGGGGCTGCGGCGGTGGCGGTGGCGACGACGACGGCGACGACGACGACGACGACGCCGGCGACGACGACGACAACGACAGCGATGTTGTTTTTGACGACGACGTCGGGTGAAGCGGTGGTGGCGACGACGACGACGACCACCACCACCACCACGTCACGACGACGACGACGATGACGACCACGACGACAGTGACACCGACGTCAACGACGACGGCGGCGACGTCGACGGGGCGGGGGCGGCGGCGACGACGACGACGCTCACCACCACGACACAACGACGACGGCTACGACCACGACGACGACGACGACAACGACGGTGACGCTGCCGACGATGATGTTGTTGACTGCGGGGTCTGCGGCGGTGGCGTTGGCGACGACGACGGCGACGACGACGACGACGACGACGCCGACGGCCGCGACGACGACGACGATGACGACGACGACGACGCCTTCCACCACCACTACACGACGACGACGAGGACCACGACGACGACCACGGCAACGTCGACGGCGACGACGACGACATCGACGACGGTGACGCCGATGCAGGCGTCGACGACGATGACGACGACGAAGACGACCACGTTGTCGACGACGGCGGCGGCTGCTATGGATGCGACGACAACGACGACCACCGCCACGACGCGATGACGACGTCGACCACGACAAGGGCGACGACGACGAAGACCACGTCCACGACCTTGACGAGGACGACGACCACGACGACGACAACCACGTTGACAATGCATACTGGCCGCGCGCCCGCGGCGCGCAGATTCGCAGATTGACCACGCCAGCTTCGGCCGAGCGCCGAGATGCGCCGAGCGCTCGGCGTTGTTCCCAGCTCCTGGCGCTCGGCTCGGCGCACCCAGAATTCCGACCTTGTCTCATGCTGTGTCACGGCGTGGAGCCCCAGAGATCTGCCAGGATCGGTCGGGGGGTTGCTCAGGACCTCGGCCGAGCGCCGAGCCGAACCGAGCCCTCGGAGTTGTGCCTAGCTCCTGGCGCTTGGTTCCGCGCGCCCGGAATTCCGACGTCGCATTGCTTCACGACGTGGGGCCCCAGAGGTCTGATCTGTTGGGATGGGCGCGGGGATTGCTACGAGGGTAAGAGGGGTTGCCAGTGGGTGCCAAGATCGTGCATGTCTAGCCGAATCTGGCTTATTCGAGTGGGCCGTTGACTCCCCACGTGACTTCGGGGGGTTCTACAATTTCGCTCGGTGGGCGGAGTCGACTTCGCCCCGATCGCTACCCTCCGTAGGCTAATTGAGGCTCCTTGGAGCCAAGGTAGCCCGGATCGCTGCCCTCTCGAGGTCCCGCCGCCGACGTCGGCGCCGCCGCCGTCGTCGTCGTCGTCGCCGTCGTCGTCGCGGTCGCCGTCGTCGGCGTCGTCGTCGTCGTCGCCCTCGTTGCCAACGATGTCGTCAACGCCGTCGTACGGCGACGCCCCTCCGCGGCCGCGCCGAGCACGGCGGTGGGCGCTCGACGCTCGGCGCTTGGCTCGGCGGCGCCCAGCTGGGGGGGCTTGCGGCCACGTCGTTCTCCGCGGGTGGCGGGCGTTTCGGAGCTGCTGCGGGAGCGCCTGGGAGATGTCGTCGGCCGCACGTCAGATCGGCGGCGAGTGAGGGGGGGGGAGTGAGAGGGAGGAGGCCTTCTCCGAAGGCGGCGGGGCTTCTCAGAA
The DNA here is from genome assembly GCA_963575745.1 of Prorocentrum cordatum. Classification (NCBI taxonomy): domain Eukaryota; class Dinophyceae; order Prorocentrales; family Prorocentraceae; genus Prorocentrum; species Prorocentrum cordatum. The sequence continues at coordinate 13,323 of CAUYUJ010018520.1, read as the reverse complement.
GCCCTCCAGCCTTTGACCAAGTGTTCTGCGTCCTCAGGGAAGGCTGAAAGCGCTTGTCGTAAGCCCGGAGGACTTGCGAGCCTTCTGCAAGGGCCCGCCCCCTCATACTTCCCCCCCCCCGGGCTGGCCGCCGATGAGAGGGACCTTTCGCTGGAGCGACCCTTCGGTGCGTGCGCACTTGGGTTCCCAGAGGAGCGACGCAGGAAAACGCCTGTCGTCTGCGCCGGCGTTGGCGCGTAAAGCTGCCCGCGTAAAAGGTCGCACGTGCGCGCCCACTTCTCCACGGGCGTGTCGTGCTGGCGGCCCGCGTACGCCACCGCGTGGGCTCGCTATTCTGGGGGCAGGACAGGGGTGTGCTGTAAATCGGAGGTGGATAGACCTCCAACCCTGACACGTCGATGGAGGAACTGGCCGTTTTCGGTTCGCGAGAGGGCGTCGCGGCCGTCATGTTTGCGGGTCCAGGTCCGTCGGTTTCGGTCCCAGGTCGTTTTCACTAAGGGGAGGTTTACTAAAGGGAGGTCTGTCCACCGCCGTGTAAAGGGGTGTGGTGCCAACGCCGGATATGGCGAGGTTTTCTATCGTAGACAGCATTGCCGCTTCCACGATTGGCACCACACCGCTTTGTGTCACGCCCTTCTCCGACCTCCAGGGCTACGTCGTCTCGCATACGACCCGTTGCAGTTCGTCGCTCAGACGGTGGAGTGCGATGCGATGGCAGCGCCCTGCGCGCTCGGGTTTGGCCTTTTCGCGCACCCCAGAAGCCGCGCACCAGAGGTCGCTCTTGAGGCCCCACCTTCGGCTCGTTCTCGCTTCGTCGCGGCCTCGCCGAAGCCGAAGCTCAGGGGTTGGCCGGTCGTGTCTCGTCAGACAGCGGTTCCGCCGATCGAGGAGGAAGAGTAGGAGGAGGAGGAGGAGGAGGGCGAGGCGGAGGAAGAGGAGAAGGAGTTGGAGAGGCAGGCATAATGAGGAGGAGGAGGAGACGCAGGCATAATTTGGAGGAGGAGGTGGAGGAGGAGGAGGAGGAGGAGGAGGGAGGAGGCGAGGCCCCAGCGAGCGCAGGAAGCCGCCCCGCGCCAGGGCCGTGCGACCGTTGGCACCGCCGCCCGCCGCCCTGGCGCCCCGCGGCGGACCTTCGGCCGACGCGCGCCGGTGCGCCGAGGAATTCTTGTGAGGCCGCGTGGGGAACAAGGAGAGTTTGCCCTCGTCTGTTGTCCTCCCTCTCCTCCTCCCCCTCCTCCTCCATGCCTGTTCCTTGCCCTTGTAGACGATCCCTCCGCGCCGCACCCCGAGACGTGTCGGTAGGGCGGGCTGGGCGCTTCGCCTGAGATTTTTCTGTTCCTTGTCATTCATGAGCCGGGCATTTCGAAGTTGCAAAAGCTTCGCAGGTGGAGGGTGGGCCGTTTTCAAAATGTGGTTATCCCATCAGCGCCGCGCGCATGTTTTCAGAGTTCGCAAGAGCCTTGTGGATAGAAGACGGGCGGTTTTCAAGACGTGGCTCTCGACTCCAAGCCGCGCGCAATTGTTTCAAAAGTTTGCAAGGGTTTCACGGTTGGGGGGCGGGTGGTTTTCACAAAGCGGTTCTTGCTTTGGCGCCGCGCACATTGCTTCCAAACTTCTGCAAGAGCTGCATCGATGGATGGCGGGTGGTTGTCCAGGTGGGGTTCTCGCCCGGGCGCCACGCGCATTCGTTCTAACAGTTTGCAATATGTTCACGGTTGGACGGCAGGTGGTTCTCAAAAAGTGGTTATTGCCTTGGTGCTGCGCACATTGGCTTCAACATGTTGTGCGAACACTTCACGGATGGAGGGTGGGTGGTTGTCAACGTGTGGTTTACATTTCAGCGCCGCGCACATTCGTTTCACCTTGCACAAACTCAACTGCTTCAGATAGTGTCATGCCTGACGTGTCATGAACAGTGGCCCAGCAAGATTTAGGATTGCCGTGGTGTAACAACAACATTGTTTCGCGGTGTTAGACATTGTAGGGATGGCGTCATGATGCATTTCGGGATCGTCTGGGCGCAGCAATGACATGGACTTGCCCCGTCGAAGTCCCAGGAATTGTGTCCTCGTGCAGTTCGGGATTCTCAGACAATGGTCTTCCAACGAGACACTTCCCGCAATGACGGCAACTTCTTGCACAGATTTATGAAAAAGGGACATGGGGGGAAGGGCTGTTTGCAACATCGTTGGTGCTTCTTGGGTTTGTCCGCCTCCTCCTCCTCCTCCTCCTCCTCCTCCTCCTCCTCCTCCTCCTCCTCCTCCTCCTCCTCCTCCTCTTCCTTATCTGTCTCCCACACGACGCCACCCACTCTTCGCCACCCTCTAGCCTCTCAGCTGTATGCACGGAAGGTTGTGGAAAGTAGGATCCGAGTGGCCGTTCCCAGGGACTTCAAATTACAGATCGTGTTGCGCTAATCGGTCGCCCGATAGCAGGGGCCGAACCAAGCGCGCTGACGGGCGGGACCCCTCCTCACAAGCTGACGCGCCGACGGCTTGGTTCTCCCACGAACGTGACCATCCCCCCCGCCCCAGGGCCGTTCGGCCCTGTGGCGGTGATTACACTAGCAGCTCGGCGAAAACTATCGCTGGCTTGGTGGAGGGCACAGGAGGAGGAGGAGGAGGAGGAGGAGGAGGGAGGAGGGAGGAGGAGGGGAGGGGGAGGGGGAGGGGGAGGGGGAGGGGGAGGAGGAAGAGGAGGAGGAGGAGGAAGGAGGGGAGGAGGAGGGAGGAGGGGGGGCAAGGTAAACAGCAGGACGCGCAAGGAAAAGCGGGGGGGGGGAGGGGGGGGTCTGGGGAGCGCCCTCGAGCGCAGCGGGGCCAGGTGGGAGGGCCGCCGCTGCCTCGTTTGTCTCAGCCTGTTTTTCCTTTCTCCAACTCTCACTGGGGGGATCCTCCTCCTCTCCTCCTCCTCCCTCCCTCCTCCTCCCCCTCCTCCTCCCCCTCCCTCCTCCTCCTCCTCCCCCTCCTCTCCTCCCCTCCTCCTCCTCCTCCTCCTCCTCCTCCTCCTCCTCCTCCTCCTCCTCCTCCTCCTCCCCCTCCCCGCTTCGCTATCTGGGAAGCTCTGCGAGCGAGTCAAGCTTCTACAAGCAAGCTTCCACGAGGCACTAGAAGCAAGCTTCCAAGGAGCTTCGGAAGACGGTGGACGGACCTTCAGGGGAGCTTCGGGGGCACGCGTATTGGAAACGAGTAGCAAAACGCTGGCCGGAAGAGAAAGACACGGTGGGAGGAGGGGGGAGAGAGAGAGAGAGAGAGAGAACAAAAAAAGACGGGATACGAGCTTCCGACGAGGCCAAAGCAAGACACCCCGGGAGGAAATCCAAGAAGGATAAATGGCGTGCATGAGCCGAAAACGGCGTCGGCCAAACCATAGAAAAACGACGATCGGCCGCACCCCCCTGGGGACTTGACATCGGAGGGTCCGGCGCCCTTTCAGCCGACAGGCAGCCGCGGTAGGCGGCGGGCAGGAGCAGGGTGCCTACAAGTCACGCGTGGTCCTGAATCCTCAGAGCCCCGGTGCAGCAGAGGGCGAGGTGGCCGAGGAGCGGGCGCGCAGGGGCGGCGCGCCCAGCAGCAGCAGCAGCAGCAGCAGCAGCAGCAGCAGCAGCAGCAGCGGAGGAGGAGGAGGAGGAGGAGGAGGAGGAGGAGGAGGAGGAGGAGGAGGAGGAGGAGGAGGAGGAGGGAGGAGGAGGAGGAGGAGGAGGAGGAGGAGGAGGAGGAGCAGGAGGAGCAGGAGGAGGAGCAGGAGGAGGAGGAGGAGGAGGAGGAGGAGGAGGAAAACGCTTCAGCCTCGTCGCCAGAGTCCGACCAACGTAATAGAAACGATGGCGTACATCCAAGGAGGCCCCCGCAGCCTCCAGAGCACCCCTCACGAGGCACAGAGGGCCCCAGGGGCTCCGAAATGGAGCGAAAAGCTGGGGGCACCAGGGGCCAGGAGTGCCTTTAGCAACCCCCGGCGGTGACGTCACGATTCGCGACGGTGCCGTCCAGGAGTGCTTGTAACCAGCGCGTGCACCTGCTCACCGGCGGTCACCAAGTGACATGCGATCACCACAATGTTGCTGGCCAGGGACATCAGGAGGACAAGGACGACGAGAGGAAGAGGAAAAGGAGGAGGAGGAGGAGGAGGAGGGGGAGGAGGAGAGGGAGGAGGAGGAAGAGGAGAAAGAGGAGTATGAGGGAGGAGGATGAGGAGGAACAGAAGGAGGAAAAGGAGGAGGAGAAGGAGGAGGAGGAGAGGCAGGAGGAGGATGAGGAGGAGGCGGATGACTTAGGGGGAGGACGAGGAGGACGAGGAGGAGGAGTAGGACGCTTCAGCCTCGTCGCCAAAGTCCGGCCAACGTACGTAAAAGAAACGACGGCGTACATCCAAGGAGGAGGCGGAGGAGGAGGCGGCGGCGGAGAAGGAGCAGGAGGAGGAGGAGGAGGAGGAGAGGGCTGCATGCGTGCGCATGGAACGGTGGAATCCAGGCGAGGCGGGCGCGCGCCGCGGGCTTGCTGGTGCAGGGCCGCTGGGGAGTGGTCGCAGGCCGTCAGGGAGCTGCAGGTGTTCGGTGGTTGCTAAAGGCGCCCCTGGCCCAAGGTGCAGACTACACCGCTTCCTCTGTCGACCGCGCCTTCATCAGCCTCCCTTCGCACGCGACGCAGGAGCTTTCCATGTCCGTCCACGTCTTGCATGGCGCCGCCACCATGTCGGACAAGCGCATCAGCGATCACGCCATCACCCCCTTCCCGATTGGCATAAATCCGAGAACGCCTTCTACGGGACAAACTTCACCGCCAACTGCGTTCCGCAACCCGAACTACGCCACCGACTTCCAGAAGCTCATCGGCGCCGCCTCCACGCTGCACAACTCATTCGTGAAACGCTGGCGTTCGCACAAGCGCTTCATGACCGAGGCCGCCCGCATGGTGCGGGGCGACTGGGTCCGCATCAGTTCTGGCGACGTCGCGGAACTTGTTGTCCTTAAGGCGGCAGGGTCACCACCATGCGCTCGATCTCGCGTGCGATCTGGGGATTAGCTGTCCAACTTGCGCGGTGACTTCACGCCGCCGCGGACATGGGCAAGCGCTTCCTCGACATCAGCTCCACGATCGTCCAGCCCACAGACGGCGCCCAGCTCGCGCGCCTCGCGTCCGCCCTGCACTGGGACTTCGAGGCGCGCCAGCGCTCTCTGGCGCAGCTAGGAGCTAGGCGCCCTCGGAGCCATCTCGAAGCCCTCCCTCCTGAGAACTCCAGCGAGTGCTCCGGGCTTCCCAGAAGCGAGCTCTCCTCTGGGCCCTGTGGATGCGTCGACTCGTCCTCCAAGGGTTCAAGATCACAGGCCTCGAAGGCCCCGCCGCCACCACCAGAGCGAGCGGTGCTATGGTCGACGCCATGCGCACCTACTGGCGCCCCACCTTAGCCCGGAAGACGGTCGACGCCAAAGCCGCGCGCGCGTGCATCGACGAGCGCGTGCCGCAGGGCAGCACGCTGGACGTCAAGCCGCCCTCCAAGTACCAGTTGCAGGCCTTCCTGAAGCGCGCGTCTCCATCGGCCCCTGGGCCCGACTGCTTGCCGTGCAGTGCCTGGGCAGCCCGCGACCACTCCCTAGACATCCTCGGGGACCTAGCCAGCTACCTCTCCTCGGGCAACTCGATCCCGCGTGACCTTAAGGACTCGGACTTCGCCTCCCTGCCTTCCTTCTTCGCGCCCTTTGGGACGCCGCGGTACGGCCGCGGAGCCCCCCCCCGCCGGGGCCTTGCCGGCCGGCCAGGACGGCTGGTGGGGTCTCCCCAGCCGCTCGGCGCCGCCCTCCATGGCCGCGGGCCAGCGCGCGGGCGCCCGACCTCGCGTCGGGGCCTGGCACGCTGGGCTCCCGGAGGGCACTGGGGGCGGTCTGGCGGCCCTCCCCGAGACGCCGCCAGCACCGCCCTCGGGCCGGCGGCCCCGCCCATCGGCGCGAGCCCATGTCCACCCCCCCGCGCCTGCACGCTGCGCAGCGCTGGCAGCGCTGCTCCAGGCGGCGAATGGCGAGCGCCACCTCCGCCGCCGCCTCGGGAGGGCTGTCCCCGAAGAGCCAGCGCGCCCGCCGGTCAGACTGCGCCGGTGGGGGGGGGGGGGGGCGCTGCTGCGGCGCCCCAGGCTGCCTGCGAGCCTGCGGCCTCCTCGCATCAGGCGAGGAGGTGCGCCGCGGTCTCCAGGGAGCCCCGTCAGAGCCGACGCGGCTGGAGGCCGCCAGTCCGGTCTACCTTGAAGGCCCCCTCGAGCGCGAGGCGCGGCGCGCTGCATCTGGCGGGCGCCCAGCGGCTGTCAGGGCTGGGACGCCCCATTGCCGGTCTGAGGTGCGCTGCAGCCCCTGCACCTGGCTCCTGTGGCTCCACCAGCGCAGCTCGTCCGTATCGTCCAGCGCCTTCCCTAAGCCCACGCGGTAGTCGCCGCGCAGGCGCCGCCGGGCCTCCGCGCTGCCATTTGGGGGTGCCCGCGGGGGCCTGATCTGCAGGCGCTTGAGCGCGGCCGCCGCCGCCCCCCCCCCATGAGCCCGGCGCGTCCTCTGACAAATACCGAGGGCCCTCCGCGCTTCCTCGCACCGGGGGTCCATGTCCACCTTGATCCTCAGCATGAGCGCCATCTGCTCGTAGTCCGTCGACAGCCGCCGGGCGGGCCCGCCCCAGCTGCTCCAGGAGTACGCCGCGGGGCAGCGGCCCCGTGAGTCCAAGTACGGGATGACCTCGCTCGAACTCCGGCAGGTGGAAGCATAGCTCCAGGCCAAACAGCGCCGCCGGCCTCAGCGCGTCCAGCTTTTCCCTGATCGGGAAACCGCAGTCCTGCATGGCCCGTATCTGGCGCCTGCCCACAGCTCGGCCGGCCTCCGGGCACGCCCGCGGGCGCCCCCGCGCCGGGGGGCCCCCGTCCCGGACTACTCCCAGGCAGCGGTATAAGTCCACGAAGGCTGCGTCCCAGCATGGCCTGGTATTTCGCAGTCCGCGCGCAAGGGCTGCCGTTTTCGTGGGCCCATACCCGAGGCGCCCCCAGTACTTGTTGGACACCCAGCAGGGCCTTGCCCACAGTGGCCCCGCGAGGACGCCTTGTTCCGCAAGTCGTCCACGAAGGACCAGGCTCCGGCGCGGGTCTTCGCCGCGCCGTCAACCAAGGCCAGTCGCGCCGCGTCCGAAGACGCACTCGCCACGACGTGCTCCCAGGTCGCTCCTGCCGCCAGGAGCAAGCACCACTTGTCGACCTCCTCGCTGTCCAGCTCGCCCACGTCCGAGTGATCCCGGGCCGCGCGGCATGCCCGCAACGCCTCAGGGCCAGGGTCCAGGCCAATGCCCAGGCCGGCCCATTCCTGCAAATCCTCCACCTTGGCGGCGTTCGCTGCGCAGTAAAGCACTTGATTGAGCTTCCTGCCTTAGGGCATCCCCGCCCGGGGTCGGATGACACACGACCTGCAGTTGTGCGCCACAACCTGGATGATGGCGCCCGCCAGCATTGCCTCCAGCTGGAGCATTGCCTCCAGCTCCAGCAAGGCGGACAACCTCTTGGGCGATATCACCGCAGACCGACTTCCTGAAGACACGCGTCCGCTCTCGCTGAAGAAAACCGGCATCAAAGCCATCGCAGGAGCTGCAGCAACATGATCAAGCAGCACGTTGCCGAGCGAGCGCACACGGCCTAGCAGGGCTTCATCATGGGCGGGACTCTCACCCAGCACATCGCGTTCGCGATCGAATCTGGAGTCGCCCAGGGTCTGCCCAGCGAACAGATCTGCATGGGCGATCGCGATGGACGCGAATTTCCGCCACCTCGCGCAGGCCATCGAGACGGTGAATCTCGGCAACGACCCGCGCTCCAACTACCTAGGCGCATGCGCGGACTGCCTGGGCCTCCCGCGCGGCTCCTTCGGCCTCGTGAGCAGAGTGACTGAGCCATTTGGCGCCGCAGCTCGCCTCGCTTTGCTGTCACTGAAGCCGCCCAAGTGCGTTGTAGTCTCTCTCTCTCTCTGGGCGCCTCTGTCTCCTGCTACCCTAGCCCGAGCCCGGGCCCTGCTGCCCGTTTTTGTTGCCGGCGTGGCGCGGGTTCTCGATCTGCGGGGCGCGCCACATGCTTCGGGGCCCTCCTCGGACCCGCGGGCGGCCTCATTGGCCGATGAATGGCGCGCTCCTGGGCAGAGATTGTGGCAGCGCTCGCATTTGCCCCCGCCCGCGCAGTCTGGCAGCGACGCCACGGCCCGTTCATGCAACGCATCTGTGTTCTCTCTTTTGAGCTGCGTGGCCCAGTTCTTCCCTGTGCCTGCTTCCATCGCTCACCGCGAGCACGACGTTTCCATCAGATGCTCAGTCTGCCAGGTCGACCTCCTTGCGATGGCGGACTGGGCGCCGCCGCCAGTCCCGCGTTCGCCGCGGGCGATGTCGGTCGACGCCGCTGCTCGTTCCGCGCCCGACATTTTGTCGGGCACGCGGGGGGCCCCATGTCGATCGGCTCCGCGAAACCGCGTGGGGCGAAAGCACGGTTCACACTCTCCATCGCTGGACGGAGGGCTCGTGGTCTCCGAACTTCTGGGTGCAGCCTCAGGCGATCATGCAGTTGCATGCCCAGCTCTGCGATGCCAAGCGTGCCGCACTTTTCACACCAGTAATGACGCGCACTGCTTACGCAGCCGCGCTGGAGGAGCAGGAGGCTGCCTTCTCCGCGGAACCACCGCGCCGTCCTCACTTCCAGCGCGGGTTTGCAGCTTCGCTGCGCCAGTCTGCATTGGCCTTGCCGTATCTTATCACCCTCACGGAACGCAGCATTTCGTAGGGGATCCAGATCGACCCCGATTGCCTCGCAGAGCGCTGGGCGTCGCTCTCCGCTGAGCCCCGCGCCGTCAGACCGAGTTGGCGCTGGGCGACTTTCCAAAAACTGGCCGCGGGATGGGCTACCTCCGCTCGCATGCGCGTGCTTGAGCCGCGCAGCTGTCTGCTCGGCTGCCCTGACCAGCCAGACTCATTCCCCCAATATCTGTTCTGTCCTCGCCTCTTGAGCCTCCTCTTGCCCCTTGACCCCCTCTTCCCATCAATGCTTTAACGGGCGGGGGCTTGCGCCCCGCTGCTGCAGATCCGCCTGCGCTGGACGAGTTGTCTTTGTGCGAGACCATTCGCCGTGCCACGATGGCCTTCCACATTCATAATAAACTGCGGACGGCATCGTCCCCCACGCCGAGCGCGGTCGCTGCAGCGCTGTCTGCCGCCCGTGCCCTGGTTACGCGCTAACTGGATAGCGGCTTGGGAAGGGGATAAACAGTTAGGGAGCAGGAAGAAGGCAGGGCTGTTCACACAATGTTTGCCCCCCTGCTCTCGCTCGTCGCCTGTGCTTGTGTTCGGTAGCTCGCATCGGATCGACCCGCGCCCCCCACGGTACCCGCACTCCTCCTCCTCCTCCTCCTCCTCCTCCTCCTCCTCCTCCTTCCTCCTCCTCCTCCTCCTCCTCCTCCTCCTCCTCCTCCTGCTCCTCCTCTTCCTCTTCCTCCCTCTCCTCCTCCTCCTCCTCCTTCTCCTCCCTCCTCCTCCCTCCTCCTCTTCCTCCTCCTCCTCCTATCCTCCTCTCCTCCTCCTCCTCCTCCTCCTCCTCCTCCTCCTCCTCCTCCTCCTCCCTCCTCCTCCTCCTCCTCCTCCTCCTCCTCCTCCTCCTCCTCCTCTCCTCCTCCTCCTCTGTCTCCTCTCCTCCCTCCTCCTCCTCCCCTCCTCCTTCACCTCCTCCTCCTCCTCCTCATCATCATCATCCACCTCCTCCTCCTCCTCCTCCTCCTCCTCCTCCTCCTCCTTCACCTCCTCCTCCTCCTCCTCATCATCATCATCCACCTCCTCCTCCTCCTCCTCCTCCTCGTCCTCCTCCTCCCGTTCCCCCTCCTCCTTTTCATCCTTCTCATCCCCCTCCTCCTCCTCCTCCTCCTCTTCTCCTCCTCCTCCTCCTCCTTCTCCTTCTCCTCCTTCTCCTCCTCCTCCTTCTCCTCCTCTTCCTCCTCCCCCTCTTCTTTCTCGTCCTCCTCTTTTTCCTCCGCTATGATGTCCCTGGCCAAAAACGTTGTGGTGAACGCATGCCGCGCGATGACCGCCTTTGCGCAGGTGCACGCGCTGGTTTCAAGCATTCCCAGACAGCACTGGCGCGAATCGTGACGTCACCACCGGGGGTTGCTAAAGGCACCCCTGGCCCCTGGTGCCCCCGGCTTTTCACTGCATTTCGGAGCCCCTGGGGCCTTCTGGGCCTCGTGAGGGGTGCTCTGGAGGCTGCAGGGGCCTCCTTGGATGTACGCCGTCGTTTCTTTTACGTTGGTCGGACTCTGGCGACGAGGCTGAAGCGTTTTCCTCCTCCTCCTCCTCCTCCTCCTCCTCCTCCTGCTCCTCCTGCTCCTCCTCCTCCTCCTCCTCCTCCTCCTCCTCCTCCTCCTCCTCCTCCACCTCCTCTTCGGGGATCCGCCGGCATCTTCCTCCTCCTCCGCACCCGGCAGCCGGCGTTTCTCGCATGGAGTCCGCCGGCCTCCTCCCTGGAACCGTCTTGGGGTCTGAGGTCGCCGGGCGCTGTCTCCGGCGAGCAGGGAGGGTCGCCACGGGGGAAGCGCGTCCTGAGGTTATTCTCCGATTTACAGTCAAGACGCTGAAATGAGTAGCAGTTTGGGTTCGGAAGGGGCTCGATGTTCCTTAGGTTCCTCCAGTGCTGTTCCTCTTGCCCTCCTGGGGCACGGAGGTACTTACAGGGCCAAGAAGGGGCTTCGTTCCTTATTTAGCGTTCCTTCTTTCAGCGGCCCTTCACGGGCCGGCCCCAGGATTGCCGGGATTGTCAGAGAACGACTCAGGATGAAGATCTCGTCCTGGCGGAAGGCCCTGGGGTCCAGGAGCCGGTTCCCTCAGGACCCTTGACCTCCATGCTATAATTGTTCCGGCGAGCAGGGCGGGGGGTGGTCAATGTTGGAGGCGAGTGCTCTTCTTCTGCCTGTGGTGGCCGTCCTCGGGCCCCGGGATTGTCAGAAACGGACCTCGGGTGAAAATTGCACTACATGTACCCGGGGAGGGGTCTGGTGACCGATTTGGGGCGGATTTGTCGACTACACGCGAGAGTGACCCTTCGCCGGAGTGACTTTTGGTGCGCGCCCATTGGGGCCCTCCGATCGCCGAACGCGGTGCGATGGTCGCGTCTTGCACGCTTGTGTGTTGGTCCCCCCGCGGCTCCCCAAAAGCCGCGCACCAAAGGTCACTCTTACCCAGGGTCACTCTTTGCGTGTAGCCGAATTTGGCCTCATCCCCTCCTCCTGACTGATTTTCTGGGGCCCCAACCAGTTCAGACCCCCAGGCCGCCTCCAACATCATCGTTTTTGGTCACCCAGACGTTGATCAATGATCGCCGCCTTTGAAGACAAGCCACAAACAAAGAGAAAGATACCGACTTGGGCCATGTGGCCTGGGTTTCCCTTTCACCCCGACGTTGGTCAATGATCGCCGCATTGGAAGACACGCCGTAAACAAAAAGTACGACTTGGGCGATGCGGCCTGGTAACCAAACCAATGGCCGAGCGAACAGAGATCTGACGCAACAGGCCATGATAATTCCATGAGACAAGTAGCCCGCTGGGGTGCAGAGCATGCGTGCGGAGTGTCTTGGGTGAGGTGAGGAGTTACGAAACCATGCCATCATCCTCCTCCTGCCCCCTCATCCTCCATCCCTTCTCCCTCCCTTCTCGTCCCTCGTACTCCTCCCTCCCTCCCTCCACCCATCCTTCTGGGGTTGCCAATGTAATTAATGCTGGCATGGAGCACTCCACCATGGCCGAGACTGACGCTCTATATGCAGGTGCACGCGAAGGAGGCGATGATGCTCCCTGTTTTTGGCCTCTTGGGTTTGTTACCTTCGGGTGGTTCTTAGATGACCTTCCAAAAGCTATTCTGCAATGGTGGGACTGGAAGCCTGTGCTACAGCTACCTCCTGTAAGATTTGGCAGCCTGGGGCCCCCGTTTCAGGAGGTTTCTTTGGAACGGATGGATCTGGAGGGGAGCTGGCTGGGCATTGTTGCACCAAGAGGTGTGGCTGGTGCGTCGCCTATCTAAAATGTGGTTCTCCCGAGGTTGTTGGCATCTTCTGCGGAACCTTCCCAGGCTCATTGCAGAACTCACCTCGTGCCAGACTCTATACTGCGTTCTACTTCTGATGCGTTGGGCCGCAGGGAACGTCACCTGCAAATGCGATTCTCTTCCCATGCCTCAGGCACTCAAGAGACCAGGAGCGCATGCTGACGCGTCCACGACGCTTGACATCTGGCAGCTGCGGAATCGGTGGAAAGATGGGCGAGGCATGCCGTGCCCGCGTGCCGTAATGGAGGATGACGATTAATAAATGAGCGGGGGTCGTGTTCACGCGGCGGCGCCCGGGATGACGATTAGAAAAAACCGGCCGCGGGCGGGAAAACTATTTTTTGATCGTTCTCCTCCAGTCAGAAAATTTCGCAGAAACAGCAGAAACTATTGTTTGAATCGTTCTCTCCCATTTCCTTCACGAATCGTCATCCCGCATTACCCGCGTGCCTCACCGTGGTGTCCTGTTCGTCTCCGGAGTGCGGCAGAGGTGCCGTGCCGTGCGCCGTGCCGCGCCGTGCGCCGTGCGCCGCGCCGTGCGCCGTGCGCCGTGCCGTGCCGTGCCCAACTTCGGGGATGCCGCGTGCCGTGCCGGAGGAGGAGGAGGAGGAGGAGGAGGAGGAGGAGGAGGAGGAGAGGGAGGAGGAGGAGGAGGAGGGAGGAGGAGGAGGAGAGAGGAGGAGGGGGAGGAGGAGGGAGGAGGAGGAGGAGGAGGAGGAGGAGGAGCGCCCAGTTCCTGGAATGCAAAAAGGGTGCCCCCCCATGCCCGCGTGCCGTGAGTGACGTGTCGTGGCGCGCCTGGTTTCGGGAGTGAAAAGCAGTTGCCGCGCCGTTTGCAGCGCCGTGCCTGGCTGTCGGAATGCGAAGAAGTTGCCTTGCCGTTCCGTGCCGACCACGTGTCTTATCATGCACCGTTGGTGTTTGGGGTTTCTGGGTGCGCGCATTGCTGTCTGCAACCAGCTATGATCCTATTCCGAGGTCCTAGGGCGGAGCTACTACGACTACTAGTGCTAGTACTAGTACTAGTACTCCTACTACTACTACTACTACTACTACTACTACTACTACTACTACTACTACTACTACTACTACTACTACTACTACTACTACTACTACTACTACTACTACTACTACTACTACTACTACTACTACTACTACTACTACTACTACTACTACTACTACTACTACTACTACTACTACTACTACTACTACTACTACTACTACTACTACTACTACTACTACT
>CAUYUJ010018519.1:145258-202513 GCA_963575745.1 Prorocentrum cordatum | reverse complement strand
CACCCTGTGCAAGAGACTAAAGCGTTCGTGGCAGAGGGGGCAATGGGCGGGGCTCCCACTGGGGCACTGGGGACGCGGGGGGGCTCGGGGCAGAGGGCCGCGGAGCGGAGGTCCCACTGTGGCGCTGGGGACGCGGGGGGAGGGGCGGGGGGAGGTGGGTGTGCGACGCGGAATAAACCGTTCGTGGCGGAGGGGGCAATGGGCGGGGCTCCCATTGGTGCGCTGGGGGCGCGGGGGGGGTACGGGGCAGAGGGCCGCGGAGCGGGGGACCCATTGTGGCGCTGGGGACGCGGGGGGAGGGGCGGGGGGAGGTGGGTGTGCGACGCGGAATAAACCGTTCGTGTGCGCTGGGGGCGCGGGGGGGTACGGGGCAGAGGGCCGCGGAGCGGGGGTCCCATTGTGGCGCTGGGGACGCGGGGGGGGGGCGGGGGGAGGTGGGTGTGCGACGCGGAATAAACCGTTCGTGGCGGAGGGGGCAATGGGCGGGGCTCCCACGGGCGCTGGGGACGCGGGGGGGCTCGGGGCAGAGGGCCGCGGAGCGGGGGCCCCACTGTGGCGCTGGGGACGCGGGGGGAGGGGCGGGGGGAGGCAGTTGTGCGACGCGGGATAAAGTGGTCGGAGTTCTAGACACCTTGTGCAAGATAATATGGTAGTGATAAAGGTAGTAGTGGTGATGGTAGTGGTCGTGGTACTTGTAGTGGTAGTGGTCGTAGTAGTGGTAGTGGTACTGGTAGTTGTAGTGGTCGTAGTAGCCAAGACTAGAGTTAACATTGTTAAAGCGGTTGGCGTGCCCAGCCTGCACCCTGACTGCAGGTGCACATTGCATCGGAGATTTTCTTAACGGGAGAGCAGCAGAACAATACCTGCAGACCTCCCCGCCCCGAAACCCAACGGGCAGGTCCCGCCTGCAAGGTCCGCAGGGCGGCCCGCCGCAATTCGGCACGACCTTCACGCACGTCGTGGCCCCAGGAGGGCAGGACACCGAAATCTCCCAGCGCGCGGCATGTGGACGGCAAGGGGAGGTCTGCATGTCTTGTTGTTTCTTTTCAAGCCACCTCGCCCCCGCAACGCTGCACAGCACGACAAAGGTTGCTATGCCCGTGTTCGTCGTCCTTCTCCCTTCCCCTGGCCTCGTTTACCTCTTCGTCCGCACTGCCCATTCGGAATGGGCAATGCGGACGAAGAGGTAAACGAATGAAGGACGATTCCTTCTCCTTGTCTTACGAAGAGGTAAACGAACGAAGGAAGAGGTAAACGAATGAACGAAGAGGTAAACGAATAAACGAATGCGGGAGGAGCGCAAGAGGACAAGGAGAAGGAATGATTCCTTCTCCTTGTCTTCCTCTTGCGCTCCTCCCCACGCAGCAGAGCCCCCCGCCCTTGACGAAACCGTAGAGGTCACGGGCGGCGAAGGCCCGCCGAGCTCCGATGCGGGACAAACTCACCGTAATTAATCTCCCTCCTCCTCCTCCTCCTCCTCCTCCTCCTTCGTCCTCCTCCTCCTCCTCCTCCTCCCCAGCCATACAGTCGGGGCCCTGAGGAAGGAGCCCTTTTCGTTGGGGAGGGGCTCGGTGTTCCTTAAGTGTGTCGCAGCTAGCCTCAGGTTGCCCTTCTGTTTTCGATCGCAGATCGAAGGCTAACTCATGGAAAAAAAGGGGCCTCGTTCCTTACTTAGGGTTCCTCAGGTCAAGGCCCCGACTGTATCTCGATGCCCTAGGGTCTGCGTGGCGCAAGCGCGGGCCAGCGCCCTCGAAGAAGCCAGTGCCCTCGCACCTGCCAACAACTCCAGATCTCGATATCTCGATCTATGCGTTTGGTCGAAATCCCGCTCGACATCGGCTGCCCTCGAGCTGAGGCGCTGGATCCCCACCCCAATATCGAGATATCTAGATATCGAGTTCCGACGCCCTCCGCCCCCCCGTCCGATATCGAGATATCGAGATAACGAGATATCGAGTCGGTGCGGCCCGATATCGAGATACCGATGTATCGACATATCGAGTTCCCACCCTCTCGGGCCCAGGATATCGAGATATCGAGATATCGAGTTCGCGCCCAGCCCAAAGCGAGATATCGAATGATCGAGAGATCGAGATATCGAGACATCGAGTTCGACCTCCCCGCTGTCTCGGTTCGCACGTCAATTGGGCCCCCACATTGGAAACATCAATGAGGTTTGCCTCTTGGGAGTGCCCTTAGAGGCCTCGTGGGGCGTCTTGGAGGCCTCTTGGGGCGGCCATGTGGAGGCTATCGTGGGCGTCTCGGGCAGATCGATTCGGCAAGCCGGGGCCCTCTTGGACGGTCTTGGGGAGCCTCTTGGGGCACGTTTGCCCCGTTTGGGGACGTTTTGGGGTTCCAGGACCGCCAGGGTAAGACGGCATCCTGACCTGGGGCCCCCTCAACACCCCCCAGGAACTTTCCTCCCTCAGGCGATCGCAAACATGAATTAAGGGGGCGTGGATTAGCGACGGGTCCCGCTTCCATGGGAACTTGTGGATTTCCGCCGCCGAGCGAGGCGGCAAAGGCCGCATTTTGGGGAGGGCACTTCCCTCGACCCATGGATTAGGCGACCGCGCGCCAAATCCATGGATCACTAATCCATGTTTGCGCGCCCCCAACTCCCTCCCGGCAGGGAAAGTATCAAAGGGAGGGGGGGGTCATTTTGATGCAACCATGGCGTTGCTCAATCTTGCTTCGGTTGGCGCGCTTTTTAAGAGGAGGGCCCAGGGGAAAGAGAGGGAGCGGCGACGACGC
The DNA here is from genome assembly GCA_963575745.1 of Prorocentrum cordatum. Taxonomy (NCBI): domain Eukaryota; class Dinophyceae; order Prorocentrales; family Prorocentraceae; genus Prorocentrum; species Prorocentrum cordatum. Next base: position 199,759 of record CAUYUJ010018519.1, on the reverse strand, counting down.
AGACGCCGGCGAGTCAACCGAAACAGCGTCTCGCACCCGCCGACGTAGTCGGCAGATTTCTTACATCTCACTCCAACCCCATACCTCGTTACACTCGCGATGCACGGACAGATGGTTCTCATTCGGGGAGCCACGAGATTCCACAGGCGTTTTTGCTCAAGCTGGAACGGCTACAGGTGTTTTAAAGTCCAGAGTCCCCGCACAAAGCGCCGCCCGATGCAGATGCAGGAGGAGTTCGGCATTCCCCTGCCTACCTGCCCCAGGTGGTGCCAGGCTGGACCACATGCACTCAGCCGACCCAGCGCCGCCACATGCAGCGCAAGGCCTTGAGCAAGGCCGTGCGAGCGCGCGTGCGCGTGTGGCCTGTGGGCAGACTGACGCCGCCTCAGTTCAGAGTGCTGATCTCGTAGGGTGTTCACTCTGCTCTTTCTCTCTCTCTCTCTATGTCTCTCTCTCTCTCTCTCTCGCTATCCCTTTCTCTGTTTTCTCTCTCTCTCTCTCTCTGCCTCTCTCTCTCTCTATCCCCCTCTTTCTACCTCACAGACCTCACTGCACATCTCACAACGCACTCCGTCCTCATCGTCCCTGTCGTCGTCCCCCTCGTCACGTTCCCTGGTGTGCCCCTGGAGAGCAGTTCTCGCGGGGCCATGGTGCCCCTGTCTGTAGGGCTTTGCTGGGTCGCCGCCCTCGTCGGGCGCACCTGCAGTCGCAGTGTCGGCCCTCTGAATCTTCGCGCAACGCGACCGTCGAGGCCGTGCGAGACCCACTGTTAGTGATGCCGCAACGCCAACTGTTCTATTTATATCGACGGGTGCTGGCGGCCCTCTATACTGCAATCCTGCAATACTGCAATATGTTTTCCTTGGCCTTCTATACTGCAATCTGTTTTGGGAGTGTTCCCCAACCGCGAAGACATTAATGCGGACGTGTTTCACTCGCTGCACTTGCGCAACCAGCTCCAGGTGTGGGCGCGCGCAGTAATTGCGCGCTGGTGCGCCAAATGCAAACATGGAAGAGAGGTAGTCGGGAGGAGTGCCGATCTCTGAGCGCATCGTCGTCACGCACGCATTTTCGTTGCATCCCGTTTCGCTGTGCTTTTTTAGGGCAAATCAGCGTGATCCACATGAAATTGCACCCGCATGAAGTGCAGAGACTGTGCCACGACTACTCGATATCCTCCTGCCCCCGTCCTCGTCGGTGTTCTCCCTTCTCCGCCTCCTCTTCCTTCTCCTACTCCAGGTTGCTCTGCCGGGATGATCTCCTCCAGGCCCCAGCGTGTTGCGTGCTGACGCGCGCCCGTGGGGCCGCGGGCGAGCGGGGGCGGCGGTCCGAGGGGCCACGGCCGCGGGGGCCTCACGGGCCAAGGGCCCGATCCTGCGGGTGTGTTCCTCTATGGTTGCCTCGCCGACGCACGGCGGCCAGAAAAAGCTCGCTCGGCCTGACATGCTGCCCCACGGCTGGAAGCTGCGGGGCTCACGTAGCTGAGCATGTCTGGCTGTCCCTCCTTCTCCTACTCGATTGGGCGAAATGGGCGGAATTCATACTCAAAGCACGCAGTGTTGTTATGATTACAGTGCCATTGAAGAATCATGACGGAGTCCGCCTATTGCCCTTTGGTGGTATCTTTCCGAATAGGTGTTAGGAACCGTTCAGGCAATTTTACGCCGCGAAGACATTGCCTCTGAGTTGGTTCCAAGTGTTTGAAATTGACTCACAAGCTCTTATGGTGGAGGACGCACAGCGAGCGATTTGTAGACTCGGGCTTGGATTGGGAGACACGGACATGTAAGAGATGTGTTGGGGAGGGGTTCGGATCTTTGCGCAGGCTTGTACATGCCGCAGTTACAGACATCGCGGTGTTCAGTTTTTTTCAGCTCTGCACATCTGCAGACGCAACGACAGCGCCATACGTACGACTGCACAGATGTCATGCCAAGGTTCCTCCTCTTCATCATCCTTCATGGTGCAAGGATCCAGCTTGTTTGCAGGATGGCTGAATGGTTCAGCCACGGTTCCACTCCACAGGGCCTCCGACGGGCGTCAATGATTCTCTTGGGTCATCTTGAATCCGATGTATCCCCATGAACTCATCCGACGAGGAGCCGTGAAACCATCCCTTGGGTTGTCTGGAGGGTTATCGGGGCTGTCTCGGCCTAGTTTGCGCCGTGCCGCGGCCGATTTGGGGAAGCCGTGAGGGATCCCGATTTGTCCTTGGCCGTTTGGTGCCCATCCTGGACAGTTTGGGAGCTTTGGGTGACGACGGGGGCGAGGATTCATTAGCACGAGGAGGGAAGTCAACGAGTGAGGAGGGAGATGGCGAGGGCGATGACGATCAGTAGGAGGAGGAGGAGGAGGAGGAGGAGGAGGAGGAGGAGGAGGAGGAGGAGGAGGAGGAGGAGGAGGAGGAGGAGGAGGAGGAGGAGGAGGAGGAGGAGGAGGAGGAGGAGGAGGAGGAGGAGGAGGCGGCCTCTGACAGGCCACCCCCGAGGCCGAGCTTTGGAAGTTGCCCGGCGCAGCAGGCCGGCGAGTGTGAGGCGTGCCTCGCGAGTGGGATCGCGCTCACCCAGCAAGGCCCTGGGGGAGCAGAGGCACCCCTGGCTGGAACTCGAGGGGGCCCTGGGGCTCCCAGGCCCCCCCCAGGGGCGTGGAGCCGTGAGGGCCCACCCCACCGACCCCCTGGGTGTAGGACCACGTGCTCCTATTTCTTCCTTCGCCTTGGCGTCGCGCACGTTCGCTTCGTGAGCGTTTGGGCCAGTTTCAAGGGTTCGTGCGGTCGAAGCCCCAGGGAATGTGTTCTGGCACGCTTTGGGACTGCCGGGAGGTGACAGCACTGCTGATTCGCTTTGCTGAAGTCCCAGGAATGGTGTTCTGGCACGAGTGATGACTGCCAGGACGCAGCGGTCATGCTGATCCGCGGCGTTGCAGTCCCGGGCAGGGTGTTCTGGCACGGTCGAGGACTCTCACACACGGTGGTCTCTCAGTGGGCCAGTTCCCGCAATGCAAGTACATGTTTTCATGGATTCCTGGAGAGGTAATTGAGGGATTCTTGCAATATGTTTGATGCGTCTGGGATTCACTCTGGTCCTCGGTCGGTCGGTGGAAGCACAAGACGGGCGAAACGCACGGAGGCGAGAAGAGGGCGATAAGTCTAATGTGTGAACAGAGCAGAAGCAGCAGCAGAGCCAGCAAGGGGATGCAACTGCCACGAGCGCCAACAGGCGCAGGCCTACTTTGGCAGTGGCGAGGCCATCAGGGTACTATCGCCTCCTCCTCCTCCTCCTCCTCCTCGTCCTCCTCCTCCCCCTCGTGTGTGGTGCTAGGGCCGTCCATGTTTCGATCGTTTCGATGATGCGTGTAGGTGTCCCGCATGTGGAATCGGTCGGCTCGACTGCAAATCCCGAGCGGGGCGACTCCATCCTCCTCTTCGTGGCCTGGGTTCGATCCGACCTCGGTTCCACTATGAAGGCGGTTCGGTTGATCTTCGATCGACGGCCGCCTTTAGTGCACCGGCGGAGACGCTAGGGGCTCCCTGCTCGCCCTTGTGCCCCTCGGGGCCTCCCCCGTCGTTCTTCTTGCTGATGGATCGACACGCGCCAGATCGGCACTGACGGCGTCACCCTGATAAGGATCAGATTTCGCTTCTCGGCTTCAAGGGGGTTCTGCTGGTGGCGGAAGTGGCAAAGCGTCGTGGCGCCCCTCAGGAGGTCGAAAAAGGACGTGGCGCCACCCAGCAGGATTCTCCTTTTTGTTCCTCGACGTAGCCCTAGAAGTACACAGAGAGACAATCTTTCAAAGCATGCGACACCTACGGACCAAAGGCAGATCACCGCCAAAGCCCCCCAAAACATGCAAGCCCGGCGAGGATCTCCGAGAACCGCCGTTGGGTGGCCGCAGCGATTCGTGGCGATCCGCGGCGGTCGTCGTCGTCGTCGACGACGTCGTCGTCGTCGCCATCGTCTTCGTCGTCATCGTCGTCGTCGTCGTCGATGTCCACAGATCTCCACTCATGGTGCGCAGAGGACCCCCGACAGCGTTTCCAAGATGCTGGCCGTCATGATGAAGGCCTCGCGTGCACGCCAACTGGCTCCAGCTCCGGCTCGAGGAGGAGAAAGACCCCTGCGCTTGTGCGCCGCGGAAGAAACCACGGCCGTATTTACCGTCCAGTCGCCTCGAGCCCCCGTGGCCCCCGAGGACCGGTCCAGGCTCGGAAAAAAAAGGGAATAGCGATGCGGTCGCGAGGCACCGTCGTTGTTCGAATTATGTTTTTGCCGCATAAATGGGCAACCATTGATCATGACAGAGACGGAGAGGAGGTCAGGAGGGAATGTGATTTGTAAGGGAGACAGGAATGACGGACTGCGTCTGCTTTCCGATGTCCAGTTTTGCTGCTAGTGGCTCTGCTCAGGTTGCTTGATTTATAGTGTAGCGAGCCAACGCAGCGATGTTCATAAGCGCTTGAGCTACAGAGGCAGTGACGCTTTCCACAACACATTGACGGATGGGAGGAGGTAGTTTTGGGGACGACAGATGTATGCCAGCAGGGGATGAGGTCGGGGAGCAGACAGAGCGGAACGGGATCACGTGACACGATGGGGTCTAAAAAGAGGAGGAGGAGAAGGAGGAGGAGAAGTGCGAGGCGCAGGATCTTGAGGAGAAGGATGCGAGGCACGGGAGCGACGAGGAGAAGGACAGGGCATAATTCGAGGAAGAGGAGAAGGAGCAGGTTGGTAAGAATTATGATGCTGCTTCTGATGATGCTCTGATTCTGACGGTGATGATGCTGATGATGATGATGATGATGACGATGTGTATCATGATGACGATGATTACGGTGGCACGGAGTTTCATGATGATGATTATGATGATGCTCACGACGATGATAGCGATGATGGCACTGACGACGATGACGATGACGATGATCATGGTGGAAGTGCTGCTGTTGATGATGATGCTGCTGATGATGATGATGATGCTAATGATGATGATGCTGATGAGGATGATGATGATAATGCTGATGCTGATGATAATGACGATGCTGATGATGATGCTGATGATGATGCTGATGATGATGATGATGATTATCGTGGTGGTATGATGCTTGTGAGGCCGATGCTGATTCTGATGATGTTCATGGTGATGATGATGATGCTGATGATGATGCTGAGTTGGATGAAGCAACCGATACTGTGGATGTTGACATTGCGGCACATGGTAATACTAATGAGGGTGCTGGGGCTATGAGAAGGATGACGTCAGCTATGATGCGGATGCTGCTGTTGTCAATGATGATGATGACGATGATGATGCTTCTGATGATGATGGTGCTGACGATGATGACGATGACAGTGATGATGATGATGCTGATGAGGATGATGATGCTGATGCCGCTGCTGCTGATGCTGATGATGATGCTGATCCTGGTGATGCTAATGATGCTGATGATGCAGATAACGATGATGGCGATGATGGTGATGATGCTGATTCTGACGGATGATCAGGCGTATGATGTTGATGCTGATGCTGATGCCGATGATGATGATGATGATGATGATGATGATGATGATGATGATGATGATGATGCTACTGCCGTTGATGCTGATGCCGTTGTCGATGATGATATTGATGATGCTCTCGATGATGATGCTTATCACGATACTGTTGATGATGTCGGTGCACATTATGTTGTTGTCGTTGCCGTTAATGATACTGCTGATGATGATGAGTCTGATGATGATTATGGTGACGCTGATGCTGATGCTGCTGATGATGATGATGATGCTGATGATGATGATGATGATGATGATGATGATGCTGCTGACGATGCTGCGGTTGCTGCTTCTGCTGTTCGTGTAGACGATGGTGACGACGATGATGCTGGTGATGATGATTGTGGTGGTGGCGATGATCATGATGATGAATCTGATGGCGATTCGGATGCTGGCGCTATTGATTACGACAAAGTCAATGAGGAGGTGGCTTGTGGTGGTGCTGCTGGTCTTGGTGGTGGTGATGGTGGTGATTTTGCTGATGGTGATCGTGGTGGTGGTCGTCATGATGGCAGGCAAGATGAGGACAGGAGGATGATGATGAGGGGCTATTATTCTCATGAGTCAGATGAGTCGGATGAGTCGAATAAAGATGTGGAGGGGGAGGATGACAGGCAAGAAAAGAAGGAGGAGTAGGAACATGAGGAGGACTAGGAATGAGACGAAGGGGAGGCAGGAGGGCCATGAGGAGGAGTGGGATGATGATGATGCTGACAATGAGGATGATGATGATGCTGTTGATGATGATGATGCTGTTTATGAGGACTATGATGCTGATGCTGATGCTGCTGATGATGATGCTGAGTATGACGATTATTATCATGATCATGGTGATGATGGTAGGGGTGGTGGTGGTTCTGGTGATGATGCTGATTATGATGATATGATGACGACGATGATGCTGATGATGCTGCTGATGATGCTGATACTTGTATGGATTATGATTATGATGATTATGATCATGATGTTGATGCTGCTGCTGATGATGCTGATGCTGATGATCATGGTGCTGATGATGATGATGGTGATGATGATGATGATGGTGATGATGGTGATGATGGTGATGATGATGGTGATGGTGATGGTGATGGTGATGGTGATGGTGATGATGATGCTGCTGATGATGATGATGATGATGATGATGATGCTGATGATGATCATGATGATGATGATGTTGTTGATGATGATGATGATGATGATGATGATGATGATGATGATGATGATGATAATGATGATAATGATGACGTTGATGACGATGATGATCATACTGAGGAGGAGGAGGAGGAAAAGGAGGAGGAGGAGGAGAGCGGAGGAGGAGGAGGAGGAGGACGGGGAGGGGGATGATGAGGAGGAGGTGGAGGAGGAGAAGGAGGAGGAGGAGGAGAAGGACGAGGAGAGGGAGGAGGAGGAGGGATGAAGAGGAAGAGCAGGAGGGAGGAGGACGAACAGGAGAAGTAGGAGGAGAAGGAGGAGGAGGAGGATCAGGAGAGGAGGAGGAGGAGGAGGAGGAGGAGAAGGAGGAGGAGGAGGAGGAGGAGGAGGAAGAGGAGGAGGAGGAGGAGGAGGAAGAGGAGGAGGAGGAGGGGGGAGGCAGGAGGAAGATGAGGATGAGGACGGGAGGAGTATTGCGAGGGCGGGTGCCTCCCGGACGACTTAGGACGAGCGTGCTCCAACAGCTCGTTGTCCCCCATTTGTCCTTTTTCTCACTCCTTCCTCCTCCTCCTCATGGCTGCAGGTTTTCCTTGCTGCCCGTTGTTTTTGTGATCGTTCGCTTGACTCGCTCCGTTTGGAGCTGCGCTCTGTAGGATTTCCGAGCGTTGGGGCTTGCTGCTTCCTTTGGGCCAGAGTGGGGTGAGCCTGGCGCGCAGCCTAATACCTGCCCTCTTGTTTTCCCCTCGTCCTCTTCTCCTTGCTCCTCCTTCCTCTTTCTCCCCCTCTCCTCTTCCTTGATAAGCGCCTGCGCCAACGCAGACGGCTGGGATTCTGAACTGTTTCCACCATGGCCAGGTGTAGCAGTGTGGTGGTGTTAGTCTTTGTCAGGCAGTGTTTCGCACAGTGTCGAGCGTGGCCGACATGCGGGAGCGAGAGTCTGTTCGAGCAGGGGTCTCGGGGTCCACTTCACGGGCACGGTGAGGAAGCCACTGGGTCGGTGTGAGCTGCTTTGTCGGAAGAAAGGTAGTGCGCAGCGTCCTGCTACGTGTAACGTGCCAGGGAGGAGGAGGAGGAGAAGGAGGAGGAGGAGGAGGAGGAGGAGAAGGAGGAGGAGGAGGAGGAGGAGGAGGATAAGGAGAGGTGGGAGGCGTCTTGCTACATCTGACTAGGCTGAGGAGGGCACTCGCGCACAACAACTTTGTGCACCGAGCGTGCTCCGCTGTTCGCGGCGTCCTCTCTCCCCCCCTTCGCCGCGCCCGCGTGCTCAGCATCGTCCAGAGCCCGAGTGGAGAGAGACGGCGCCCGTTCAAAGATAGTGTGAGAGAGATGACCGAGACAAGCTGGGCGGCGTGGCCAATCCTTGGCCCCAGGACCGCTCGGTGGTGTCTCGACTTCATTGCTGAGCAAGACACCCACCCCCGCGCACGGCACACGAAATGGAGACATGAAGCGGGGGTGGGTGGCCAGGACATCGGTTGTCAGGACCACGAGCTGGCGATGATAATGATAGAGTTGGCCATGGTGTACGACCAGCTCAACATCACGGAGCTGGCGAGTTTCGAGCTCCTCTTGAGGAGAGCGCAGCTCGCGGAAATGAGGTATCGTGACAAGATCTTGGGGAAGCACGGTGGGGACGAGTTCGCGGAGGACGAGTTCCTCTACATGGCCACCGGCCTCACGCGCGGCCTGGTGACGGTGAGCCCGGACCTCTCGGACCACATCACCGAGCAGCTCCACAAGGAGGCTGCCGTGATGAAGGAGCGCAGGAAGTTGAAGGAGGAGCGGCAGGCAAGCCGTGCCCCCGGCGGAGGGGGTGCGGGTGGGAGCTCGACGGCGGTGACTCAGGGGCTGCAGCAGAAGGTGAACGCCCAGGCCGCCGAGATCCGCAGGCTGATGGACAAGGTCGGTGAGACTGCACCTGCTGGCGACGGAGGCGCCGGCGGAGGACGCGGCCGCGGTGGCGGCCGGGGGGCCACGTAGCCTACGAGGTTCCCGTGGCGGTCCCGCGGGAGCTGCTTCCAGTGGCCATCCCTGCGGGCCCGCCGCCCGCGCCCCCTGTGGGCGCCTGCGGCCGAGCTGCGAGGAGCCGTCTCCGCAAGAAGGAGCACCTCCACGCCTGGGTGCAGGAAGTTCTGGTTTCAATTAACGAGCTGTACGGCCACGGGTCACTGCCCGCCCAATGGCAAGTCTTCGCTCGCGCAGGAGTGCGGGTTGGAGCACGTCAGGCGCGCGGTGGAGGATGCCAGGCCGCCGCCAGCTTGCAACGCCGCGGCAGCCCACCGAGAGCTGTGCGGACCTGGGCACGGCTACGTCTTCGAGCCGGAGCACATCGCGTCCTACGACCTGTCCCTGGTCTCTCTGCCGAAGGGGGGCGGCCTCGCCGATGGGAGCCGCATCCTGGAGGGAGAAGCTTTACAGCAATGGGTAGGATGGAGGCAGCTGTTGAAGCGACAGCCCGAGGGCGGCAGCCAGGCGCCCAAGCCCCACTACGACGGCAAGTTCCGTTCTCGATCTACTTACGCCCAGTTTGTCGGTGACCTGTTGGACGCCGGCGTGGTCTCCCTGAAGCAGCAGCGAGAGGAGACCGTGGGCGCCTTCCTTGTGCACAAATCGAATGGTATGCAGCGTTTAATTATGGACCCTCGGCGTGTCAATGACCTGTTTGAAGCTCCAGCGCACACAGTGCCCCCGACGGCGGGGGCTTGGTCGGCGTTGGAGATCCCGATGGACCAGGAGCTGCACCTCGCCCAGGCCGACGTGGACATCGCGTTCTACAGGATCGGCTTGCCGCGGGGGGCGCAGGAGATGTTCGTCTTGAGAGCTGTCCACCTTCCCACCCTGCTGAAGCTGAGGCCTGACCTCTCAGATCAGCTTCCGCCGGGGATCGAGACGTGGGCGTCACCTTGCCTAGAGGTGCTTCCCATGGGGTGGACGTGGAGTCTTTACTTTTGCCAATGCATGGTGATGGCTGGTGTCCAGGCTGCTGGCTTCGCCCTCTCCGATTTCATCCAGGACCGCCGTGCAGCCCCGTCGATGACGGACCGCAACCGGGTGGCCGTCTACGTGGACGGAGTCGCTGTGGCGGGGCTGGAGGCCGACCTGGTGACCTCCGACTGCGAGCGGGTCGCCGCGAAGCTAGAGGCGCTGGGCCTGAAGTGCAAGGGCGTGGAGGCGGCTGGCTCGGACACCACCTTCACCGGCCTGAGCTTCGAGGTCGCCTCCGGCAAGATACGGCTCTCGCGGTCGCGGACGTGGAAGTTGAGGCTGGCTCTCCTGCACGCGGCCTCCCGTGGGTGGGCCTCGGGAGACGAGCTTCGGCATCTCCTTGGCCACTGGTGCTGGGCAGCGATCCTGCGGCGTGAACTGCTGAGTGTGTTCGCGCAGACCTACGGGTTCATCGCCCTGGCCGGCTCCAGGAGGTGGAGGCTCTGGCCCTGCGTGGAGGCCGAGCTGCGGCGGGCCGCGGCCTTGGTCTGCTTCGCGCTCGTGGACGCCAAGCGGCCCTACAGCACGGTCGTGACCGCGTCCGACGCCTCGGGGGCCAGCCGCCGCGATTTCGGCGGGCACGGCGTGATGGAGACCGACTGGGACCTGGAGAGCGTGAGGACCGCGGCGGGGCAGGCCGAGAAGTGGCGGTGGTGTGTCTCAGATGCCATCGCTGCTCGTGCCCAGACGCTCGGTCTGCCGCAGGAGCAGGGGCCAAAGCGTCCAATGTCTCGCCAGGCAGGAGTCACTTTCGACCATATCACGCCCAGCCAGATGGGCGACGACAGCAGCTGGCGCCTGTGCGCAAAAGGTCGTTGGCGTCGTCATGAGAACATCCTGCGTACTGAGGGGCGAGGGGTAGTACTGGGGCTTCGGCATCGTCTACGCTCCCGGGCATCCCAGGGAGCTCGTCACTTGTTCCTTTGTGATAACATGTCCATGGTGTTGGCCCTCAGCAAGGGCCGGGGATGTACTTCAACAGTCAATCGCACGTGCCAAGAGGTTATTGCACTCAGTTTGTTTGCCAACGTTCACTGCTGTTTCAGATGGATAGCGTCAGAGATCAACCCAGCAGACCGACCTTCGAGAGCGTGGCCATCTCGGCCCGAGCCGCGGGACCCTCGGTCAGATCCACGATCCGCATGGCACCTTGATGCTCACGCGGCCGCCGCCCGCCTCGACCTGGCGCTCGAGGGGGAGATCGGCAGCCACCTCCTCCGCCAGCCAGGCGGGGCCGAGGCGGCCGGCCTCTGCGGCCTCGGGGACACCTGGCTGGACGAGCCTGCCGCGGCCGTCGGCCGGCGGGTCGAGCCAGCCGAGTCGTCACCAGGTGGAGCTGCCGAGGCGTCGTGGAGCAGCTCTTCTAGCAGCTCAGGCGAGGAGGAGCCGACGGGCGACGCTGAGGCAGACGCAGAGAGAGGCGGCTCAGGAGGCGGCGGCCGCGGGACTGGGCTACATGCAAGCATCGCGGGCGCAGCCGCAGACCGTGGCATGCTACCGGGTCATCCTGAGCGAGTTCGAGAGGTGGGCCGAGGAGCAGGACCTCAAGCTGGAGATGCCAGAGGAGATGGATCAGGCCCTGTCCGCCCACATGGACTCGCTCTTCTTCGAGGGCTACAATCACGATCAAGGAGAAAAACTGATAGCAGCCGTCAAGTACTTCGACGTCCACGGGCTGTGCCAGTCGGTGGAGGCGCTGCCCCGAGCTCGCGCAGCCTTGAGAGGCTTCCGCAAGCGGGCCCCCGGGCAGTCGCGGGCACCCCTGCCGCGGCCGGGGCTGGCGGCTCTGGTGGGCGCTGCGCTGTTCTTGGGGATGCAGGAGCTGGCGATCGCTCTGGAGGTGGCGCGGTGCGCCTACCTTCGGCTCCCCAGCGACTTGATCTCCATGACCGGCTCTTCGCTCATCCCGCCCTAGCAGTCCCCGGCGTCCACGGGGGTGTCTCATTGGGCGCTGCTCCTGTACCACGAGGAGAAGCAGCCCAGGAGCAAGACCGGCCAGTGGGACGAGGGTTGCTTGCTGGACAGCGACAGGGTGGCGGCGATGGGACCGCTGCTGAAGGCGCTGGTACGTCGTGCCGGGCCAAGCCAGCCGTTGTGGTCCTTCTCAGCCGCGCAATTCCGAGTGCTGTTCCGCAAGGTGGCGCAGTTGGCTGGCCTCCCGGACTTGAACCCCTACCAGGTGCGTCGCGGGGCTGCCAGCGCCGACGCCCTCCACCAGAGTCGGGACATGAAGACGATCCAGGAGAGGTTGAGGCACGCTCAAGAGGCGTCGACACGACGGTACAAAAAGCACACGCGGTACCTCCGCGAGCTGGACCAGCTGGCGCCCGACACGAAGCAGTACGGAGAGTACGTGGACGCCAACTTCGAGGCCCTGCTCACCAAGCGCAAGGCCGTGGCCGCGCCTCCAGGGGCAAAAAGGCCGCGGCGCTGGCCGCCGGGCAGCTCTGGCGCTCAGGAGACACTCTTGGCGCTGCCCTCCAGCTGTCGGCCGCGTCGGTCAAACGCAGGCTCAGAGCCGCGTTAGATCAGGCGCTAGGCCGCCACCCTCGGAAGGCACAGACTTCTTTAGACCTCTTCGCGGGGACAGGCCGCGTCGGCAAATGGCTGGAGAGGTTGAGCGGACTGCCGGCCCTCCGCCTCGATGTCAAGGCCGACCCTGCTTTCGATTTGTCATCGCACGCAGCTCTCAAAGTAATTCGAGCTTGGATCGGGAGTCGAGTCGCGCGGGCCGTGCGGCTTGCCCCCCCGCGCTCAACGTGGAGCGTCGCCAGTCGGAACACATTCCGCACACCCCAGCATATATATGGTCGGCCCGACCTTTCCGACAAAAATTCAGTCAAAGTACAGTTCGGCAATGCAACAGCTCTCTTTTCAGTATGTGTGATTCGTGCGTGTCTGACGGCAGGGATTCCAGTGGCAATGGAGAACCCCCAGTCCAGTTTTCTCTGGCAGTGTCCTGCCCTCTTAGACCTCGCGTGTCTAGACAGTTGTAGAGAGTTTGTGACGCACATGTGCCAACACAACCGAGCCTGGAGGAAGCCCACTAAAGTCGTGGGGTGGAACGTAGGGGCTCCGCCCAAAGCACTTTGCAAACGGTGTTCTGGGGTCCAAGGGATGCGCAGTCGCACCCTCCGGCCTCGCGTGGCCCTCCAGGGCCGCGGACCCGGGGGCCCCAGGAACCTTGCAGCTCGGGCAGAAGAATATCCTGTTTCTTTCGCCCGAGGCGCCGCGTCTTTGCTTGTGCAGGCCTCTGACCGAATCCAGCTCAATCATCTCGCGTCTCTGACTTTGTGAGCAAGCTCATGCGGCTTAGCCAGAACTGATTCGGGAAGATGGGAGCGAGCGCGCTCTGTTATAAGTTCCGTTCGCAGCAAGCACCAGTGTCGTCCACCCTTGGCAGCCTGCTACCTGTCCGGAAAATCCATCTGCGTTGGTAAGCGAGAGTGTTCAGAGCAGGGTTCATTGTTTCAAACGTTAGTGCTCTAAGTTGTAGCGCAGCCGCCTCGATAAACCGATGTGCATCCATGGAAATCGGGCTCAAGTGCACCACCTCCCTCCCCTCCTCCTGCTTTCCTTTCTTTAGTTCCTATGTGTCGTCAAAGCTGGGGAGCGAGCGCGCTCTGTGATAAGTTCCGTTCGCAGCAAGCACCAGTGTCGTCCACCCTTGGCAGCCTGCTACCTCTCTGGAAAATCCATCTGCGTTGGCAAGCGAGAGTGTTCAGAGCATATATATATATATATATATATATATATATATATAATATATATATATATATATATATATATATATATAATGTGCATATATATACATATAACGGCGCACCGGGTCCGGGGGCCCGGGGCCGGGACCTCGACCACAAATGTGGGCCCCGGCGGGCCCGGAGGCTCGTCGGGGCTTGCCGGAGGCCTCCCCGGTCAGACAAGACGGCCCCAGAAGCGCCCAAGACGGCCCAAGAAACTTCCAAGAGGCCTCCAAGAGGGCTCCGAGATGCTGAAGATGGCCTCCAGACGTCCAAGGACGCCCCCAAGAGGCCCCAAGAAGCCTCCAACATGCGTCCCAAGAGGGCCCCTAGACGCAAAAATTGGCCCATTCCCTTCGTAAAACGTACATTTTTCAACAAAGTTGTCTTTTGGGCTTTCCGACGTTACAGGACGGCCCAAGAGGCGCCCAAGACCGCCCCAAGACGGCCCAAGAAGCTTCCAAGAGGGCCCCAGGACAGCCCAAGAGGGCCCCAAGACGGCCCAAGAGGCGCCCAAGATGGCCCAAGAGGGCCCCAAGACGGGCCCAAGAGGGGGCCCAGAGGGGGACCACGAACCGCAAGCTCGAGCCTTCCGCCCCAAGAGGCCGCCAGGAGGCCCCCAGGAGGCCCCTCAAGAGGCCCCAGGAGACCCCCAAGAGGCCCAAAGGAGGCCCCGAGAAGCCCCAAATCGGCCCCCACAATGCTTCGAACCTGCTTCCAGGAGGCCCCCGACAGGTTCAGAGGCTCCCAAGAAGCTACGTCAAACTCCCAGCGAGCGGCCGGACGAGGCCCCCCAAAAAATCCCAAGAGGGTTCCAGTATTTGTATCCTTCAGCGCTCTCTGGCCTTTTCCCCCTGCCCCCTTCCCTGCGACTTTCGTTGACTCAAGCTCGCCTCCTCTCCATTTCCTCTCTCTGCCTCTCTCTCTCTCTCTGTCTTCTTCTCTCTCTCTCTCTCTCCATCTCTCTCTCTCTCTCTCTTCGCTCTCTGTCTGTCTGTCTCTCTCTCTCCCTCTCTTTCTCTCTCTTTCTCTTTCTTCCTTTCAGATTCCGTGTCCTTGCGACCTTCTGCAGTCCCCGACGTCGCCACGGCTGGATCCGCTCGAGCGTGTCTTGTGATGTGCGGCGGTGCGAAGCCCGTCCCACTGATCAAGGCACAGGTACGAAATGATGGGTCCATCATTTCTTGCCTTCCCATGTGCGTTTTCCCAATCGATTCCTGGGCCCGAGGTCGCAAAAATTACGACGTCGGAGGTCTGGGGAGGCGGGAAGCACGACCTGGACCTCCGACGTCTTGGAAAAATCACGACGGCGGCCCCGGTCAATTTTCGGCCTCCGGGGCCCCTCGCAGGGTCCCGGGACCGTCAGAAAACGACTCAGGATGAAAAAAAAACACATCCCCCCGCGCACAGAAAGCATCACGACATCGGACGTCCAGAGAGGAGGTAGGAACACGAGGAGGAGGGAGCCCAGACCTCCTGGCGACGCAACACCAAAGACAACAAAAGCTTCCCCGCGACTTCCCCCAGAGACTCTAACTACAGAAACTCCTTTCGTATTCCGGCCAGAAGCATCCAGAAACGATGTACATTAGCCCTGGCGGGGGGAATGATGGCGATGGTGATGTTCATGATGACGACGGTGACGATCCTAGCTAGAACCTAAGCGCGCGCGAAGCGCGCGCGTGGTTCTAGTATATATATATATATATATATATATGCATACATATATATATATATATATATATATATATACATATACGTAGCACCCCGAAATTGCGGATAACAGTGAGGTGGCGGGCGCGGGCGACGCGGGCTTCGAGCCGGCGGACGTCGTGGCCCTCACCTTCCCTGTCGACTCCTCCTCCTCCTCCTCCTGCTCCTGCTCCTTCTCCTCCTCCTTCTCCTCCTCGTCCGCGTCCTCGTCCTCATCAGCGTCGTCTGCCAGCTGAAGGTGCCCTCCGAAATCTCTCCAGATAGCGCAAGACAGGTCAACGTAGCTTCCACATACTCCGCCTCGCACCTCTTGATGTTCCTCGTCCTGCTCCTCCTCCTCCTCCTCCTCCTCCTCCTCCTCCTCCTCCTCCTCCTCCCCCTCGTCCTCCTCCTCCTCCTCTTTCTCCCCCTCCTCTTTCTCCACATTCTCTTTACATCCTCTCTTCTTCCGCGTCCTCCTCGTCCCCTGTTTACTCCTCTGCCTCGCCCTTTTTTTCTCAAGATAACGGCAAACGAATCCTTTGTTCCACTGAGTGCTCCCCGACTTCTCTGATCCAGGCAACTCGCCAGGGTAAAGTTGCTGGATGGGCTGGTGTGGATGAGCGGAGCTTGAAGAGGTCTTGGGGGGCTCAGACGGCATGCAAAATCCGCCGCCGCGCTTGCGCGGCACTGGCGTGCTGTGTGGTAGGGTTCGTGGACGCCCCCCTCAGGAGGGTCCTTGAGCGCCCCGAGGCCCCTTAATTGTAGGCGCCTTGAGGCGGTTTCCCCTGAACCCGGGCTTTGGGCGCGGATGCCGAATTGCAGCAGGCAGCTAGATTGTCAACGAACGTGTTCAGACACAGCCCCGCCGCAGGTGCCGATGTGCTGTTGTAGAGTGTAGAGTCAGCGTGGGCCGGATCGGGGGAATGGAGCGAGGGCGATTTCCCAAACCAACGCGAGCAAGCCCGCTGCAACCGCCGATTTGCGTGCACTGACAAGTTCAGCGCGGGGGGGGGTTGCTGGTGGGCCACCCAGAACGCATGCAAAAACAGCCCGCCGCATGCGCCGAAATTTTGGCTTCTTCAGTGAACGTAGTTTGGATCGCGGGTGGGTCGCGGGCTCTCCACCTCCACCTGGAAGGAGTTCAAAAACAGCCCGCCGCAGGCGCCGAACATTTAAAGTTTGATTTGTACACTGAACGCGGTTTGGGTCGCATGTTCTCCACCTGGAACGAATACAAAAGAAACCCGCAGCAGGCGCCGAATTCTTGGTTTGTTCAGCGAACGTAGTTTGGGTCGCGGGTGGGTCGCGGGCTCTCCACCTCCACTTGGGAGGAATTCAACAACAAAAAAAAACCCGCCGCAGGCGCCGAACATAACATTTTACTTTTGTACACTGAACGCGGTTAGGGTAGCGGGGGGTTCGCAGGTTCTCCACCTGGAACGCATGCAAAGGAAACCCGCCGCAGGCGCCGAACATTTTGGGTGGGTCGCGAGGTGGGTCGCGGGTGGGTCGCGGGCGCGGTTTGGGTCGCGGGTGGGTCGCAGGTTCTCCACCTGGGGCGAATGCAAAAGAAATCCGCCGCAGGCGCCGAACATTTTGGGTGGGTCGCGGGGTGGGTCGCGGGTGGGTCGCGGGTGGGTCGCGGTGGGTCGCGGGTGGGTCGCGGGTGGGTCGCGGGTGGGTCGCCGGGTGGGTCGCGGGTGGGTCGCGGGTGGGTCGCGGGTGGGTCGCGGGGTGGGTCGCGGGTGGGTAGCGGACTGGGTCGCGGGTGGGTCGCGGGTGGGGCGCGGGGTGGGTCGCGGGTGGGTCGCGGGGCGGGTCTTGGGTGGGACGACGACAACAACAAACAACAAACAACAACAATAATCCGCATCGCGAAATTCCATTTCAGCCATTCACCCAGGGACAGTGAATGACCGTTCGGCTCAGCCCCTCACTCTGATATATATATATATATATATATATCGTATCATCATTATTATTATCATCATCATCATTATTATTATTATTATTATTATTATTATTATTATTATTTTTTTATTTTTATTTTTATTTATTATTATCATTATTATTATTATTAGTATTATTACTATTATTACTATTATTATTATTATATATGCACATACATATACATATACATATACATATATATATATACACATTTACATATATACAAATGTATACATACATATGTCGATGGAAGTATGTAGAGGGACAGTGCCATACATACGTAGCACCCCGCAAATGCGGATAAGAGTGAGGGGGCGGGCGCGGGCGACGCGGGCGTCGTCGAGTCGGCGGACCTCGTGGCCCCCACCTTCCCTGTCGATGGAGCTCTCCTCCTCCTCCTCCTCCTCCTCCTCCCTCCTCTCCTCCATCCTCCTCCTCCTCTTCCTCGTCCTCGTCTTCGTCCTCATCGTCATCGTCATCCTCCACCTCGTCTTCCTCCTCCTCTTCTTCCTCGTCCTCTCTCTCCCCCCCGCGTCCTTCCATCATCGTCCTCCCATTGTCGTCCTCCCCCTCATCGGCCTCCAGCATCGTCCTCCCATCGTCGTCCATCATCATCATCATCATCATCACCATCATCATCATCATCATCATCAGCATCAGCATCAGCATCAGCATCATCATCAGCATCATAATCATAATCATCATCATCAGCATCATCATCATCATCATCATCATCATCATCATCATCATCATCATCATCATCCCCCTCCTCCCCCTCTCCGTGTTCCTCCTCCCCCTCCTCCCCGTCCTCCCCCTCCTCGTCCACCTGCTCCTCGTTCTCGACATTATCCTTACAGCCTCTCTTCTTCCGCGTCCTCCTCGTGTGGGTCGCGGGTGGGTCGCGGATGGGTCGCGGGGTGGGCCGCGGGCGGGTCGTGGGGTGGGTCGCGGGTGGGTCGCGGGTGGGTCGCGGATGGGTCGCGGGGTGGGTCGTGGGGTGGATCGCGGGGTGGGTCGCGGGTGGGTCGCGGGTGGGTCGCGGGTGGGTCGCGGGATGGGTCGCGGGGTGGGTCGCGGGGTGGGTCGCGGGTGGGTCGCGGGTGGGTCGCGGGTGGGTCGCGGATGGGTCGCGGGGTGGGTCGCGGGGTGGGTCGCGGGTGGGTCGCGGGGCGGGTTGCGGGTGGGACGACGACAGCAAACAACAACAAACAACAACAAACAACAACGAGAATCCGCACCGCGGAATCCCACTTCAGCCACGCACCCAGGGACAGTGAATGACCGTTCGGCGCCCTCACTCTGACACATATAAACATATACATATACATATACATATACATGAATAGGAAAGGTGTCATCATAATCTGCTGCACATGAGCAGTTCGACCTGTATGCATGCACGTGTCTATGTGTAGGTGCATCTGCAGGCCCATGTTGGCGCCCCGATGGGCGTCCGCGCTTGAGTCGACTTGCGCGCCCACTGCACATCAACGATGATGTCAGAGCCCGTAATGTTTTTGCCACCCGCGGTGCGGCACCTGCGGTATATTCTCAAACATCTAGACAGTGAGAATGGCAGATAGATATGGGACCGATAGATGCGTTGATCGTGAGTTCGATCGACAGCGGGACCGGAACATTGTCAGGCCGACGGGTAGATTGACAGCGATATCGGGGCACTGATTATCATATAGATG
The DNA here is from genome assembly GCA_963575745.1 of Prorocentrum cordatum. NCBI lineage: Eukaryota > Dinophyceae > Prorocentrales > Prorocentraceae > Prorocentrum > Prorocentrum cordatum. The sequence goes on along the minus strand of CAUYUJ010018519.1, from coordinate 180,991 downwards.
TCCAGTGGTTGTCCCGCTGCTGCCTCGTGGTTGTCCCGCGGTTGTCCCGCGATCGTCTCCAGACCTCCTCATTACCCGAGGGATTGCCCCATTGGTAAGTAACAGTAGAGGAGTTCAGAGAGACACGGGGGGAGAGACAGAGTGAATAAGAGAGAGAGAGAGAGAGCGAGAAAGAGAGTTGGCGTTCGTGCACACGGGTGGCTGGCAGGCAAGCGAGGCGAAATAATCGCGCATTCATTTCGGTGAGTGACGCGGGAAGGTGACGGCACAAGGAGGAAGGAAGGTATCAACAAGAGGAGGAGGAGGCGGAGGAGAAACGCAATCAGGAAGAGGAGGAGTAGCTGGAGGAGGAGGAGGAGGACGGAAAAGGGTTAGCAGTAGGAGGAGGAAGAGGAGGAGGAGGAGGAGGAGGAGAAATACAGGGAGGGGAAGATGAGGATGAGGAGGGGGAGAAGGATTAGGGATGGTGTCGGCAGCAGGGGTGGGGGACGGCAAGACGAGTCGGGACAGCCTCGGTGCACGGGCCTCCGCGCGATCGACGCCCCGGGCGCTCGGCGAAGAGCCTCTTGGCTCAAACCCGTTTGTACTGCTCCGGCGTATGTGCTGCCCGTAGGGGCTGCCGCTACATAAAGTTCTCTATTTTTCCCAGCAGGCCTTTCGGCACGCCGCCGCCAGATGTCTCTTGCGCGTCCGACTGCTTGAGGGGGAGGAGGAGGAGGAAGAGGAGGAGGAGGAGCAGGAGGAGGAGGAGGAGGATGAGGAGGAAAAGCGTGAGGGGGAGGAGGAGGGGGAGGAGGAGGGGGAGAAGGAGGGGGAGGAGGAGGAGGAGGAGGAGGAGGAGGAGGAGGAGGAGGAGGAGGAGGAGGAGGAGGAAAAGGGGGAGTTGGATGAGGAGGATGAGCAGGAGGAGGAGGAGGACGAGGATCCTCATTTTCGCCATACCCTGCGCATTCTCCCTATCCTCCTCGGCTCTTTTTGCGGAGGCTCCTCCTTGGAGAGCCTCTGGGGGCCTCGCAAAATTTATGTCAAGCTTTCTTAGTTAAGGCCTTCTGGAGGCCTCTTGGGCGTGTTCTGGGGGCCTCTGGGGGCTTCCTCGGGTCGCCCTGCCTCCAACCGCGGTCTCCCTGAACGACCGGGTCACGATTTGGAATGCTTCGGAGGGTGTCTTGGGGCCATCTTGGGCCGCCATGGGGCTCTCTGAGGGCCATCTTGGACCCCTGTTGTGCCGTTTTGGGGCTCTCTTGGACTGCCTGCAAGCCCTTTGGAATGGTTATGGGGCGATTTTAGAGCCTCCCAGGCGGCTTTGGACACCCAGAAGACCGCGTCTTGGAGCGTCGGGAAGCCCAAAAGAGGAGAACCCCCAAATTCACCAAGAAACAAAAGAAAATCAATGATTGTTGCCTCTTGGGGCCTTCTTGGGAGTACTGTTGGAGGCCTCTTGGGACGTTTCGGGGCGATCTTTGAGGATACGATGGCTTCTTGGGGGTCGTTTTGAGGTCACGTCGGTCACTCTTGGAGCGCTCTTGTGCTGTCTTCAGGGTCTCTGGGACGTCTCCGATGACCCGTGGGGCCGCTTCGAGGCCCGTCCGGAGGGCCCCAAAGCCCCAGATCCCGGGAGCCCGGTTTTGGGAGGGGGGGGGGGGAGGGGTTTTCCCCCCGCCCGGGCTTGTAAAAATATAAGAAGAGGAATGCATATAGCGAGCGATCATCGTGATCCGTACCGCCAGCAAGGGCCAGCCCAGGGTGGCGCACGACCAACCACCCACGCCACCTGGGCTGGCTGGGAGACAAAGAGGAGGCGGAGGCGGGCGCGGGGGGGGGAGAGAGGCTGGGCGGCGCCTGATGACGCCACAAGCGAGCCGTGGTCGTCCAGCGGCGCCACGCGCCGCGCGCGCGGAGCCGCGCTCGCCGCTCTCTTTCCCTCCACCCCTCTCGCAAAAAGCCGCTCCTTCCGCTCCCTCTCCCAGACAATTCTCCCAGGCGCTTTGCCCTGGGCGATTCTGGAAAGATTCTGAGCTCCCGCCTTCTCGAGGCGGCCACCACACTTCGACCCAAGGTCTCGGAGGTACTGGGTCGAATAAGCCCCACATGTGAGGCACCACAAAACATTGGCCTCAGGCCAATAGGCCAACGCATGGGACGGGTCCGCAGCACGACTTCGGACACACACTGCAGCCGTCGGACGAAAAGCCGATCCAGACCAGACCATGGGAGTGCAGGGCGAATTCAAGAAAGCAGCCACATTTCGTGGGGTCGAAGAGCAACCGTACTGCTGACACTGCGCGAAGTCTCCACAACATGGGGCACTGATGGGAAGTCTTCAACGCAGCAGAGCGCAAGAGCTGACGGGCCGATCTCCTCACCTTCACCTTGGAAGGTCGAGGAGGGCGTCTGCCCTCTCGCTCCAAGACATCCGACATCACGGCGACTAAATGATTCTGCACTTTCCGAGCCAGCCCATCCGCGAATCGGACAGGAGCAGAAACCGCACAGGGGATCTGAACTTGCTTCGAAAAGTGGCCAGCCACAGCGTCGGCCACCGCATTCGCCAGCACAACACCAGGGTTAAGGCCCCTACGCACGGCCTCCTCAACCGTAAGGTGGCTCGGAATCTGAATGAGAGCCACATCACCACACCTGTCCAGAGCGCTCCTGACACGGCTCCAGAGGTCAGCACGGGTCCGAATTCGCTCCTGGATGCCAGCTTGGATTCGAGCGAAACCTCGGGCAACATGGGCCGAGTCCGCGACATACCCCAGCCTGGCTTGCTCAGGAGCCTCTTCGAGGAATGCCAGCAGCGCCCGCAATTCCCCACGATTGATAGACTGCTTGCCAAAGATCCCGCCCCTCTTCACATACTGAATGTCCGCATCAGACACTTGGGGGGGCAGGGTTAAAACATCATGGCCAAACACCGCTACGCCCCATGACACCCTCCTCAGACGCTTGTCCCTCGAGACGTCCCCCCCACTCGCGTCCCCAGCGCCCCAGATGCAAGTTCCCCCGTCCGAGCTAGGAAACGCACCGGCGGCGGAGAGGAGCGGGTCGTCGGGAGGGGGACCAGGATCGGGGCACGAGACCGCGAAGCCAAAAGCAAGGGAGCTCGGCTGCCACGGATGCACCTTTCCGCGCAGACGCTTCCGCAATTTCTTGAAGCCCCGCACTGCAGGGGCATTCCTTACCAGCCTCGAACGTATCCCTATCCCCAAGATTGACACGCCAAAAGGCGATGACAATCTTAGGGATTCGCCATCAAAAAATAAGGGAATCCCTAAGATTGACATCGTGATGAGGAGGTGCCCAGCATAGGGATAGGGATATGTTCCAGGCTGGTAATTTCCCGAAAACGATGGATATCAGTTTCAGGGGCCAGGCCGCAACGAGGACAGGTGAGCTCACACTCACCTCCACACGATTTACCTGCCTGGAACACATCCCTATCCCTATGCTGGGCACCTCCTCATCACGATGCCAATCTTAGGGACTCCCTTTTTTTTTGAGGGCGAATCCCTAAGATTATCATCGCCTTTTGGCATGTCAGACTCAGGGATAGGGATACGTTCGAGGCTGGTAAGCAGGGGCATTCCCGAAAACGATGGATATCAGTTTCAGGGACCAGCCCGCAACGAGGACAGGTGGGCTCACACTCGCCTCCACACGCTAGGAGTCGGGACCGCGTGCAAGCCGCTCCAGTCAGCACAGACCGAAGCAAGCCCCATTGCTGGGCCGACTTCTTTCAGGAGGGAAAAAAGCACAGACACAATTAATCGGCGATCGCCCAGAAAATATTGGAAAAGATGGGAAGTGGGGGGGGAAGACAGAAACCCCGAAAATATTGAAAAATATGGGGAATCTGGCTATCTGTGTGTATTTACTTGTGTGGCCCAGGGCCCCTTCATTCTTCCGCAAGGACGCAAGGTGCCGCCACGGGACCGTGAGGTCGGCGCCTGATGCAAGATCCCTCCCCCGTTGCGGAAATCGGCGGCAGCAGACCAGAAACGGTTCTCGATGCTGCGGTCCACCTCCTCTTCGAAGTCGGACGTCACACAAGCCCGGGAGCGAAGCTCGTCAGGCACAGCGAAGGCATCACTCCCAGGAGCAGCCCAAGACCGAGGCTCCTCGAGCTTCCATCCCAGGGCCGCCACAGTGGCAACCACAGCAGAGACCGGTCCTTCAATACTGTGCCACCTGCGCTGGGGGCCCAGGCGATCGATCCTCTCAGCCGCGGATGTCCAACAGGCGCGCGTGCGAGCCCACCCTACTTCCGGCACCGAGGCGACGATCGGAAACCAGGACCCCAGCAGCTGAAACACAGTGGTGAACGCAGGGCTCTCTTTCCGCCCTTCCAAGGCCAGCAGGGTCATGAGACATCTCCCTGCTGCGCCGCGAGTTAAAAGTGCTGGCCAATGCTCGTCGCCACCTTTGGAGGACCGTGGGCGCGACCCCACAGACCTTCCAGGCGTAGGACGCTTGCGGCAAAGCCCCAGTGAGGAACAAACGCGCCCCGATCTTACGAGGAGCAACGGCGGCCAGCTTACTGATTCGATGGGCCCGACGCTGAGCCTGACTGAGACGCTTGGAATGACGAGGCTTGGCGCCAGCTACGCCGCTGCCCCTCTCGATGCCTAGATCGCCGCAACCGAGGCCACCTCGACCTGGATGCCTTCCATTCCTACACCAGCTTGGATAGCACGCGCCACCGCAGGAGGAGGAGGAGGAGGAGGTGGAGGAGGAGGACGAGGGGGAGGGGGAGGGGGAGGAGGAGGAGGAGAAGGAGGAGGAGGAGGAGGAGGAGGAGGAGGTGGAGGAGGAGGAGGACGAGGAGGAGGAAGAGGAAGAGGAGGAGGAGGAGGAGGAACAGGAGACAGGAGGGGAGTCAGGGCAGTAGCATACTGCCCAAGAGTCATTCCTGTTGTGCCCAGCAAGCCTCGGGACTGGTTGCACGTCCACACTCTTCCCTCTCCCCGTCCGGCCCCGTCCCCGCCCCGCTCCTCGGGGGGGGCATGTCGAGCTAGGAGCCTGGGGTGGTCTTCCGTCGTTGGGTGCAGCACGGCCCGCTGTCTGATAAGTCTTCCCCGGTAGTCAGCAGGGCGACGCCCTCATTGGAAGGGGCCAGGACACACACAAATAAATACACAGAAGTAACAGAATTCCCCATATTTCCCCACATCTTCAGGGTGTGTGTCTTCCCCCCCCGCTTCCCATATTTTCCAATACTGTCCTGGAGGAGGAGGAGGAGAGAGGAGGAGGAGAGGGGAGGAGGAGGAGGAGGAGGAGGAGGAGGAGGAGGAGGAGGAGAGGAGGAGGAGGAGGAGGAGGAGGAGGAGGAGGAGGAGGAGTCGACGATTCATCGACGATCATTGGGGCGTCCTGGGGCCATGTCGTGCTCGGGGCTTCGGCTCCCAAGTGCGGGGCCGCTGTGCCTGGCCTCGCTCGTGTTTCCCGCACGCTTTTCTGAGCCAGCGAGACAGTCCACGACGGGCCTCGCCCCATCCCTTCTCTGTTTCCGAGAAAACCCCGTTCACCACCCACCCTCCCTCCCACCTACCACCATACCACCCTGTCCACCAACCTCCACCTCCTACCTCCTCCCTCCACCCCCTAAATAACCTCCACCCTCCCCACCTCTATAACCTCCACCTACCTCCTCCTCTTCCCACCACCTCCTCCTCCTTTCCACCCCACCTCCACCTCCTCCTCTACCACTACCAACCTCCAACCCACCGCCTCCTCCAGCTCCTCCATGCTTCATTATCCTTTCCTACCTCCTCCTCCTCCTCCTCCTCCTCCTCCTCCCCCCCCTCCTCCTCCTCCTCCTCCTTCTTCCCCCCCCTCGTCCTCTCCCACAACGGCCCCCTCGTCCTCCCAGTCCTCCGTGGCCTCGCCCACGTCGCACGGGCGCCGGCCGTTCCCGCCCGCGGGCCCGAGCCCTCGCGGGGGGGCTTCGCGGAACTTTGAAGTTTTATGCATGCGCACGGGCGCATGGATAGTCGGACCGCGCGCCCCCCGAGAGGGAGACGGGGGAGCAGCGGAGGCAGTGGGTGAGGGGGCGAAGCGAGGGGAGGGGAGACGGAGACGAGCATGAGATGGAGCTGGAGATGAGCATGCAGATGCAGACGGAGATGGGGATGAAGAGGAGGGATATGAATCTGAAAATGAAGCATGAGGAATGATGCTGATGATGAGGAGGAGGAGGAGCCCGGAGGCAAGAATCGGCAGCGCCAGGGGAATAGCAGAAGGAATAGACATGCTGTGAGAGGGGGGGGTTATGATTATTATCATCATCATCATCAGTCAGCATCCTGCATCATGCGTTCATCATGCAGCATCATCTGCATCATAAATCATCATCATCAAGGCAGCTCAATCACGTCAAGCAGCAATCACGCATCTGGTGCTGCAGCAGCATCATCAGCAGCATTAGTCATAGTAGACGTAGCAGCATCTGCTTTCGGCATCTCATTATCATTAGTATCAGCAGCATGATGTATGCATGCAGCATCCGCAGCAGCAGTCATCATCATTATCAGCCATCAGTATCCAGCTCAGTAACGCACCCTAAACCAAACCGAGCCCCCAACCCGAGTCTTGGGCAGCGTACTGAGTGTGCACGAGGTGCAGGAGCAGGGGTGCCCCCCGAAAGCCCGTCTGCATCCTGATCTCCCCGGCTGCTGGCCCGTCCCATCGCCGCGCGGACGTCCTGTTTCAAGACGCGGCCCCCTGAGATTCGGGGGCGGAAAAGAGGGGGTGATGACTAGGGGGGGTGGATATTTATATATATATATATATATTCCCAGATTGCATGGCGCCCCTTCTTATTTCATTACGTCCCTGGCCCCCGCGCTGGGCCGCGCACATGCCGCCGGTCATGATTTGCACCCCCCCCCTCTTGGACACCCCCCTCTTGGCCGCTCCCGAGAGATCCTGGCGATGCAATTCTCCACGACAGTGCGTGTTCACTCCACTTCGGGCCCCGGGGCCAGCACCGATCGACCCGGCTCGAAGAGAGGGGCGCCGAGAGATGGGGACTGAGGCTCTTGGCCTGACGTTTTCCGCAGGCCTAGAGGTTGACACCAACACCAATATCTCAGCGAGCGAAGAACGGTATAGAGTCGCCGTCGGAGACACCTGCCCCTGGGCGGCTGGAAAGTTTATATACCCCTACGGTGCCACCGTAAGGGTATAAACTTTCCAGCCGCCCTGGGACAGGCGCCCCCGACAGCGAAAAAGTTTATGTTACACCGTTCTTCGCCCGTTAAATATCGGCGGTGTTCCTCCACCGTGGGAAGAGGATCCCGATATCGGTGATGGTGGTAATGTTCTGGCTTCCAAGGTGACCGACACATTACCACCAACACCGAAGCCTAGGATCGTCTTCCCCCTGTGGAGGCACCCCCCCTGTGTTGGTGTTGGTGCCCATTTCCGGGCCTCCAGAGGAGGTTTGAGAGTTTGGGGCGTGGGCCCCTGAGAGACTCCCCAGAAGTGAGTGCGGAGGATCAGGGGATTTGGCTTCGGGCACGTCCCCCTACAGGCGGCTTTTGGACGACAAAAAAGAAAGAGTTCAAACATACACCAAAAATATGCAAATCTTGTCAAACATTGTCAAGATGTGGAAATGCACCCCTGTGTTGGTGCTGGTGCCCATCTCCAGGCCTCCGATTCGTGTTGCGACGTTGCAATTTTTGCTGCAGCGTCGGACCTCAGGGTCTACGCTGGGCGCGGGGGCGCTGGCGTCCCCCCTCGGGTCGGAAGGAGAACGTTTGAGCATGGTTTTCCCAACCATCCTGTGGTATTGGACCTCGTTTTGAAGAGACAGCGCCGCGCCTCCTCTCCTCTCCTCTCCTCTCCTCTCCTCTCCTCTCCTCTCCTCTCCTCTCCTCTCTTCCCTCCCCTGCCTTCCTCCTCGCCTCTCCTCCCTCCCCTGCCTTCCTTGCCTTCCGCCGGAGTGACCCTTGGTGCGGGCACAGATGGGGTCCCCAGATGGCTGAAGACAAAGCAGTGGCAGCTGCTTGCGCGCCCAGGTCTGGTCCCCCCGCGGCCCCCAAAAAGCCGCGCACCAAAGGTCACTCTTACCCTCCTCCTCCCTCCTCCTCCTCCTCCTCCTCCTCCTCCTCCTCCTCCTCCCTCCTCCTCCTCTCCTCCTCCCCCCATCCTCCACGCCCACCCCCTCCCCCACCCTCCTCCTCCTCCTCCTCCTCCTCCTTCTCCTCTCCTCCTTTCCTCCTCCTCCTCTTGCCTCCCTCCCTCCCTCCTCATCCTCCTCCTCTCCTCCCCTTCTCCTCCTCGCTCCTCCTCCCTCTCGCCTCCCTCCTCCTACCTCCTCCTCCTCCTCCGTCCTCTATCCTCCTCTCTCCTACTTACCTCCTCCTCCACCCTCCTCCTCCTCCTCCTCCTCCTCCTCCTCCTCCGCCTCCTTCCCCTCCTCCTCCTACCTCCTCTCCTCCTCCTCCTCTTAGCCAAGGCTCACTCTTGCGTGGGGCCATCGGGTCGGGGGGGGGGGGGGGGGGGGAAAGCCCGGACCCCCCGCGAGCCATGAAGACATCGCGGCGGGAGGTGTTTCAATGCTTTTACCATCTGGGGGGCCCTCCGGTGGGCTTACGTCGGGCCTGTCCCTCTACAGGAAGGAAGTCCAAGAATAGCTACAACATCGTATGGGGACGATTGTTTGGGTATATTTTTTAAAATACCATTTTGGAGCATGTTCGGGGTATTTTTGATTTTTCATCCAAAGTCCCCCTCTAGGGGGACAGGCCCGATCTAACGCGATTCATGAAAACATTCGGCAACGCGCAGAGGGGGGTAGGGGGAAGGGGGAAGGCTTCTTAAAAGCACCCCTGGTTCTTAGAAGGCGCGGGCCGTCTCTATAGACGTAAGGCCGAGGCCTTCTAAGAAGCAGGGTGCTTCTACGAAGCCTTCCCCCCTCCCCCTACCCCCCTTTGCGCGCCGCCAAAACATCGCGGCGGGAGGTTATGCTTTCAGCCTCTGGGGTCCCTCACTGGGCCTCGGGGCCGTCGCAGATGGGACTCGGGATGGAAACCTGGTCCGGGAGACTGGCTCGCGACTTCTGGGGGTCGACGTTAGGAGGAGGAGGAGGAGGAGGAGGAGGAGGAGGAGGAGGAGGAGGAGGAGGAGGGAGGTTGTGCATGATGTGTTCGCCTCGGACGTGCGCCTCAGATGGCTCAGAAGTCCCTCGGCCTTCTGAGGAGCTCTCTGAGCCTCCCCGAAGACGCAGAGAACTTCTCAGGAGGCTCTCGGATGGCTCAGAGGTCCCGCGGCCATCTGAGAAGCTCTCTGAGCCTCCCCGAAGACGCAGAGAGCTTCTCGGGAGGCGCGAAGGCTTCGGAGGAGCCCCGCCGCCTTCTGAGGGGGCCTTCTCCCTCTCACTTCCCCCCCTCGCTCGCCGCCGACTCCCCCCGCCCTCGGCATGCCCCAGACAAACACCTACTGTGCGTGGGCGTCTGTCCCCAAGGGGCGGCGCGCGCGCTGAGAACTCTTAGGATGAGTATATCGCCTGGGCAGCGATGTGTTATCGGAGGAGGGAGGAGGAGGGATAAGGAGGAGGGAGGAGGAGGAGAAGGAGGAGGAGGAGGAGGAAGGAGGAGGTGGGAGGAGGAGGAGGAGGAGGAGAAGGAGGAAGGAGGGAGGAGGAGGAGGAGGGATGATGATGATGATGATGATGATGATGATGATGATGATGATGATGATGATTGATGATGATGATGATGAGATGACGAATGATGGATGATGATGATGAGATGATATAGATGATGATATGAGATGATGATGATGATGAATGATGTGATGATGCTGCTGCTAGCTGCTGCTGCTGCCTGATGGGTGGTGCGTGGTGGTGTGGTGGTGGTGGTGATGATGATGATGATGATGATGATGAAGGTGATGATATGATGATGATGATGATGATGCAGATGAAGATGATGATGATGATACGATGATGATGATTGATGATGATGATGAATGATGAGATGCTGAGGAGGAGGAGGAGGAGCTATCATGCATGTGCATGATATGTTCGCCTCGGACGTGCGCCTCCACAGGAGGCGCACAGTACTGGTATGTTTTCTGCCCCCCTGCCATCGCGTCCCGCTCGGCGATCGTTACCCCTCCTCCTCCTCCTCCTCCTCCTCCTCCTCCTCCTCCTCCTCCTCCTCCCTCCTCCCTCCTCCCTTCCTTCCTCCTCCCTCCTACCTCCTCCTCCTCCTCCTCCTACTCTCCTCCCCTCCTCCTCCCCCCTCTACCTCCTCCTCCTCCTCCTCCTCCTCCTCCACCTCTCCTCCTCCTCCACCTCCTCCCTCCTCGTCCTCACTCCCTCGTGAGAGACCAGCCCCTAGGCACCCCCCACCCTGCGATCGTTGCTCCTCTCCTCCTCCCTCCTCTCCTCCTCCGTCCTCCTCATCCTCCTCCTCCTCCTCCTCCTCCTCCTCCTCCTCCTCCTCCTCCCTCCTCCTCCCTCTCCTCCTCCCTCTCCTCTCCTCCCTCCTCCCCTCCATTCCTCCTCCTCCTCCTCCCCTACCTCCTCCTCCCTCCAATCCTCCTCCTCCTCCTCCTCCTCCCTCCTTCTCCCCAGTGCCCCTGGCACCCTGCGATCGTTGCTCCTCTTCCTCCTCTCCTCCTCCTCCTCCTCCTCCTCCTTCTCCTCCTCCTCCTCCTCCTCCTGTCCTTGCTCCTTCGGCCCTTCCGCTCTGCCCCACGCGAAATTCACTTCGTTTTTCGCTTGCCGCTTGGGGCAAACATCCAAGCAGAAATCCACGCAGAAATCCGCTGCAGCACGTCTGCAAGGCCGGTGCAATGATTCTTCTTCCGCAGCCTCCGCTTGTTCTTGAGCTTTACCCCTGTCCCCGTGACGGCCCAGGACTTGCATTGGCGAGCGTCTTGGTTGAGGCGCGCTTATCATGCAGTGTGGCAGTAGCTTGGGACGCGGATGGAGCGCGGAACATAGTCGGGGGGGAGGATGGCGAGGACTAGGACCAGGACGATGAGCAGGGGCAGGAGGAGAAGGAAGAACAACGAGGAGGAGACGGACGAGAAACCACACAAGAACGGGAAGGACTCTGATACCGAAAAGGAAAAGCGCAGGGCTGAAGGCAACGACATCTGTTGAAGAGGAGAAGGAGCAGGCGGAGGAGGAGCAAGAAGAGGAGGAGGAGGAGGAGGAGGAGGAGGAGGAGGAGGGAGGAGGGAGGAGGGAGGAGGAGGGAGGGAGGAGGAGGAGAGGAGGAGGGAGGATGAGAGGGGAGGAGGAGGAGGAGGAGGGAGGAGGAGGAGGAGGAGGGGAGGAGGAGGAGGAGGAGGAGGAAGGAGGGAGGAGGAGGAGGAGGAGGAGGAGAGGAGGAGGAGGGAGGAGGAGGAGGAGGAGGAGGAGGAGGAGGAGGAGGAGGAGGGAGGAGGGAGGAGGGAGGAGGGAGGTTTAAGTGAGAAGGTGCCTGGCAGACAACCAAACAGTGAGAGCCCGAGGCGACGGGACGACGCGGCGAGCACAAGCACTGCTCGGGCTCACTAAAGAAACAGAGGAGGCAGCAGACGCGCGCACCTTTTGGCGACATCAGGCGCACGCCGTCCTCCTCCTCACAGTGCCAAGCCTCGGCAGAGGCCTAGCTGTGCCGCCGGCTGGCGGCCCCACGGCCCGAACCGCAATGCGGTCAAGGCCGAAAAATGAGGAAAAAGACCTACGAATGGCCAGGGAGGGCCTGGGAGGGAAGGGCCCGAGAAGGAAACTTGAGCCCCAATGGGCCGCGGAGGGGGACAGGGACGGAGAGCAGGAGAGACCCTTCCCCCTCACCAGGCCCTTACTCCCTGAAACCCTACGTTTTACGCATGCTCAAACTCTCACGTTTAAGTGAGAAGGTGCCTGGCAGACAACCAAACAGTGAGAGCCCGAGGCGACGGGACGACGCGGCGAGCACAAGCACTGTTCGGGCTCACTAAAGAAACAGAGGAGGCAGCAGACGCGCGCACCTTTTGGCGACATCAGGCGCACGCCGTCCTCCTCCTCACAGTGCCAAGCCTCGGCAGAGGCCTAGCTGTGCCGCCGGCTGGCAGCCCCACGGCCACCTCGCTACTTACCCCTCGGCGCCCGTGACTTGCGGGAGGTGCCGAATGGGGCTCGCAGCTGGGCGCCTCTGCTGCACAGCGCGCGGCCAACTTTACTCATCACACTCCTCACTCCTCGGGGACCGCACTGGCGGGACGCCCCGTCCCTCCTCCATCTCTCCTCCTCCAACTCTCCCGGGGACCGCACTGGCGGGACGCCCCGGGGTCTCTCTCCTCACCTCCGCCGATCCTGAGGGGTCACCATTGCCCCCAGGCCGCTGCCCCCGGACTGCGCACAATCCAGCATCGGCCCCTCCAGTGGTGACACGCCACGGCACGAAACTCGCACACCTGCTACTGTCCTCAGGTCACCGCCTTCTCCTTCACGTCAGCAGCCGGCCCGTCTCTCGCCACTCCCGCCTTATACCCTACGTGCAGGGTTGCAACAGACTTCGCCATCGCCTCTGACACTCCAGCGGCGTCCTCATTCGCCTCCCACAAATACTGGTGAAAGGCTCCACTGTTCCACCGTCCCCATCGCTTGACCAGCTCTGTGTCCTGGAAGCAGTGGTACAGGGCCGTCGCTCCCCCAATTCGGAGCGAATGGCTCTTGAACCTGTCGGGCGGATAGCCTTCCAGCGCCGCTGCCTTCTGAAGTAAGCCCTGGATACGCTCCCGCGTGATCGGGCTGCCGTCTTCCCACCTCGCGAGTGGTAGGTGTGCCTCTTTGCCTGTGATACGGCTCGGGAACCAGCGGTTGTAGCACTCCGCCGCCCACACTGGGCAGATGCCGTGCGGGTCGTTCGAGCGGTAGTGGTTCTTCGCCTGCCCTGCTCCCTTCTGGTCAGCCTTCGACGCCTTGAACCACAGCACCACCTCGTCCGCGGCGGCGAAGTGACTCACCTGCTCGCCCTTGCACTTCGGGGCAATATCCAGCCCGGTCAGGACCTTCTTCAAATCCCAGTGCCCCGAGTGGGCGTACTCGCCGATCCGCATCATGAAGAAGAAAGCGAAGATCACGCAGAAGTACAAGGCCGCGTCGTCCGCACACAGGTCCGGCTTCAACATATTTCGGATCCTCCTCAGCATCTTGGTCGTAACCGGAAGTTTCCTCTTCCCGGGCCCTTGCCAATTCTCTATCCCATTCAAAGCCATCCACAATCGCGGCTTACCCGCCAGGGGGTCGGGCTCACCCAGCATCACGTGGTGTGAGCGGATCCCCAGCAACTTCGACCGTATCGTACCGTGCGACCGCTTCAGGCTGTTGTACAGGTGCACCATGAATAGCAGCAGCTCCTCCTCATCTTGGTGACGATTTTCGCGAGTCTCACCATGCAGGATGGGCGACCTCCTGCGGATGCGGCAGAACGTCGTCCACTGCCTCCAAGCAACACCATAGGTCGCCTTCGTCCCCTTGGCCACCGAGGCCACCACTGCTGCGTCTACCAACTTCAGGAGCTCTGGCGCGTACCCAGCATCAGCACGCCCGCCGGCACGCCTGGAGTCCTCCCTGGCGATCCGCCTCAGCTGCCGCTCGAGTCCTTCGCTGCCCTGTCCGCTGCCTGCTGCCGCTTCCAGGTGCCGGCTCACCGCCTCCGGGTCGATGTCCTCGGGCGGTCCAGCCTCCGGTGCCGCACGCCGCGCCACCTCCTCACGCTCACAATCCTCTCCTCCCCCGTGCCGGGGGGCGACCGCGGCGGCACTCCCTGCCTTGGCTGCCCTCTGCACTGCCGCCAACCGGTCCTTGGCCATCGAAATGGGGTAGGTCCGGTTGCACATCGGGCAGCCCGTGTCCCGGCCCTCGCCCTGCACACCGCAGTGCTCACACCACGCATAGCGGGCATCCGGGCCGCCTCCTGGGAAAGGCACTGGCCGAAGTGCTTCAACCTCCTCCTCTGTTTCCTCATAGTCCTCCTCCGAATAGGACTCGGGTGAGTTGAGGTCCCTCGCAGCCTCGGCAGCACGTGCAGGTCCGCCAGGCCTGAGCGGGTCCTTCTCCGCCCGGTGACCAGAGGGCTGTGGCCGCCTCTCCGGCCCGCGGGGCCCGCTCGACTCCCCCGAAGGGGGTGCCCAACTTCCTGGTTGGGGCAGCGGCTCGCGGTCGGCCCGCCCCTCTGGCTGCGGGAGTGGCTCTCGGCCAGGCCGAGAGTGGACCACTGACGTCTCCGCCCTGGCGGCCCTCCTCCCGGGGCGGTCCTCCTCCTCCGGAGCGGACCAGAGCCCTGTCCTCTGGAACTCCACCCGCCTAGCGAGCGCACGGTAAGTCTGACCAACCGCCCGCGCGACCTCCGCCGGGGGCTCTTCCTCCGACCTCTCCTCCTGCTTGACCGCTGCTGGTGCAGGTGGGGTCCTCGCCCTTAGGTGGATGTACTCCGCCTGCCCCGCACCTGGGTGCCTGGCTGCATTCTCGGGCCGATCTGCCTCCGCCTTCCTCTGCCGGGCAGCCCCTCGCTCCGCACGCGCCCGCCGGGCGAGCTCCCCTGGTGACGGGGGAGGGCACTCCTCGCTTTGACTCCCGCTGCCGCTCTCCTCGCCCTGCTCCTCCGCGGCCCCTGACTCTGGCCCCGCAGGGGGGGCGGCCAACGCAGCGGCGGCCAGCGCCCGGGCGGCAGCCGCTGCGATCTCTTGCTTGCGCTCCTGCTTGCGCTTCTTACTTGCTGCCGCGGTCTCTGACGGCCCCCCCCCTCCCGGGGGTGGCTGGCCGTGGGGCATCTTCTCGCAGTGCCTGAAGTGCTTCGCGCCTCCTTCTGCCCAGTCCGCTCCCTCCGACCGCCCTGCGCGCTTGTTGCAGCAGAACCCTGGCCGCCACAGTGCTCCCCCATCGACTGCAGTCGCGGGTTGGGAGTGCTCCAAGTAGGGGCACCCTGGGAGCCGGCACGGCCGCAAGGTTTCCCTCGCCTCTGGGGGGGGTGGGGCCTGATCCGCACCGCTGGCGCCCTCACCCACTCCTTCGGCAACCGCGCGTCGCCCTGCATGTGGCCGTCCAGGGGCCCCAGCTCTCATCCTCGGAACCTCCCGCATGTCGGCTCCTGGTGGTCAGCGGGTCTCCTCCGGCTCCCACCAGCTGGCCCTGCGCCCCTCCGGCGGATGAACCTTCGGGCAGCAGGCCCTCCCTGGCCGTGCTGGGCGGTGCCTTCACCACCGCAGGCCGCTGCTCCTCCCAGATAGGTGGGAGGCGGCCGCCTGGCGCCGCCTTGGGCGGTGGGTGCCTCGAGGCCTCCTCGCCTGCTGCCTGGGCTCCAGGACCGCCGCTGCCACTAGCCTCTTCGCTCGCTGGGGGGCGGTAGCCCGCCTCCCTCTGCCTCCTTTGGAGGTCCTCATGTTGTGCCTGACAGTAAGGCCCATGGGTGTCGCCATCCGTGTCACGGCATGTCCGACAGCAGTACCAGCCCCAGTCGTGCTCCAAGCGAGCGCAGCTCCTCCCACACTCGTTCCAGCACTGCGGTCCTCCATCTGGGTCGCGTCCCACTCGCAGTAGGATCACATCGGGGTATAGGGGTCGTCGAGCAAGCTTTGCGCTCGCCCCCCTGGCAGCATGCCGCCGTGCCGCTCACTCCTCCTCACAGTCTCCTGCCGGCGCCTCTCGTCAGCTTGGAGCCAGCTCGTGAGCTCCCGTCGTCTCCCCTCGTCCTCTGGGCGGCGGCAGATGCCCGCCGTCCTCTCTCCTGACTCGGTGGATACCTCCGCTTGCCTGAGGGCCGCTGTTAGCGCAGCCGCGGCTGCGCGCGGGGGGCACGCACGCAGGACTCCCCTCAGCAAGTCCCCGTGGCTCAACTGCCCACAAAGAGTGAGCCAGTCAGCACTGGACCCTCCACGCAAGTGCCAAACCTCCTGCGCCTGGAGCGGTCGGACCCCCGGCGGGGGGCCCTTCGCATCGTAGACCAAGACAGGCTCCAGCACCCCGCTCTCCTCCACCCGAGGGGTCGGTGAGGGGCCGGAGCTGCCGTACACGGGGCGCCTGCCGACCTGCCCCCGCGGATGCCAATGGCCAATGATCCGCGGGAGGTGAGGGGGCGACCTCGCCGCCCGCGGGTCCACCACCAGCCGCCCATCCTCAGGCGCCAGCCACTCCTCCTCCTCGACTCGGCGAGCGTTCATCATCCCTCCTGCCATCGGCAAGGGTGGCGGGGGCTTGGCCTCGTGGCTCCCCAACCAGCCCACCGGCACTGGCGCTCCGCCCTTCGACGCCAATGCCCACACCTTTCGCTGGGCCACCGGGTCGCCGTACTCGCTGCACACGCGCCCGTCTTCGGCAGCGTTCCACCCAACGCTCCGAAAGAACTTCAGCACATCCGCCACGGTGGGGCCGGGAGGTACATCCACCAGGGCCCACTGGGCGGCCAAACGGCGCAGCTCCTGGGCGAGGTCCTGTAGGTGCAGGCCCACCCGCGACGGGCCTAGGGAGGTCACCACCAACGTCAGGTCGCTTTCACTCCCCGCCCCGCCTGCCTGAAAGTCGGGCCAGCCCTTCAACAGCTCCGCCTCGCCACACGCTCCCAGCACGCCGGCGGCCCTGGCGCACGGGGCCAGCGTGCTTCTCACCTCCACCACGCGCCAGGCGGTCTGGAGGAGCGGGCGTGGGACCTCCCCTGGCGACCGGCGGGCCATGAGCTGCATAGCCACCTGCCAGTCCTCGGGGTCCACGAGCGCGACGGCGTGGACGCGCCTCTCGTAACCTTGTGACAGTACCTCCGCCCACGTGCCCGCCAGGTCGATCGGCTCAAAACCCTCCTCAGCCATGCGCCGCTTGACCTCAGCCTCATCAGCCCTGGTGATCATGTCCTCCATCTCGTTGCTGTACGTCCTGATGTACGGTGCAGCGAGGACGCGGCAGTGGTACTTGGCCTCTACGTAGTTGAGCAGTCTCACCAGGTGCCTCGCCATCCGATTCTTCGGCCGGCGAGTTTCCACCCACCTCTGGACCGTCTGGTTGTCCCCCGCGTAGATGATCAGCCGCTCTCGCCAGGCCTGCCCGCGGGCGACTGCGAAACCTACGATGCAGAACAGCTCCCCGAGCGCTATGATCACCCATTCCGCGGGTAACCCAGCGGCCGTCTTCAACGCTTCCATATAGCCCGCCAGCTCCTGTCTCGCATAGACCTTGGCCGCCAAATCGATCTGCCCCGCAACCTCCAAGGTCGAGTCGCCACCGACCCATACCACTTGCTCCATGGTGCCGGGGATGGCCAACCGCTCCCGCGGCTCGAGCATGCCCACGAACGAGGAGAGGAAAGTGGCGCCCCACGTCTCCGGCCGCGCGACCATCACCCGCAGCATGTCGCAGCTATCCCAGAACTCCTGCCAGGCGACCTCCTGCTCCTCCTCACCTCCCTTCGGCGTGGCCCGTGCGGTGGGCCCATGGGGCTGGCGCATCAACGCGTCCAGCGCCCCCAGCTCCGTGCCCAGCGCCTGGTTGACCGCCGCGAAGTGCGTCCCCAACCCGCGGAGCCGCTGCACCGTCTTCAGCCGCACCACCCGCTGACCCGGCTCGAGCTCCGCCTCCTGAAGGAGGTAGCTCATTTTCTGGATCTTGGGTTCTGGGAGCGTCGCGCGGTCGACCACCCGGCCCTCGGAGTCCTCCAGCTGGAAGAGCAAGCCCCAGATGAGCTTCTCGGTACTGAGCTCGCCCTCCTCCGCTAGCTTCTCCAGGTTGATTGAGCTATCGCCCAGGAGCAGCTTCGACGCAGCGTCGAAGGTCCAGGCAGAAAGCCAGGGCCTCGCGCCCAGGGCCGGCTCCACCAAAACTCCGTCGTCGACCAGGACCTCGGACGAGTGCGCGACTTCGTCGTGGAGCTCCTCCGCTGGTGGACGATGGGCTTGGTGGGCATCCTGCACGCCGCGTCCCCACACTGCCCATTCGCCAGGTGCACCGGTCCAACCAAACACCATCGTAAGGTAGAGCACCGTCGTCGGCTCGGCTCCGGCCAACCCCTGGAGGCTCACCGCCATGATGCGGAGGCCGGGCAATTCGACCCACAAAAGTTTGAAGGCCGCCTGGAAGTCCCGCTTCGCCAAGTAGACCCGCACCTTCGGACGCCGGCATCTCCACCAGAGCATGGTCCTCGCGATCTCGCGGTGGGTGGGCAACTTCGCCGGGGGGTGGTTCAGCTTGTCGCATCCCGCGTTGGCGTCCCTCATGTCGTTGATGAAGCGGCCCTCGTCCGCGATCGTGCGGTCGGGCCGCGTCTTCGGGGCCCGGCCCTGGGGTGACTCCATGATCCCCTCCAGCCCTGGGTGGCTGGACGGGGCGGCCCAGGCTCGCCCCTTCACGATGTCGTCCCAGATCTTCCGCCTGGCCTCCTCCTGGTGCTGCGCCGCTGACTGGTGGGGCTTGGCCCTGACCCTCGTGATCTCACCCTCGTGCCTGACCTCCACCCCATTCGTCGCGACCCGCCTCAGGCGCTCCAGGAGCTCCGGCTCCACCTTCCCCTCGAGGTAGCTGTCGTGCACGCCCTTGAGGTGGTCCCCCTGGTCCGACTTCCAGGAAGCTCGAAGGGCTGTGGACGCCTCCTGCCATCCCCCGTGAGCGTCCAAGAGCTCCGCGCCTCGTAAAATCATGCGCCCGAACGCCTCGTCACTGTACCCGGGCTCTGAACGAGCCGCCGTCCAGAAATTCAAAGCGCGCCGATCGGTGTCTGGGACCGCTCCTCCGACTCGATCGCGTAGGTCGCCCAGCTGTGGGTTGGCGCCCTCCTCTTGGTCCTCATCGCCCTCGGAAATGTGCCCCGCCAACGTCGCCGAATAATTTGTTGACGATGGGGGGGCTCTTCCCCCCCTTCCTCCTCGCTTCTGGGTCAGCGTGGCGCCCAGCTCCAGGGCCTCGTTAATCATAGCCCGGGTGATGGCGCTCAGCAGCTTCTCAGGGTAGTGGCCCGCGTCTGACGTCCGCTTGTGCTTCGTGACAGTGTCGACGCCCTTCAGCTCGACATGCTTATGCTGGTGTGTACACCGGCGGGCCACTTCCTGCAGATGTCGCACGCACGTGACCAACCACGATCGCTTTCTATGCCGTTCATCTCCTCCCACGCCGTCCTGAGGCCCCAGGCCGTACTCGCACTGGTCCACAGGCACCACCAGGACATCCTTCCGGCGCAGGATCTGGCGCCACCTGTCCACGTCGTACGCCTTGGGATACCGACCATCTGGTGCGGGGTGCTCCGCTGTCGGCAGCGCACCGGCGTCGGCGATGGTCTCGAACAAACGTCCAGCGAAGTTGGCCATGGCCGCCCCTTCGACCTCCCACGATGGTCCGTCAGGTCGCCCAGCAGGAACGTCGAAAGTGCGTGTGCCGCCATTGCGCAGCATCCACGGGCAGAAGGTGCGGCACTGGAACCCGAGCCACCAAAGCAAGTATACACACTGTCTGGCCTCCTCCAGTAGCGCTTCCTGCACCTCCTTGCGCCTGGTGTCGTGCTCCTCCTGCAAGCCTTTGCCACGATCTGGGTCTGAGTACAGCTCGACCGCTGGACCGACTTCGACCCCGGCCTTCCGAAGCGAGTCCGACCACCCTTGGGTGCCTGCCCAGACCTCCTTCGCTGTCAGCGTGCGCCCCTTCCAGCAAGGCCGCCTCCCTCCTGTTGCCTGCCCGTGGCGCTCGTACCGCTTCCAGGCTGGGTTGCTCCAGTTGCCAAGGACCCTCCACCTCGGGTCCTCCCCAATGATGTCTTGCTCCCCGGCCTTCCGCTCACGCCCAGCCTCCCTTGCCGCCCGGCACCGCGGGCACCTCTTCGCCGCGTCTCCTGGTACCTTCGCATCTTCATGCATCGCGTCATCCAGGTAGACGTCCCAACCCGCGGCCAGTACCTCATGTGGCGGGCGCCCGCCCGTGAAGTCCCCCCGAAGTGTGTCAGCATCCACCTGAGGAGGCACCAGTACCTGCAAATGACCCTTGTAGAGTAGCATCCACACGTCCCGCCCGCTGACCTTCGGGTCGTACTTCACCCCTACGATGACTTCGAGCCGCACTCGGCCCCAGGGGTCGACGCGGACCACATGGATGGCCGTCTCCCGCAGCGCGGTCGGCGGGAAGGCCGCCAGGGTCCGGTAGTCCCTGTCATGACTCAGGTGGAGTGTGTCGTGGCAGAACATTCTCACGTCCGACTCGGTGATGGGAATGTAAGCGTCGGGCGGCCCCATGAACGTCTCAGCCTACTTAGCCTCCTCCCACATGGCGACGCGCCACTGCTGCGCCAACTCCATCACCTCCGCCACGGATGGGTCGCCCCCACCCTTGGAGCGCAGGTGTGCCGCAGCCGTGTTGATGAAGACACACTGTCTCTCCTCAGCCTCCCCAGCCTGGCACTCAGGTAGGAACTCCGCCAGCTCCTCGGTGACGGCCAGCTGGTCTCTGTAGTCGAGGATGTCCCAGATGCGCCCCTTGATATGGACTCGGCCACGTCCTGGCTCCTCCGCTGGCCCCCACACCACTTTGCCCACATGCACTTCTGGACCCTCAAGTTCTCCCCCAACTCGTTCCACTCGTGACGCCAAATACGGCCAGGCCTGGCCCGCCAACTCCTCATCTCCCAGCTCCACAGCATCCTGCAGGATCTCCTCGATCGGGGTGATCTGCCCCCCGAGGGTACCCATCCAGCAAGCGGCCATGGCAATAAGAACGGAGACGGCTCGGCGCGCCAGCCACCAACTTTGCTTCCGGCGAGCTGCTGACCTGGTCGGCCATCGCCATATGAACCTTCGCCACCTCCGGCACGTCCTCCGGCAATTCGGGTGGGTAAACGACCGCGGCTTGGCCCCCGTGGTCCCGCATCCAGCTCTCATCGGGGCCCTGCACCAACTCCTGGAGCTCGCGCTCCTGAGTAGTGTACTCCATGTCCGCGTACTCCCCGGGCGGCTTGGCAGCCTCCTCCGCCGCCGCGGATCGGCCAGCTTCCGTCGCTCCTCCTCGCCGACCACCTCGTTGCGCTGCCTGGTCCTTTCCTTCCTGCACCTTCGCGGCTTGCTCCTTCTGGGCATTCGCTCGCAGCTGCTTGATCTTGACGAGCCGATCCTCGATCTTTATCTTCGGTCCCGTCTTAAGACCTCCCCGCTTGATGTACTGCGCCTTCACCGTCCAGTGTGCCCTGTCAGCGCTCTTGATACCTTCCGCGTGGGACCGCTGACACGTGGCGGCCGTCTTCGAGCACCCATCGTGGCAAGCTGCATCCCAACATTTGGGCTTTCCCTTGGAGTCGTTCGGCCCGTGTTTGACCGATTCCGCAACCTCGGGCCCAGTCAGAGCCGAGAGGACTTCCAGCGGGAGTTTGACCTTGCTCGCTCCAGCCTTCAGGGCCCCTCCTCCTGCTCCTCCTCCTCCGCCTCCTGTCAGACCGCCAACCTTCTCTCCACCCCCGCCACCTGAAGGGAGCTGGGGCAGACCTCCTGCCGGGCGGCGCTCCTCGACCTCCTCCACTCCTCCTGCTGCAAGAGGGCGCAGCTGGGCACGGTGAGCGTTCTCCCAGTAGGCGTTGTCCGCGGTCTTGACCAGGCGCTCGAAGATAACCGTCTTGAAGTACCCGTCCGGGTCCTCCACCTCGAACGTCGTAGGCAGCGTCAGCAGCGGTGGTCCTTCTGGCGTCGGCGTCCGAGCGGCGAAGATGAAGTCCTCCTTCCTCACAAGCTCCTTGTTGCAGTAGCGCTGCACCTCCTTCACCTTCCACCGAAGCTCCTCCCACCACCGCCCGTTCAGCTCCTCCCAGGCATCCTGGATGAAACGGGCGGTGTACTTCCGCGGCTTCGCCTCGTGCTGCCGGATGAGGTAGTCCAAGGCCTCGCTCCTCTCATCCCAGTGCTCGGCCCCATACGCCAAACATACCGCCCATATGCCGTTGCGAGCCTGCCGCGCCCACTTCAGCATATCCACGGGCTGCTTTCGACGCGGCTCGATCTTGTACTCTGTCGTGGGTACGTAGTCATCGAACAGCTCCTCTGGGCAAGTCACCCAGTCGGCCACACTGAGCGCGTGAGCGGCCAGCGTCTCGACCGACTTGCCTCCCCATGACCCCGACGCGATGCCGAAGGCGATCCGGTAGTTGATCAGGGTGGGCCAGCGGTGGTGCTTGAACAACGCCGAGGAATGCTCCGCCATGCGCAGGAGTGCCTTGACGAGCGCCCGGCCCAAGTCGTCCGGGCAGATGGCCACCCGGAACTTCCCGCATCCACGCGCCGCCAGGACAAGCAGCTCGTGGTCCTTCGTGATCGACTGGAGGGTGCCCATCTTCCCCGCCGCTGCGTCTTCCGCCCGCTTGTTCGTTAGGTCGAGGTTGTACGCGATGTCCGCCATGACCTTCACCATTCCCTCGCTGTCCTTGTCCTCAGGGTCGCCGAGTGCCCCCGCTGACCTCCGAACCTTCTCCGACGGGCCATAATCTTCCTCGTCGAAACTCACTCGCGATCCCTTCGCCGGGACCCCAAAGGTCGGGCCAGCCCGATGTTCGAACAGGTCCATGGGGGGTGGTGTGGGGTCATGTCCTGGCCGACCCGTCGGTGGGCCTCGGCCCAGCTCGGCCCGCACGGTGCTGCCCCGCAAGTCGACTCCTTGACCGCCCAAGTCGGTTGCCCGCCGCTTGGGCTCCCAACCTCGAGCTGACCCCTTCTCCTCCCTGGCTGGCCGGCCCGGCTCGGGCATCCTTCCCAAGCCGGGCGGCGTCTCCACCGCCGATGGGCGGGCCATGGGAGGCGTGGGCGGCCGCGCAGGGCCAGGGACTGGCCGTGCCAGCCCCTCCCGCCATGCTCCCCCCGCCGCCTCCTCCTCATGTGCCTGGCTCAGGCCGCGCCTCTCCCTCAGCACCTCAGCTAGCTGCCGCAGGTTCTCCACCTCGTCGTCCGACATGAAGGAGCCGCGGTCCCTCTCCAAGGCTTCGAGCGACTCAACGATCGCGTCGCACGCCTCTCCCAGATCATCGAAGCCTTCGGAGTGCTGATATCTCTCGGCCACGTCCAGCGGGTGATCCTCTCCGCTGGCCCTTGCCTTCAGGAACTCCAGCGCCAAGGCCGCCTCCCCTCGACGACGCCAGCGCTCCCGGGCCGCCCCATTCAGTAGGCCCCCCAGCTCTCCTCGAGTTATCGTGTCTCTCCACGGTGGCTGCGTTGGGTACGTCGGGGAAGTCGGGGGCGGGTGCCTCCGAGCGTGTCCTTCGTCTCGCCCTCCTGCCTCCTCGATCCCCCGCGTCAGAATGCACAGGGGATGGTCCTCCCTCCCCGTCGCGCCCCGCGCCAGCGCCTGAGCCGCCGGGCTAGCTGTCTGGCCGTACTCGTCCATTCCGTCGGGTATCTGGTTCACCGTTCTCACGATGATGGCGGGTGCTCCAGCGGTGGCAGCCTCGGCGCGCACCCGGTCGTCGATCACCGGCCCCAGGTTGGATGGGACAGTCGCCTGAGCCTCGAGCCCTGGGATACGATACGCAGTCCAGCCATCCTCCTCGACCGCCAGCTGGCACCCGTAGCAGTAGTACTTCTTCGCCATCTCCGCACCCCGTGGGCCCCGCACCAGGGCCGTTAGCCACGCCCCACTGCCCGACGCCAAGGGTAGGAGTGGCCTCCCAGCTGTCGGCGTAGGCGACCTCGACCTGTACCGTGTGGGCTGCTCGGATGCCATTCCGGCCACCACAGGCGCCGGCCCCTCGGCGACGGCGACAAGTCGAGCGGTCTCCTCATTCGCCAGGTCGTGCTCCAAACACGTCAGCACCCCGCGGTTCAGAACTCGACCCAACGCATGGCAGCCGAGGTGCGCACACTTCTTCACTCCTCTCTCGCGCTCGTAGGCGTTCGTGTGCTGCCAGCACAGGTTGACCACCTTCTCCGCCCCCTTGACATTCGACTTCTCGCCATCCTCCGTGACCAGGCGGACTGGGGCACCTCGGGCTCGATCTCGACACTTCTCCTTGCACAGCTGGAATATCGTGTCACCCTCCTGGTACAGCACCTCGTTGGCCATGCAGCGCTGGTGCTCCGGCTCCGACTCCGTCTCCGAGTTCGGGTCTTTCAACAGGGCGGCTGGGGTGTCTGCTCTGCTTCGCCGGCCGCGCTGGCAGCCCCTCTGGCCGCAGCGCTTGAGGGGCCCGCAGAGCCTGGCACACCCCTTCAACCCCAAAGCGGCGCAGCCCCGCCCACACGATGCAGCCGCTGCCCCCACTGCCCGCCCGGCCCAACAAGGCTTCGGCGCCGCCTCCACCAGCGCCTCCAAGTTGGTGTCCGTCTCAGCTGTCACGTACCCGTACGCCGGCATGCACCGCGTAGTTGCCTTCGTCCGTGCAGGGCGTGTCTCTGCACAGGTGCACCACCTTGTCCTGGGAGTCCTCCAGCAGGTCGCGCAGTCGCCTTGAAGTGGTAGCGAGCACTTCGCGGTACGGCCATGCCACTCCTGCCTTCTTATATACTTAATCCCAGTATTCAAAGGAGGCCTCTCCAGCCTCGCGGCGGTGTCGCCCACCTTGATGATCAGGTGATGCGGCACCTTGTCGGCCCCCTTTGCGCGGAGCTGGGCGTAGAACTCGTTCTCCACAGCAATGGCGGTGGCTGGTCCCCTGAGCTCTGGTACCACTCCTTCCTCGGCGGCTGCGACTTGTGGCTTCGAGGTCGGACAGCACAGTCCCAGCGCCCGCCCCAGGCAACGGAGTGGCGCGCAGACTAACACGTCGACCGCCGAGGCGATGGAGTGTAAGCCGTATCCCAAACCGATGACGAGCGCCACGATCAGTCCTGCAAATGTGGTCCAGCACAATAAGGGCCAACCTGTGCCGAATGCCGCGTAGCCCACCGTGTTGAGCCCACTCCCGACCAGGCCGCCACCGCCCCACATCAGATCTGACCACTGTATCTCCGTTGGCGGCAAGTCCGTGATCCAACCTCCGAGCCAGCTCACTCCGAACTTGACTCCCCCAAAGCTGAACCAGCCTCGCACCTCCTCCTCTCCTGCGTCTGGGCCGCCAGCGTCCTCGGGGCTCCGCCGCGGCGGAGGGTCGCGCCGGCGGCCCGCGAGCCAGCTCCACATCCCGCTCCCACGCCGCCGTGAGCTCTCCTCATCTCCTCCACCTGCAGATGTGGGTGAAGCCGCAAGAGGGGGCGGGGCTGCGGCTGACGTCGCCGTGGGCTGCTGCCGCCCCTTGCCACCGCGTGGCGGGGTCACTGCTGGCCCCGTGGGCGCTCCTCGCCCCTTCCCGGCGTTGGGCGCGGGCCCAGCGGTGGGAACGCCATGGCGTTGCGGCACCTCTGTAGCCGCCGCCGTGCCGCGGCGCCGCTGGTCCTCCTCCAGCGCCCGCAGCAGAGGCGCGTACGCCCCTCCGTCGGCCGTCGCGGCCTCCGCGGGCAGCGTCCTGTCCGCGGCGCGGGCCGCCGGCGGCAAAGCCGGCGTCGCCGGCTGCGCTCGCCATCTGCGGCCAATCTCGACGGCTGCCACAGCTCCGATGAGCATCGGCAGCAACGCCATCATGTACACTCGGCTGCGCTGCCTCCGGCCAGCGCCTGCGGGCACTGGGCTGGTGCAGCCTCGCACCTTCCACCTCACCTCCCCATGGCTCTCGGCCCCTGTGCGGACACTGGTCCGCGGGGCAGGCCGCGCTCCCCCGCGCGGATCGCCCCCTCAAGGGCCCGAGAAGGAAACTTGAGCCCCAATGGGCCGCGGAGGGGGACAGGGACGGAGAGCAGGAGAGACCCTTCCCCCTCACCAGGCCCTTACCCCCTGAAACCCTACGTTTCACGCATGCTCAAACTCCCACGAGGGAGGAGGGAGGAGGGAGAGGGAGGAGGAGGAGGAGGAGGAGGAGGAGGAGGAGGAGCGGGAGGAGGAGGAGGGAGGAGGAGGAGGAGGAGGAGGAGGAGGGAGGAGGGAGGAGGGAGGAGGAGAGGAGGGGAGGGAGGGGAGGAGGGAGGAGGGAGGAGGGAGGAGGAGGAGGGAGGAGGGGGAGGAGAGGGAGGAGGGAGGAGGGAGAGAGGAGAGAGGAGGGAGGAGAGGAGAGAGGAGAGAGGAGAGAGGAGAGAGGAGAGAGGAGAGAGGAGAGAGGAGGAGGAGGAGGAGGAGGAGGAGGAGGAGGAGGAGGAGGATATTACATGGGAGATTACATCAGGTCCCCAGGACAGCACCGATGGCACAACTGGACAAACGCATCCTTCATGAAGGATGGCCCTCAGTAAACTTACTTACGGGTCTTAGTCAGAAACGAATTCTTGACGGCCAAGCCCCCCTGGACCCCCAAGTCCTCCGCGCGGGGGGGGGGGATGGGCCAGGGCTTCCCTGGCTTGGGGGGCTTGCCGTTCCGCAAATTCCGAAGATACTGCCTTCCAGATCCTGTGATCTTCTCATCACAAGGCTTTGCAAGAAGAAGGAGCCCCCCCCACCTCGGACCACACTCCCATAGTGAGCGCACTTCCAGCACCAGACGAGACCGTGCCTCATGGCCACCGTGTGCGTCGGATGGGCGCTCTTGGTCGCAGTCTGGACGTCACCCACGCCTTGGGGCGGAACGAGGACAGGGGTTCCAGCATCACTATGAGCGCGGAGCGTGGTGTCTCCCTGGCAGCGGGATTTCTCGAGCCAGTCCACCAGCGAGGGTCTGCCACGGCCCAACCTACAGGCCGAGCAAACCCAACCCCGCTTCGCAACTCTCTGCATCTTATGGCCCGAGCTCGACTCCAAAGCCACGGCCCTCCGAGCAGCCTCCCCTCCTCCCTCGGGTGCCTCGCGCGCGGGGCGGTCCTGGTCGGCTGCTTCGGCAGCCAGCTCAGCACAGACGGCGGCCAATCGCTGGTGCACCAGCGTTGCAGTCGCATCCCCTTGGGCAAGGTGACGGACCTGGCCTGCAATCCACGCATGGGCTTCCTGGGCCCCAAGCTGGGCAAAACCATCAGCGATCTCATTACCTCGCGACACCTCAACCCTTTGGCCAAGACGAGCGTGAGACACGGCATCTAAATGAGAACAACATTTACGGAGCCTGATAGGTTCTGGGCGGTCCTTGGCAGCCTGGGCGATTCTCTCCCACCAGAGCTTCTGGGCCCCTGAAGGCCGCTCCAACTTGCCCCCGAACCACCCGTCAAACACAAACTGACAATCAGTATAGACTATCAGCTCTCCTTGTGAGCTGCAGGCACCGCCGCAACGCCGCCAACTCAGCAGCTGGAACACTCTGTCTGCCGTCGACGCCACCATACCACCCAGGGGCAGGGGCAGGATCGGAGGAGCCCTGAGGCACAGACGGGGGGAGGGGCCCTTGCTGGAGATACACTCCCCAGCCCACGCGCACCGTCCTGGGGTCCGAGCTCGTGCCCGATCCATCCAAGTAGGCCTCTTGGCCACGGAGCCTGGTCCAAGAGGGGGGGATTTCTCCAGCTTGGCCAATCTCGGGGGTCGGGGCATCGACAGCGCGAATTCGCCAGGCACTCTGATCCCCCCCCCCCCCAGACAGAGGGAGGTGGAACACAGTTCCACGACCCAGGCACAATACCCTTGAGCCACAATGACTCATTGATCCCATGGTCCAGGTCCGTCAGAGCGCGCAGGCACATATAATTAGTACGCGGTATCCAGGGATGCTCTCTTGCTGGCACACAGGGGCATTCATAAACTCCATGGCGCACCGTGTCGGGGGGTCGAAGGCCACGGCGTTCGCATAGGCCTTCTGTGCTATATCCAGCACGGCGCTGGCGACCCCCATTCCGCAGCGCGCCACAAACAAGCCCCTCCAAGGCGCCGGCCTCCTGGTGCATATCTCTCTTGAGCATCCTGGGCAGATTTTTGCGAAGCATAGTTAAATCGCCCCCTTCAGGATTCAAGGCAGATCCTTCGGAGCATTTCGAGGCTTGCTCCCAAAGAAGGCGCTTAACATAATCAACCAGAGCTTCGCTTAAATCAGTCATATCTCCTGACAGGTCGGGGTTGAACCGCCACTCTTCACCCCCGGGCCCCTCCAACGATCGGGTTCAATCCCAACCCATCCCAGGGCCCTGAGGGTTAAAATCATTGCCCCCCATCGGTCCTGCGCAGGCCCTCCAACGGGCCCGAAACTTCAAGCGTGCGAGCCTCAACTTTGGCCATCCACCCCCTGCGCACGCGCTGCCTGAGGTTGGGATGTTGGGCCCAAAAGGCAAGCCACTCCTTGGCCTGTCGCTTGACGCTCGTGGCCCAAGGCTCCCGATCCCCACGCAGCAGCAGCAGCATGACCATGGACGTGCACCGCCCTTTCTTTCCGAAGCCAGCCAGGTCTGCAGCCAGGGCTCTGCGCCTTCGTATCTCCGTGTGGGGGGGGGGGGGGGGGAGGGGGCTATCATGAGACATATTGGCACTAGCATTACTATTGGACAGCTGTATCCTTTTCTTCCTGCGGGCTTTGCCCAAACATCAAAAAACCTGAGCCCGTGAGGCCCTCGCTCGTCCAAGCCGCTCGCGTTTACCAGCAGTGGTCCTGGTCCGCTTTTCCCCCATGGGGGTGTCGGCCCCCAGGCCCTTCATGGTACTACTTCGTTTTATTTCGACCCCTATCTCCAGCAGCGCCTTCTCAACCATCGTCGCGTCGTCCCTTTTGGTCGCCATGATCGTCGACTTATCCGCTATCCGTAAACGGGCATCCAGGCACCCCTTTACTAGCGTAGCAGCTGCTGTAGCAATAGCAGGGCCCACTATCTCTGGAGGACCTTCTACTCGAGCTGAAATGTCATCCACAAATTGTCGGATGCGCACTATCTCCACATCCCTATTTACTTTATCTAACACATGGTAGAGTAGGGGTCTTGCACAGTGGTTGGCCTTACCGCACCCTGGTACAATACCGTTATCTGGTACGATGAGGTCGCTGTAGATCTGGTTGACTTTGACTAGTCTCGGGCTTAGGTAGCACATGGTACACATATATATATAATTCCACAGGTGGAAATTCCAAATCTATGGACCGCATGGCTAATATTCCCAAATCCACCAGGTCATACAACATCTCCAAGTCCTGGAAAAAAAGAGGCTTGGCTAGCTTCATCTAAGCTTGCTCGGCATTCATCTAGTACCAATGTGAGTAAAGCTGATTGTAGGGCCGAGCTGTTGCGTACTGCTGCATCCCAGAAACCTGCTCGGCGATCGCACCAATCTGTAAGTGTAGAATTAGTCATCTTACCCCATACTCGTAGAGGCATTGGTAAAAACCCGATGGGCCGTTCTGCCCCCGCAACTTGTTTATCTGCTTTCGGCGGTAATGCATACCACATCTGCATGAGATGATGTGGTCACTGCAATTTTCTCTCGCACATGTTGAGAATGAGCAGCAATCCCTCCTTGCACTGCGGGCTGAGCGCTCGCAGCTGATCAGGCGACCACCGATCAGCTCCCAAACCAGCAACTGAGGAAAATCCACCTAACGCTCCCTCAAGTTGGTCCACATCCAAGAAGGGCCTGTCCACTAGCTCCTCCCTGGCCTCCATCTTGAGCATGTCCAGCGCTGACTGCATGTCCTCCGTATGTTGTCTGTGTGCCGTCCATCGGTGCTCCCCAGCTTTGCGGCGTAAGCCGGTGCTCTTGACAGGATCCATCTCCCAAGCTCTCGTCTCAGGGTCCAGGCAGCCGCTGCTGGTCTCAATCTGCTCTTCCTTGCCAAGGTATATGTGCGCTTGCTTACGCGAGCCTGCTGTAGCCTGTGTCGCCCACGTACTAACTTGAGAGCGCGTAGCCTTCCATGCCAACTGTGCATGTCGTTCTGCTCGCTGGTAGGTCCTCGCCACCAGGTCACTGGATACTGCGTTCGAAAACTGCACCGAATTCCGCTGAGTTACGTGTGAACCTTTGATTGGTATACTTCCATCAGCTCCAGGAGTTACGTGTTAATCTTTCGTCCATGTCTTGTAGGCCTCGTGAACACAATCGCCTCTGTGTTCTGGCACTGAGTTTTGCGCTCGAGCCACTTCAGGCTGTGGCTCCGTGACTGGTACGCTTGTTCCTCCATCTCTGCAATTATCTATGCCAGTGAAGCCAGATGCCACTTCTAGACCACGATCATCCAGTCCAGCATCCAAATCTGCAAAAGGATCATGGTCGTCATCGTCCATCGCATGTGCTGGACGTGGGATTGGAGCAGGTGTCGTGAAGTTGAGCTCGCTGCCAAACAGGATGTCAGTCCCTGGGAAGCACTGGAACTGCGGTACTCTGCTGGTGAGCTTGAGGATGCCCGACTCCAGTGGTCGATTACTTCTGGTCGAAGCTCGTCCTGGCTGTGCAGCTTCAGCTTCAGGTCCAGGCTCCAACCCCAGTGTGTATCCAATCTCCCTCAAGACTGCCGCATCCTGCTCACGATCACGTACTTCAGATCTGCGATCAGCTTGATTGTACAGGTCCAGAAGACGTTGTCGCAACTTGCCAACCGCTTCCAGCACAGGTTGCAACTGCCCGACTCGGGCACATCTGACCTGAAGAGTTGCCACTTCACGTAGCCGAAAAGAGATAGCTTCCCATATATTAGCTTCTTCCCGCACTGCAGCGTTGATGAATGGGTCTGCACGTTTTTGGTCAACTGCCTTTTTCTTGATGTACTTGTTTGGTTGCCCCTTCCAAACCGTCTTTTGCTCGCTGTCCGTCATGATGCACAGCGATCGTTCAGCAGCTAACGTCCACTCACCAAAATGTCTGCCCAACTCCAAGGCCCCTCCGCTGTCGCGCTTGAAGGCCCAGGACTACATCGTAGCCTTCAGCGGCTGTGCAGGTAACTCTTCTCTCGTAAGACTGAGTGTTTCCTGGCATTGGGGGTCCGTAACACTGCTGCGCACCTCTTTGTCATACGTTTCTGCCAGTAGTTGAGCATGCTCATCGTGTCCCAGGTCTCCTGGTAGGATTCCATCACTCTCAGCCTGCGCTTGGAGTTTAGCATGTCGCTCTCGGTCACGCTGGAATCGTTTCACTCCTTTCTCCATCTTGATTGTTGTCTTAGGGATGTCCAAATTCACAGGCAATTTAGGGGCCTGAACAAAAATCGCCGCTGGTCGCGAATGCAACTCCAAGTCCAGTCCAATGTGAGGTCCCCATGGCACATTGCGAACTGGAGTAAAGGATTTGATCAGCGGCAAGGAGTCCCTCGAGCATACTCCATAATCCAAGATTCTGCCCTGTCCAGAAGTACATGTGATGTCGCACTCTGTCGGCAAAAGCAGCTCCCCTTTCAGCGCCCTTAGCCACTTCGTGCGTCGAAATTGTTTTGGCGTGTTGTTCCAATCTCCAGTTGTCACCCAGGGCACAGTCATGGACTTGACAATGCGTAGCAACTGCGCCATCTTGCGCGCACTATCTTCCTCGAAGCCCTTGCCCGTGTCCAAGTGGATCACGATCAGTCCAACGGCGACTCCCTGGAGCCGCCACAGCATAACCGGCATATCTTTCAACTGCTTCTGAAATCCACCTTTGCCTGACCCATCAGGCAGGCGAGCCGCAGTCAGCTATCGGTTGCGTGCCAACCAACAAGTACCCCCACGCGTGCCCTTCACACTGGTGCCTGTCGGCGCTGCTGGAGTCCAAGTGAACTGGGACTGCCATCCTTGCCTTCGGAACTTCTGTGATTCGACCTTGATCGCCCGAGCCAGCAGGCGGTGTTCAGCCAAACCAATCATTTCAAAACCTGCATGCTCGATGAAGTGCTTGACCTTCCCACTGTAGCTTGTCACATTCGCATAGAAAATGTGAACCGTCTTCTTATGTCTGGTACTGCTAAACCGAATGTCCACTTCCACCTGCGCCCCCCGCCGTTGGAGCCCGAGCCTTGACCTTGGCCTTGATCGCCGTGGTCGCGGCAATGTATTTGTCCGCGTCGTCGGGGTTGGTGAAGTCCACGGCTGGGGCCTCCTCAGGCTCCTCCTTCTTGATTTCAGTGGTCGGTTCAGCTTCTTCCGAAGCTCCTTTTCGTCTCTTGGAGGTCGCCGTCGAGTGAAGCGAGCGAATCTTCTCCGCTGCCTCTTTGGCCGACTTCCTTGCATCATTAGTTTGTCGTAGTACGTCTGGCGCTTGGTCAGCAGCTTTTTTGGCGGCCGCATACTCCTTCTTGCCATTCTCATCAAGGCGCGCCAAATCTTCAGCACCCAGCTCTGGGAACGTGTCCTCGTCGGCCGCTGCCTCAGCCGTGGCTGCGGTCATGGCAGCTCCTGCTGGGGTCTTGATTGCGTCGACTTCAGCCTGCAAGTCCAGACACTGCTGGACATTCGCCACCAACTTCTCTTGCAACTCTTTCTGCGACTTCGCTGCTGCCACCAGCTGAGTCTTGATGCGTCCTTGGTGCGCTTGCAACCGGCGAATCTTCTGGGCATTCGTTGCCAACTTTTCCTCGCACGATGGAACTGGCGGTGGCTTCCATTTAGCGGCCAGCTCTGGGCAACTGGTTTCCAGGGCCTGCTGCTGCGCCACGTCGTCGTCCTGCTTGGTTTTCTCATATTTGCGCAGGAGAGACTGCTCCACCACAGCCTGCGGATCGGGCGGGGCTCCTCCAGCACGTGGGGCACCTCCTCCTCCTGCACACTGCTCTGCTGCGGGGCATAGTACACTCCATAGTAACCCACATCTGCGACGAGCTTCCCATCCAGACTTGCCCATCTTGTGATTGAATACCCAAGACTTATGACAAGAAGGACAAACCGTATACATTTGCTTCTGGACCCTGCTCGTCGAACGCGCGGGAGGGGGTGGAGGGGGTGGAGGAGGAGGAGGAGGAGGAGGAGGAGGAGGAGGAGGAGGAGGAGGAGGAGTGGGGTACCTCAATGGACTTTTTCCCCAAGGCAGGCAAAAGGCAAGAGGAGGAGGAGGAGGAGAGTAGGAGGAGGAAAAGGAGGGGAGGGAGGAGGAGGAGGAGGAGGAGGAGGGGGGAAGGCTTCTTAGAAGGAGGCTGCTTCTTAGGAGCCGCGGGCCTTACATCTACAGACAAGGCCCGCGCCTTCTAAGAAGCAGGAGTGCTTCTACTAAGAAGCCTTCCCCCCTCCCCCTAGCCCCCTGTGCGCGCCGCCAACCGACGCCCCAACAAAAATCGGAGCGGGCGGCTTTTGGCCGCTTTCTCGACCTCTGGGGGCCCTCGCCGGGCCTCGGGAGCATCAGAAAACGGCTCCAGGCGAAAAACCGGCCCTGGGGAAGTGGTCCGGGCTCGGGGCTCAAGAGACGGGGGTCAATGCAAACGGAGGTCAGTCAGAGCGCTTGACCTTGCAGGATCCTGCAGGGCCAGGGACGCATTGACCCAGGCTTGGTGCAGGATCCTGTAGTCTAGGGGCGATGTTTTGATTTTTTTGCTATGTTTGAGCATCGTTTTGTTATTACCTAACAGCGAAGACTGATAGGTTTCAAGTAGGGTCAAAAGAGAGCATCATGACGCCCCAGGGGGGTCTGGGCGCGATCCGGGGGAGGATGCCGGGGACTTTTTAGCCAACAGTAACGCACTTCGTGGTCTTCGAGTTCCCAGAACTCCATTCCTGGGCATGATTTTGAATGCCCGGAACCAACTGTAGGCCACTTCGTGTTCTTCGAGTTCCCAGAACTCCATTCCTGGGCATGATTTTGAATGCCTGGAGCCAACAGCAGGCCACTTCGTGGTCTTCGAGTTCCCAGAACTTCATTCCTGGGCATGATTTGGAATGCCTGGAGCCAACAGTAGGCCACTTCGTGGTCTTCGAGTTCCCAGAACTCCATTCCTGGGCATGATTTTGAATGCCCGGAGCCAACTGCAGGCCAATTCGTGTTTTTCGAGATCCCAGAACTCCATTCCCAGGCCACATTTTGAATGCTGAGGCAGGCTGATGCTGAGGCTGAGGCAGGCTGAGGCAGGCTGAGGCTGAGGCCGAGGCTGAAGGCAGACTGAGGCTGAGGCTGAAGCAGGCTGAGGCTGAGGCTGAGGCAGGCTGAGGCTGAGGCAGGCTGAGGCTGAGGCTGAGGCTGAGGCTGAGGCTGAGGAGGCTGAGGCAGGCTGAGGCTGAAGCAGGCTGAGGCTGAGGCGAGGCTGAGGCAGCTGAGGCTGAGGCTGAGGCTGAGGCTGAGGCTGAGGCAGGCTGAAGGCAGACTGAGGCTGAGGCTGAGCAGGCTGAGGCTGAGGCTGAGGCTGAGGCAGGCTGAGGAGGCTGAGGCAGGCTGATGCTGAGGCAGGCTGAGGCTGAGGCTGAGGCTGATGCAGGCTGAGGCTGAGGCCGAGGCTGAGGCAGACTGAGGCTGAAGCAGGCTGAGGCTGAGGCTGAGGCTGAGGCTGAGGCAGGCTGATGCTGAGGCAGGCTGAGGCTGAGGCTGAGGCTGATGATGCAGGCTGAGGCTGAGGCTGAGGCGAGGCTGAAGGCAGACTGAGGCTGAGGCTGAAGCAGGCTAAGGCTGAGGCTGAGGCAGGCTGAGGCTGAGGCTGAGGCAGGCTGATGCTGAGGCAGGCTGAGGCTGAGGCCGAGGCTGAAGGCAGACTGAGGCTGAGGCTGAAGCAGGCTGAGGCTGAGGCAGAGGCAGGCTGAGGCTGAGGCAGGCTGATGCTGAGGCAGGCTGAGGCTGAGGCTCAGGCTGATGCAGGCTGAGGCTTAGGCAGGCTGAGGCTGAGGCCGAGGCTGAAGGCAGACTGAGGCTGAGGCTGAAGCAGGCTGAGGCTGAGGCTGAGGCAGGCTGAGGCTGAGGCTGAGGCTGAGGCTGAAGCAGGCTGAGGCTGAGGCTGAGGCAGGCTGAGGCTGAGGCTGAGGCAGGCTGATGCTGAGCCAGGCTGAGGCTGAGGCTGAGGCTGATGCAGGCTGAGGCTGAGGCAGGCTGAGGCTGAGGCCGAGGCTGAAGGCAGACTGAGGCTGAGGCTGAAGCAGGCTGAGGCTGAGGCTGAGGCAGGCTGAGGCGGAGGCTGAGGCAGGCTGATGCTGAGGCAGGCTGAGGCTGAGGCTGAGGCTGATGCAGGCTGAGGCTGAGGCAGGCTGAGGCTGAGGCCGAGGCTGAAGGCAGACTGAGGCTGAGGCTGAAGCAGGCTGAGGCTGAGGCAGAGGCAGGCTGAGGCTGAGGCAGGCTGATTCTGAGGCAGGCTGAGGCTGAGGCTGAGGCTGATGCAGGCTGAGGCTGAGGCAGACTGAGGCTGAGGCCGAGGCTGAAGGCAGACTGAGGCTGCTGACAGGCTGAGGCTGAGGCGAGGCTGAAGGCTGAGCCTGAGCTGCTGAGGCAGGCTGAGGCTGAGGCTGTGACTGCGACTGCCGTTGCCACTGCGACTGTCATCGCGAATGCGACTACGACTGCGAGAACAGCAGAATTCTACAACCGGATTCTCATCTGAATCTCAAGGGGGATGCTTCGAGATATGCTCCTACACATCGCTGTTAGGTTGCTTTGCCGAGATAATTTTTCATTTGGGAGGACATGCAATATTTTTTGTTATTTATTATTTAGGAGGACTTGTTTCATTATTTTGCGTTTCGGAGGACTATTTTCATTAGTTCATTTCTTACTATGCTTCCGACCTGGACTAATTTCATTCTTTAATTTTCGGAGGACTAATTTCATTCTTTAATTTCTTATTATTTCATTATTTAATTTCTTACGATTCATTTTTTAATTTCTTATTCCGAGATCCCCCTGTAGGAGAGCATGCCCGACCGAAGAGGAGCCCCGGTCCACGGGCCCCCGGCGGACCTCCAGGGGCCCACGCCTCGGAAGCACCCCGGACGTGCGACGTCCTGATGTGTCCTCCTCCTCCTCCTCCTCCTCCCTCCTCCCCCTCCTCCTGCCTCCTCCTCCTCCTCCTCCTCCTCCTCCTT
>CAUYUJ010018519.1:132758-140258 GCA_963575745.1 Prorocentrum cordatum | reverse complement strand
CGGCCGCATTTTGGGGAGGGCACTTCCCCCGATCCATGGATTAGTCGACCGCGCGCCAAATCCCTGGATCGCTAATCCATGTTTGCGCGCCCCCGACTGTCTCTAGAGGTGAGGCTGGCGCCTGCCGAAGAGCAGCCTCCTCCTGAGAAGCCTTCCCCCCTCCCCCTGCCCCCTTCCCAGACCCCCGACGTAATGATTTTTTCATTACGTCGACCCCCAGAGGTCCCGACCCTTTCCCCTTGACCGGCTTTGCACCCTGAGTCGTTTTTTGTCGCTCCCGAGGCCCGGCGAGGGCCGCCGGAGGCCGAAAATTAGGAGAAAAAAAAAACACGTCGTGATTTTTTCATGACTCGAGGAGATCTGGGTTCCCTGCGATCCGACGCCGCGGCAAAACACGGCGGCATCGCAGAAAATCGCGCCCGGAGCCCCGGACCCCACACTCCTCCTCCTCCTCCTCCTCCTCCTCCTCCTCCTCCTCCTCCCTCCTCCTCCTCCTCCTCCTCCTCCTCCCCTCCTCCGCGCCTCCTCCTCCTCCTCCTCTCCTCCTCCCCCTCCCCCTCCTCCTCCTCCTCTCTCCTCCTCCTCCTCCTCTCCTCCTCCTCCTCCACTCCTCCTCCTCCTCCTCCCCCTCTCCCCTTCCTCCCCCTCCTCCCCCTCCTCCCCCTAGCACGCCGACTGCAGGGGAGAGAGCAAACACGCTGCAGACGCGTCGGCCCGCGGGGGCCCCGGGGCCCGAGCACACCATGGCGCGGCTCGGAGGGCTCGAGGCGCGAGGGCCTCCGAGGACCGGGCGCGCCGCCGCCCCTTCCGGGGTCGCGAGCACGTCCTGATGGGGCCTGCTTCCCACCACCACCACCACAAGTTGGAGGGGGGCAGGAGGAGGAGGAGGAGGAGGAGGAGGAGGAGGACGAAGGGAGAGGAGGAGGAGAGATGAGGAGGAGGTGGATGAGGAGGAGAGGAGGAGGAGGAGGAGGAGGAGGAGGAGGAGGAGGAGGAGGAGGAGGAGGACCCTCTCCCCCTCCAACTTGTGGTGGTGGTGGTGGTGGTGGAAGCCAGGCCCATCCCGTCTGGGCAGGTGTCGTTGCCCCTCGTGTTTCCGCCTCCCGCGGCCCTGCGTTCGAATCCACTGGCGCCGCCTGCACCTGGCGCGCCAGCAGAGCCTCCCGCCGCGGCCTGCGAGCCCCATGGCGCGGTTGCCGGCACTCCTCTTTTTGGTCGGCGGGGCTGATGGGCCTGCCCAGGCATCCGGCCCTTCGAGCAAGATCGAGGCGGAGGCTCTTCGTGATTGTCGGCCTCTCGGGGCCCTCGCCAGGCCTCGGGGCCGCCCACAGAGCGGCTCGGGGTGAAGCACCGGTCCCGGGGAAGTGGTCGGGAGGTCGGGGGCCCGTGTCTCGAAAAAATCGAGACGCCCGCCCCCCGCAGCCGTTTTGCCTGCGGGCGGGCGCCGCGCCCGTGGCCATAGCCCCCACGCCAGCACGCCGCGGGCGCTCGTGCTGCAGCCTGGAGCGTAGGTCGCGCCCCCCAGCCCGTCGGCGCGGCCGTCGGCGCGGACGCGGACGCGTCCACGCCACCCCGGCAGACTGCTGCAGGCGGTCAGCAGTGGGCGTGCGCGGCCACCCGTGCCTGCGGGCTTCGGACCAACTTCGGCTCGCCCACCGCCTGCTAACCAGGTGCGGCCGCGGCAGGCTCGGGAGGCTGCCGAAGGCCGAGGACTCCGCCGCCAGCAGGCTGCCCTCTGCTCGGTCCGCTTCTGCTGGCCGCCGCCGCCGCGCTGCCCCTGGGGATGCTGGGGCCTCTCCTGCTGCCAGCGCCGCTGAGCCCGCGGCCAGCCCCGCGCTCCAGCAAGCGCGCCGGGGGCTGCAGGCCCTGCGCAACCTGCAGGGCGGCGACGACCACCCGCTGGTTGCAGCAGCTCGCGGGGACCTCGCGAGGCTCGAGGCGGAGGGGCGCAAGGCCCAGCCTCCCGAGGTGCTTCGCTGCAGCCTCCAGAAGCGCCTCGACGACGCCGAAGGCCAACCACGGCCAGGCCACCGAGGCCTTGGCGATAGCGACGGCTGAGGCCAAACGCCTCACCAGCTCGCTGGCCAGAGGCAGAGGTGGCCGACGCCGAGGCCGAGGTGGCGGATGCGCGCCGCGCCGTGGCGGCCACGGCGACTGCCCCTGCAGGTCTCGCCACCGCGCTGGTGGGCCTCCAGGTGCTCCTCGGCAGTGCCTGAGGCCGCGCTCGCCAACGGCCAGGGTGTCCAGCTGCTGGAGGCCATCAACAGCCAGGTCCTGGCAGTGGGCGCGGCTCCCCTGCCCAGGCCTTGCAGGGGGGGGGGCCCTCGGCATGCTTGGTGCTGCCCCGCCGGCCAGCCCAGCCGCAGGCGCTGCCGCCGCCCCCGGGCACCCGCCAGCGCCCCCTCGGCTGCGGGAGCTGCTGCCGCCGCGCCCGCCGCTGCTGGGGGCGCCGCGGCGCGGGTCGGAGCTGCGTTTCGCCCCTCAGGAGACCCCGCTGCCAGCCACGGGGAGCACGCGGAGGGGGATGGGCGACTAGGCGTCGAGGTCGGCGGAGGGCAGCTCGGAAGGATGCCTCGCTCGTGACGTGCAGCGGCTCATCCTGGGGATCGCGCCGTGAATGTTTGACTGCGCGTGAGGCCTCGATCTTGGCCGTCGCTGCGCAGGAGCTTCGCACTGATCAGGATGGGATGGGCAGGGGTGGGCAGCTCGATCGGGATGGCGCACCAGCATTTCTCCATAGTTCTCCATGCCGCCGCCTTGCGGCCGCCCGCTGGGGTTGGACTCTTTGTGCGGCGGCAGGCCAGTGTCACTGCATTACCTGGTCTCGGCGCTGATGGCCTCTTCGAGGCGGCGCCGAACTTCTGTGTGGCGTGCCACGCGGTGGCCTGGTGCTGGTATCTGCTGACTTCGAGGTTGGCCAGTGGGCCGCGGCGAATGCCGGCAGGTTATTCAGTATTGCGCAAGTACTTCGCGGTTGGAATCGCCTTTTCGTCACGGGCGCGGGCTTCAACGGCGACCCGAAGGATTTGGGGGACATTGGCCCCCTGGACATTCCTGCACAAGCCGTCGCTTAGCATCGGGCCCGTGACATCGCGACAGGGACATGTCGGAGTGCGAAGGGTAACAACTCCAATATTGATTGTTGGTTGCAAAGTTTGTCCTCGGCAGGGTCGTTCTCTGCTCCGAGCCTCGCGCCTGGCTGGCCTGCGGCTCCGCGCCATCCCATGATGACCGCGCTCGCGGCGCGAGCCAATGAGGTCAAGTTCGCAGCGTTGGCTGGGCCTCGCGCATTTCCCAGGCAAGAGCCTCATGGTGATGTGGTTCTGGTTGCTGACGCTGACCATGCGGACACCGTCGAGGCGGACGTCGCTCTTGGCGGCGGGGCGTCTCCAGCCGAGGCCCGGGCGAGGCTGGATGGGCTCCGCGCTGTCTTCGTCGATCCCGTCGAGCAGGAGCTGGTGCAGGCCTGCGGCCCCGAGCAAGAAGCGTCTCCCATCCTTGGACGTGCTGGGCGCGTCGAGTACCGCTGGCGCCAGGCAGGCGGCCCACCTGCAGGCCCTCCCTGCTGCCCCTCCCGGTGCGCGGTGCTCTCGGCGACTGGCGCGGGCGGTGGGTGATCTTCTGCTACAAGATGCAGCTTGCCCTGATGTACTGCGGCATCATGAACGGCTCGTCACCGCTGGGGCGGAGCGCGCGTGCGCGGCTGCTGACTCTCGTCGGGTGGTGTCTCTACTTCGCGAACCCTTTCCTGCTGCTCGTGGTCTCCCGGGCGCAGATGATGCTCGACATGTTTCCTGCCGCGCAGCTCAAGTGGAGGTCGTGCTGTCAGGTGACGACGCTCAAGCCGCCGAGCAGGGCCCTGGCGTCAGTTCGCAGAGTCCCGGCGTGCCAATGCGGCTGCCAGGCTCAGTCGCCACGGGCGTCAGATCACAAAGTCCTGGCGCGCCATCGCGGCCGCCGGGCTCGACGTCGCCACGTGGGCCCAAGCTCGGCAGCGATCTGGGTGCGGAGGATGACGTCGAGGTCGCGATGCCCGCGGGCCCGTCGAGCGCCATGGGCCTTCGCCAGGGGGTCGCTGCTGGCGCGGAGAGCGCGGGGAGCGCGCCGCTGCTCGCGGGGCAGCGCGGGCGGGGTCCGACCACCGCGAGGGGCGGCGCGATGGCCGGGTGGGGCCCACCGTATCGATGAACATGGAGGGGCCAGTTGTTCGGGAGATGACGCCCCCATCGTCGTCAAGTGTGTCAAAGGGCATCGGAAGGATGACTGCTGGGAGAAGCGCTGCAATGATTCGGCTGCGCAGGCTGCCAAGAGAGGACGCAGGCTTCACGACGTGCCGAAGCCAGTGGTCGAGCGCCATTCTATTGCGCTGCTCAAGACGAGGCTGGTGTCGGCTTGGATCGGCAATGCGTCGAAGTTCCATGCCCCCGCGGAGGCGCAGCGCCGAGCTGCGGCGCGCTCGGGCTGCTCGCGGCGCTGGGGCAGCCCCGCGGAGGTCAGCCGCAGGAGACCCGGCGGCGGCGGCGCCGCCGCCGCCGCAGGCCCCCGCGGAGCATCCGCGCCGAGTGAGGAGGGCGGGTGAAAAAGGTTCGCCTGTGAACGCTGTAAGGCTTTCGCCTTGGCCGCCCCAGGTGCGAGGGCCCTCTGGCTCCGCGCGCGCCGCGTTGCCGAGGCGGCGGCCCTCTGGGGCCTCGAGGGCACTTCGCCCAGCATAGCAGGCCCCGCGGGCTCGGTGACTTCCTGCGGGGGAGGATATTCGGCGCCGCCCTGCGGGGCTGGGTCCTCTGGCGGCGCGCGCGTCGAGGGCCCCCTCGAGCGGCGCCTGGCCTTTCCGGGGGTGAGATTGCAGACGGATGAGAGTAGGAGGGGCGAGGGTGTTGGAGAGGCTTGCAGGCAGGCTTAGGTGCCGAGGTCCTCGTCCGTTCCCGCGGCTGGCACGCGGGCTGAGGCGAGCACGCCGCTGGCGCCCGCCCCCCCCACCCCCCCCATCCCGCCCCCACCACCACCCACCCACGTCGCTCCACCCCACCTACCCTTCGCCCTCGTTCGCCCCCCCCCCCCCCCCTCCCCCCTGGAAGGCTGGAAGGAGGAGGGCAGTCGTAAGGGGGCCCCAGGCCCAGGAGGGCCCGCGCCTGAAGGCGCCTCGGCTGGCCCCCGCGCTCCTGGACGGGACTGGCGGGCCCCCTGCCCCCAGCCGTGCTGTTGGGCCTCCGCCCGAAAAACGCGCTCGGGCCTCGGGGGGCCCGGGGCCTCGGGGGTCCTGGGTCGCTCGTGATGCTTTCCCCCCCCGACTGTGCCCTCCCCGCTCAAGGCCCCGTAGGGCCCAGCAGTGCTCGAGGGCAGAATGTCGTCCTTACTGGGGCTACCTTTGCATTCTGCCGTCGTTGCGGCGCCGGGGCCCAGCCGTCGGCCCGACCCCTCGCTCTCGGCTCCGGGGGCCTTGCCAGGGCATTGCGTCCAGTCAGGGCGCTACGCACATGAAGGCCCCCGAGCAGGGCAAAGACCCCATTTCTGGGGAGTGAAGGGGACATCCCCGTCCGCTCCTCGCGTCCGACGACGCCACCTTCTGGTTTCGTCTTCGATAATATGCCTGTCGTTTATCTTCGATGATTCGCTTGCGTTTCATCTCTCTGTCTTGCTTGTCGAGCTGCGCTCGCTCGTCTTCCACCTGTATGCCTCTCCCCTCGGCCTGTTTCGGCGCGTTCGGATTCATCGAATTGGCGTGCCTCCTCCTCCTCCTCCTTCTCCTCCTCCTCTTCCTCCTGCACTTCGTCCTCTTCCTCCACGTCCTCCTCCTCCTCCTCCTCCTCCTCCTCCTCCTCCTCCTCTTCCCCCTCCTCTTCCTCCACGTCCTCCTCCTCCTCCTCCTCATCCTCCTCCTTCCCCCTATCCAATTTATGGTGGTGGTGGTGGACAACAGGCCCATCACAGAAGAGGCATTTTGTTCGCCGGGGCGTACACATTACTCGGGGGCGGCAAAGAGAGGGGTGATGACTAGGGGGGGATATCATGGCGTGGGCCATGACATTTCCCCAGGTTTCATGACGTTTTTTTGTTTCATTACGTCCCTGCCCCCCCCCCCCTTAGGCCGCGCACGTGCCGCTGGCCATGATTTGCGCCCCCCCCTGTTGGACGCCCCCCTCTTGGCCGCCCCCGAAATACAGAAGGCCCGATGTTCGGGCGACGAAACCGACTTTTCCTTCTGAGTTTCCCCCTTCGGTCGCCGCCGGGCGACGATGTTTACTTCTCCTTTCTCTTTCTCTCTCTCTCTCTCTCTTTCTCTCTCTCTCTCTCTCTCGAAGAAGAAGAAGAAGAAGAAGAAGAAGAAGAAGAAGAAACAACATCATACTACTAACACGGATAAGAATGATAATACTAATAATAACATTTTTAATAATAATAATAATAGTAATAATAGTAATAGTAATAGTAATAATAATAAAACAACAATACTACGACTAATAATAATAATACTAATAATAATAATGATAACAATAATAATAATACCCATAC
The DNA here is from genome assembly GCA_963575745.1 of Prorocentrum cordatum. Taxonomy (NCBI): domain Eukaryota; class Dinophyceae; order Prorocentrales; family Prorocentraceae; genus Prorocentrum; species Prorocentrum cordatum. Next base: position 133,748 of record CAUYUJ010018519.1, on the reverse strand, counting down.
GAATAAGAAGACTAATCATAACAAGAAGCGCCAGAAACACCAACTTTGGGCGCTCCGCGCAGATTTCTTGGATCCGCGCTGGGCCCCCTGGGCGGCGCCTCCGGCGCCGCCCCTGGCGCGCCCCGCGCGCCACGGAGGGGGGCCCAACGCAGATCCAAGAAGTCCGCGCGGAGCGCCCAAAGTTAGTGTTTCTGGCGCTTATTGTTGTTGTTGTTGTTGCTGTTGCTGTTGCTGTTGCTGTTGCTGTTGTTGTTGTTGTTGTTGTTGTTGTTGTTGTTGTTGTTGTTGTTGTTGTTGTTGTTGTTGTTGTTGTTGTTACTGTTGTTGTTGTTGTTGTTGTTGTGGTTGTGGTTGTGGTTGTGGTTGTGGTTGTGGCTGTGGTTGTTGTTGTTGTTGCTGCTGCTGCTGCTATTGTTGTTGTTGCTGTTGTTGTTGCTGTTGTTGTTGGTGTTGTTGTTTTTCGTATTCTTCTTCTTCTTCTTCTTCGTCTTCGTCTTCTCGTGGTGTTGGGTCCTCGCTTCGAGGAGACGGCGCCCGGCGTCCCACGCCTTCTCTCCCGCTGCTCCCTCCTCCTCCTCCTCCTCCTCCTCCTATCTTTCGCCTCTGTCCTCTGCCCTCGGCGAGTCTCTGTGTCGGCACACCCCTCGCACGCCTCGCGGCCCCATAAGGGAGCTCCACCGAAGGCCCCAGTGGCAGGGTTCGCAGGGCGGCCCCGCCCCATGTCGGCACACCCCTCACACGCTTCGCGGCCCCATACGGGAGCTCCACCGAAGGCCCCAGTGGCAGGGTTCGCAGGGCGGCCCCGCCCCATGTCGGCACACCCCTCAGATGTTTCGCGGCCCCTAGAAGGATCTTCGCCGAAGGCCCCAGTGGCAGGGTTCGCAGGGCGGCCCCGCTCCATGTCGGCACACCCCTCACACGCTTCGCGGCCCCATAAGGGAGCTCCACCGAAGGCCCCAGTGGCAGGGTTCGCATGGCGGCCCCGCCCCA
>CAUYUJ010018519.1:20000-132658 GCA_963575745.1 Prorocentrum cordatum | reverse complement strand
CCCCAGCATGCCTCGAAAGTGGCGACAGTTTCACAGATCGCAGCCCCCCGCAAGCAAGGCAGGAGGAGACAAGAGGGAGACGGGACGGGAAGGAGGAAGTGGAGACCACACTGCCCTATTCAAAACGAATACCCAACCAAGGAGGGTTGGAAAAAATACTACCCCCCGAAAGTTGCACGAAGTGTATTTCGAAAGACGCCACCCCGTCGGGTTTGGCAGTGTTCGTGTAAGACGGCGGCCAGCTGGGGGAGGAGGAGGCGGAGGATGGGGGAGGCGGATGGGGGAGGAGGAGGAGGAGGAGGAGGAGCAGGAGGAGGAGGAAGAGGGAGGAGGAGGAGGTGGAGGATGGAGGAGGAAGAGGCGAAGGAAGAGGAGGATGATGGGAAACGGAGGAGGAGGATCACGAGGAGGAGGAGGAGGAAGAGGATGATGATGATGATGGTGATGATGATGATGATGAGGAGGAGGAGGAGGAGGATGAAGAGGGAAAAATGGAGGAGGAGGAGAAAACCGAGGAGGAGGATGAGGAGGAGGAACGGAACGGAAGGACCCGCGGGGGAGTACGATGATGATGATGATGCTGATGATGATGATGATGACGATGATGATGACGATGATGACGATGATGACTATGAGGAGGATGAGCAGGACGAGGAAAAGGAGGAGTCAAAAGGAAGAAGAGGAGGGAGAGGGGCAGGAGTAAATGGAAGCGAAAGGGAGGGCGATGGCTCCGGGAGCTGGGCGGCCAAAGGGGGGAAGGGGGGGGGGCTTCAAGCCCCCCCCCCTTTTTGCACCAAGGGAGGGGAGGGAGGGGGGGGGCTTCCAAAAGACCCCCCCCCTCTTTCAAAGGGGGGGGGTCGATTCAGATTTCGAAAGCTACCCCGTCCTTTCAAAAGGGGTGGGGGGCTCACCCAGGGTATTTAAATTACAGGGAGGGAGGGGGGTAGCTTGGAAGCCCACCCCCTCCCTTTCCGGAAAACTCTCCCTTTCCGGACCACGAAGAGAGGGGGGGGGGGCTTCCGAAGCCCCCCCCCCTTTAGCAAGGAAGGGGGGGGGGGGGTAGCTTCAAGCTGGGGCCCCCCTTTTAATCGATCGGGCCCCACGCGCGCGCTCTATCAAATCTTTTGACAATTACTTCTTTTTGGCATTCCGACGGCTCAAGACGGCCCAAGAGGCCCCCAAGATCGCCCACGAGGCCTCCAGGATGGCTCTATGACAGCCCAAGAGGCCCCCAAGACGGCCCCAAGAGGGCCCCAAGAGACCTCCAAGACGGCCAAGATGGCCTCCAAGACGGCTACGATAGCCCAAAGATGCCTCCAAGACGGCCCAAGATGCACCCAAGACGGCCCGGGATGGCTTCAAGATGGCCCAAGACGGCCCTAGAAATGAGCCAGCCCTGGGCAAATTGTGTATGCTGGGGGCGAGCATACCAGGGTTCCTCCTAGAAACACGCCAACCCTTCGCAAAACTCCGTGCAAGGGGTGAGCATGTCCAGGGCCAGCCCCATGTGGGAGAACGCAAGCTTCTGGGGAAAGCCGCGCTGACACGAACCAGGGGGCATCCAGCAAAACATGAGGGAACGACGGTTCCTCCTAGAAACAAGCGACCCCTGCGCGAAAGAGCATGAAGAAACGTAAAGAAAAACAGACAAGCAAAAGGCTGGGTAGCCGGGATGGGCCAACATGGAAAGAGGAGGAGGAGGAGGAGGAGGAGGAGGAGGAGGAGGGGGAGGAGGAGGAGGAGGAAAAGGAGGAGGAGGAGGAGGAGGAGGAGGAAGAGGAGGAGGAGGAGGAGGAGGAGGAGGAGGAGTGGGGAGGGGGAACTCAAGTTGTGCCTAGAAACGAGCCAACCCTCGGTAACTTGTGTATGCAGGAGACGAGCACACCAGGGTTCCTCTTAGAAGCACGCCAGCCCTTCGCAAAAGTCCTTGCAACGAGCGAGCATGTCCAGGGCCAGCCCCATGTGGGAGAAAGCGCAAGCTTCTAGGAAAAGCCGCGCCGTCACGAACCAGGGGGCATCCAGCAACACATGAGGGAACGACGGTTCCTCCTAGAAACAAGCCGGCCCTGTGCGAAAGAACACGAAGAAACGTAAGCAAAAACGGACAGGGCAAAAGGCTGGGAAGCCAGGGCGGGCGAACATTGAAGGAGGAGGAAAAAGGCGGGGGAGAGGAAACCCAGGTAGTGTTTGGAAACGAACCAACCCTGGGCAAATTGTGTATGCAGGGGGCCAACAAACCAGGGTTCCCCCCAGAAACACGCCAGCCCTTCGCAAAAGTCCACGCAGGGGGCGGGCATGGCCAGGGCCAGCTCCATGCGGGAGAAACGCAAGCATTTGAGAGAAGCCGCACCGTCAGAATCCAGGGGACATCCAACAAAACATTGGGGAACGACGGTTCCTTCTAGAAACAAGCCGGCCCTGTGCGAAGGAGGGTAGCCGGGATGGGCGAACACGGGAGGAGGAGAGGGGAAGGGGAGGGGAAACCCAGGTTGTGCCTAGAAACGAGCCAGCCCACGGCAAATTGTGTATGCAGGGGCGAGCATACCAGGGTTCCTCTTAGAAACACGCCATCCCTTCGCAAAACTCCGTGCAGGGGGTGAGCATGGCCAGGGCCAGTCCCATGTGGGAGAACGCGCAAGCCTCGCACTGTCACGAACCAGGGGGCATCCAACAAAAAACATGAGGGAACGACGGTTCCTTCTAGAAACAAGCCGGCCTCTGTGCGGAAGAGCATGAAGAAACGTAGACAAAAAGGGGCAAGGCAAAAGGCTGGGTAGCCGGAAAAGGCGAACACGGAAGCAGGAGGAGGAGGAGGAGGAGGAGGAGGAGGAGGAGGAGGAGGAGGAGGAGGGAGGAGGAGAGGGGAAGGGGGGGGGAGGCCAGGTTGTGCCAAGAAGCGAGCCAACCCTTGGCAAATTGTGTATGCAGGGGACGGCGAACCAGGGTTCCTCCTTGAAACACGCCAGCCATTCGTAGAAATCCAAGCAGGGGGCGAGCATACCTAGGGCCAGCCCCGTGTGGGATAAAACCCAAGCCTGTGAGCAGCGTGCGGCCTCTGTGGGCAGCCTGCTGGGGCCTCTGTGGGCAATGTGGTGGGGCCTCTGTGAGCGCGCTTGGGGCCTCTGTGGGCAGCGTGCTGGGGCCTTTGCGGGCGCGCTTGGGGCCTCTGTGGGCTGCGTCTGAGGCCTCTGTGGGCAACGTGTTGGGGCCTTTGTGGGCGCGCTTGGGGCCTCTGTGGGCAATGTCTGGGGCCTCTGTGGGCAGCGTGCTGGGGCCTCTGTGGGCACAGTGCTGGGGCCTCTGTGCGCGCTTGCGGCCTCTGTGGGCAATGTCTGGGGCCTTTGTGGGCAGCGTGCTGGGGCCTCTGTGGGCGGCGTGCTGGGGCCTCTGTGCGCGCTTGGGGCCTCTGTGGGCAGTGTCTAGGGCCTCTGTGGGCAGCGTGCTGGGGCCTCTGTGGGCGGCGTGCTGGGGCTTCTGTGCGCGCTTGGGGCCTCTGTGGGCAATGTCTGGGGCCTCTGTGGGCAGCGTGCTGGGGCCTCTGTGGGCAGCGTGCTGGGGCCTCTGTGGGCGAGCTGGGGGCCTCTGTGGGCTGTGTCCGGGGCCTCTGTAGGCAGCGTGCTGTCGCCTTTGCGGGCGCGCTTGGGGCCTCTGTGGGCGCGCATGGGGAGGCCCGCCGCCTGCCTTGATTTTTGCGAAGGGTAAGCGTATTTCTAGGAGGGGCTGGCAATATCGGGAAGGGGGCCATGGCTTTTCTTAGAACAGGCCAGCCCGACGCAAAATCTCACGCCATTGGGGAGTCCACGCGAAACTAGCTTCCATTGGGAGCAACGTGAACCCAAGGTTCCTCCTAGAAACCAGCCAGCCCTCCGCAAAGCCGCACGGACTACGAGGAAGAAGTGCGCGCGAAACCACTGTCCCAGAGGGAACAACATCGGGGGGGGCCGTACGTCCTCCTAGAAACAGACCAGCCCTGTGCAAAACAGCACGTAATGGGAACGACAGGCCCACGCGAAACCCGGCACCCGCAAGGAGCAACGTGAACCCGGGTTCCTCATTAAAAACCCGCCAGCCCTTCGCGAAAACGAACGGAATCCGAGGAAGAACTCTGCGCGAAACCGCCCTTCCAGAGGGAAACACGTCGGGGGAGGGGGGGGGCCATAGTTCCTCTGGATAACAAACCGACCCAGCGTAAAACATCACGTAATTGAGGGGGGCCCACAGGAAAACACATGGACCCAAGGTTCCTCCTAGAACATGGCAGTCCCACGCGGAGCCGCACGGATTCCGAGGAAGAAATCCATGCGAGACCGTCCTCCCTGAGGGAGCAACGTCGGGGGGAGGAGCGCCCTGGCTCATCTGAGAAACAGCCGGCCCTTCGCAAAACCTCATGTAATTGGACCCATAGGTCCACGCGAAGGCGGCTCCCACAAGGAGCAAAGTGACCCAGGTAGCTCCGAGCAAGGATGTAGAAGGCCCCTCAGTGGGGGGCCGCGCTCGAACACCCGCCTTGGGTGAGCGATGCTCTCCAAGATCCCCCAAGAGGCTTTCCAGAGACTCCGAGGGCCAGTCAAAAGTACCCCACGGCCGAAGACACTGAAAACAGCCCCATATGAACCCAACACCTCAACAGAAAAGAAGTGCGCCCCAAAAGAGCCCCGAGGGAGCCCCAGCACAGGCACAATATATATATATATATATATATATATATGTATATATATATATATATACAAGACTGCATTGGCGCTTCGCGCCATGCACCTTGGTCCTTCAACCCTTGCGCGCGTTGGCGTCTAGCGCGGCCCTCCACGGTCTTTGAACCGCGGCCGGTTCGCGCCCAGTTCCCGGACCTGCACCTTACTTGCTCGCGCCCTCGCTCTGCTGGTCCGCGCGCCACTGGGACTCCATGAGAATGTCCCAGCGGACCGATCAGCGGCGATGAGAGCGGCCGTGGAGGCTCCGGAAAGACAAAACGTCGGACAGAAGGGGCGGGAAAGAAGTGGAGGACGATTTGGGGAGGCGCGGCGAAGGGAGGAATATCATGAGGTAAGGTAAGGTAAGGCACGCATTGCAGGAATTGCAAACCCGCGTAGTGCTGCGTGCTTTGAGGTGCCTCGCGTCGAAGTGGGTCCTGTCCCAGAGCTCTCCGCAGCGCGTGCAGGAGAAGAGGTCTTGCTTCGGACGGCCGTCAGTGGCGCACGCCTTGCACGTCCGAGTGGATCGGTGCAGCTGGCAAGGGCTGAAGTGAGTTCGATCGTGCATGTCCCCGCAACGAGTGCATTGATAGTCTTTGTGTTGGGGGGCTGACCGTGACTGTGTTTCCCGTCGACTGGCACACGACTTGCAAGCCCGATTGGACTGCTGAAGTTGTGTTGTGGAGAATGATTCTGCAGACAGGGTCTCGCCACAATCGGAGCAAGCGAATACAGACATCGAGGATGTGCCGTATGCGACAGCTTAAAAATGTAAGCCAACGGCTACGGATGCATGTGTGCGAACACGTGTGGAAAACAATGTTTCCTTAATAACTTGGAAGGGCCCTCGTGAAACCTCCATGGAACGATTATTCTGGGATGCGATAGGGCATAGGGCAGCAAGCATGCAGGCAACGTACCGGATCCTGGAAATGCTAAGGACATCTACCGAATTCCGGGGAAATGTGCCGAATCCCGGGTTCGCAGCCGATTTCCCGGGAATTTGGTTGCGAACCCGGGATTTCAAGCATTTTGGTGTTTTGCGTGGGATGCCACTGTCTGGCAAACAACGGAGCAGCGCAGCGAAGCCGTTCCGGAGGTGGCGGTCAAGTGGGGCGATTGAGCAGTTTTGAAGCCTCTTGGGGGGCCGTTTTGGCTGCCTTTTGGAGAGCCATTTTGGGGCCTCGTGGGTTCTTTTTGGGAGTCCTCGGGGCCTTTGGAAGCCTCTTGGGGCCTCTTGGGGCCCTCCTGGGGCCTCCTGGGGCCCACTTGGGGCGGAAAGTTAGATGTTTGAACTTTTGATCGCCCTGTGGGGGCTCGTTTGAAGCTTTCTCGGGGCCCTCTTGGGCCTTCTTGGGCGCCTCTTGGGCTGTTTCGGGGCGCTCCAGAGCCGTCTTGGGGCCGTGTTGGGGCCGTTTTGGGGGCCGCCCGGGCCATCTTGGGGCGCTCTTGAGGGCCTCTAGTTCTGTCTTGGAGCGTCGGAAAGCTAAAATGGCGAGAAAGCAGAAAACATCGAAAAACACATTGGAAAATTGACCATTTCGGCCTCCCGGGGCCGTCTTGGGAGGCTTCTTTGGGGCCGCTTGGGGCGTCTTGGGGGCTCCTGAGGCTGTCTTGGGGCTATCTTTGGCGTCTTGGAGCGCTTTGTGCCTGTCTTGGAGCGCTCTTGAGGCACTCGGGACCGCTTCAATGGGCGTCCGGAGGGTCCCAAAGCCCCAGGATCCCTGGAGTCCGGTTTGGGGGGGGGGGGGTGCGGGGTTTTGTGGCCGCCCGGGCTTGTAAAAATATAGGAAGAGGAATATGTGTGTGTGGGAGGGGACGATTGTGGTATCATGGGAGATCCTCCTCCTCCTCCTCCTCCTCCTCCTCCTCATCCTCCTCCTCCAACTCCACATCATCATCATCATCATCATCATCATCATCATCATCATCATCATCATCAGCAGCAGCAGCAGCATCATCATCATCAAACTCCTCATCCTCCTCCTCCTCCTCCTCATCATCATCATCATCATCGTCGTCATCGTCGTCATCAGCATCATCATCATCATCCTCCTCCTCCTCCTCATCATCATCCTCCTCCTCCTCCTCCTCCTCCTCATCATCATCATCATCATCGTCATCGTCATCATCATACTCATCATCATACTCATCATCATACTCATCATCATACTCATCATCATCATCATCATCATCATCATCATCATCATCATCATCATCATCATCATCATCGTCATCGTCATCGTCATCGTCATCGTCATCGTCATCGTCATCGTCGTCATCATCATCGCTCTCATCATTATAAGCACCACCTTCATCATCAGCATTCACATCGACCACATCCTCACATCCTCCTTGTCGTGGTCATCATCCCTCTGGCTCATCATCGACATCATCACCATCATCGTCGTCGTCATCATCAAAATTACCGGACTCGCAAACCGGCACTGAACCGTTGACCCGTTGACCGGTTGATCAGCTGACCAGCTGACGGGCTGACCGGTTGACCGGCTGACCGGTTGACCGGCACGCGGAACAATTGACCGGATGACCGGGTGACCGGGTGACCAGGTGACCGGGTGACCGGTTGACCGGCTGACCGGTTGACCGGCTGACCAGGTGACGGGGTGACCGGGTGACCGGGTGACCGGGTGACTGGGTGACCGGTTGACCGGCTGACCGGTTGACCGGGTGACCGGGTGACCAGGTGACCGGGTGACCGGGTGACCGCGTGACCGGGTGACCGGGTGACCGGGTGACCCGGTGACCGGCTGACCGGTTGACCGGTTGACCGGCTGACCGGTTGACCGGCTGACCGGTTGACCGGCTGACCGGGTGAGCTGACCGGCTGACCGGCTGACCGGTTGACCGGCTGACCGGCTGACCGGCTGACCGGCTGACCGGTTGACCGGCTGACCGGCTGACCGGGGCATGTATTCCACCATAATGCTCGGCTTCACGCAGCAGAGAGACCCTAAGGCAAGAGTGACCTAGTGGTGTGCGGCGCTCGGGGAGCGCATGGGGGGCGAAACCCGAGCGTGCACGCCGCTGCGATCGCGACGCGTTCAGCCATCTGGGGGGCCCCGCGTGCCCGCACCAAAGGTCACACCAGCGAGATACAGGCCTCGGAAAAAAATAGCGAACTCTCATGCCACATTCATCTGTGAACGCCTCCCCCTCCCCCCAATGTTCAAAGTTGGCGGTGGGTCTGATGAGTTGCACCTCGACCGCAGTCTCCCCCCCGCGTGCCAACTTTGAGTTTGGGGGGCAGGGGGGGTGTTCACTAATTGTTTCCCTCTACCGTATCACTCTCGCGTGTGGCCGACCCCCACAGCAAACACCGCCCTCATGCCCTGAGATCTGGGCGCTGCTGCTTTTTCACACATGGCACTTTCGCCCGCTGGCGAGCCCTGGGGCCATGAGCAAGCCGATCCGGCTCGAAGAATGCCGCAGAAAGGTGGTCCAGGGCTCTGGTCGTGACTCTTCGCGATGTTGTTCTTGTCCGCAACGTCGGAGGCTTGGGGTCGTCCCGTTCTGTGCTGCCTGTGTGCTCGGAGCCGCAGCCGCCTGCCTCCCGACTGCCCCCATCGCGCCATCCCTAAGCGGGCTGTCTGCGGCGTCTTCACGCATCCTCGTTTTCTGGATTCCCGCGCATGCCTCAACAGGTGCACGGTTTCGGTCTCTTGTTCTGTATCCGTCAACAGCTTATCGGTTGGCATCCCATTGGCGCACGCTCGGTGGTTATTTGATTTAGCGCATCCCGATAATTCCTTCGCTGCGTTGGACCAACCAGCCGCGAAGAAAACCTGCGTGTATGTGTGTATGTGTGTATGTGCGTATGTGTGTATGTGTGTATGTGTACACGCCGGTCGGAAGAAGTGGGTAGAAACATGAAGTAGGAAGGCGGATCAAGTAGGTTGGGTTCAGGCCCTCCTACAAGAGGAAGGCGCTTGAAGTAGATTGGGATCTGGGGTTCCAGAAAAATACCCACTTCCAACGACTGGCGTGTAAGTGTGTGTAAGCGTGTGTTTGGAGCGGGGTTGCTCCTGTCTGAAGGCCGCCCGGGCGTCGGGGGGCCTGCGAAGGGGTCCGATGCGCAGGGAGGCAAGGACTCCCGAGCGGGAGTTCCGAGGATCGAGGCCCGGGTGAGGCTGAAGCGCTGGGGATCGGTGAGAGATGCTGCCGGACACTCTTGAAGGGGCCCTGGGACACACCAATAGATAGACACAATGTTCCCATATCTTCTCCATATTTCTCCAGAGTTTCTGGGCTCCTGTCGTCCACACCCCACTTCCCATATGTTCCCAGATCTTCCTGGAAGTCGACGATTGAGTGTGTGTGTGTTTCTCCCTCCTAAGAGAGATGCTGCCAGACACTCTGCACCCGTCTTCTAAAACGCCAGGGGCCCAGCACGGTGTCACGCGATGGGCGATCAGCACGCCGCCGAGCCCACTAGGGGGCGTCGGCGAGGGGAGGCGGCCTCCCCTCGCCGGGCCGGCCCCGGGCAGGGGCGACGCGCTGGGAGAAAGAGCGGGGGAGGGCCCGGTATCGTCGCCTGCGGGCCTCCCGGCCGCGCCCCTACAGCGTGGCCGGAGGACGGGCGCGTCGCGCGTGCTCAAGTTCTGCTTGCCACGAGGCCGAACGTCTAGCGCGTCGGAGGGGCCGTGTCAGGGTGATCGAATCCTTGGCTTGGAAACGCACGCCTTGGTGTCTGCCGTCGCCTCGAAGCATTGGTGCTCGCGACAGTCCTGGGCTACGCTTGAGCAACCTTGCAGCTCCCTTCGGGACCTTTTGAGCCTCCGGAGCCACGCGTTGGCAACAAACGAGGACTTCAGAAAAAACTAAAGAAAACACGTTGGGGGATGCATTTTGGCTTTTGACTGACTTGGCTCTCTCTTGGGCCTACTGTGCGGGCACTCTGCCGGCCTCTCGGGGCCTCATTGTGCTGCTGGAGACTCCCTGGGCAGCCTGGGGTCCTCCTGGGGCCGTAGGGGGGCGCCCAGCTCGGGGAGCCTCGGGGAAGGCTCCGGGGAGGCCCCTGGAGGGGAGGCGCCGCCACTCAGGGGATCACCCTGGGTGCCCCGTGTGTGCTGCAGCCTTAGCGGCGTACCTTCCCCTGTGCATGCTCTTCGGCACCGCCTGCACCCCGGGCTCCACCTGCTCCGGCCGCCTGAGGCCACCGGGGTCGGGCTTCCGGTATGTGAATGGGAGAGGGTGGCACCGTGATGCAAGAAAGAGAAGGGGAGTGGCAGGACGAGCAGAGCAGAGAAAGGCGGGGACAGGCGGAAACTGAATACGGAGGGGGGAGTGGGGAAGAGGGGCGGTGGAGGGAGGAGGCGGACGTAAAAGAGAGATGGAGGAGAAGGAGGAGGAGGAGGAGGAGGAGGAGGAGGAGGGAGGAGGAGGAGGGGGAGGGGGGGAGGAGGAGGGGAGGAGGAGGAGGAGGGGAGGAGGAGGAGGAGGAGGGAGGAGGAGGAGGAGGAGGAGGAGGAGGAGGAGGAGGGAGGAGGAGGAGGAGGGGGAGGAGGAGGAGGAGGAGGAAGGGGAGGAGGAGGAGGAGGAGGAGGAGGAGGAGGAGGTTAGAGGGAGGCTGGGATGAAGGGGGGATCACCGAGGCGGGGAGGAGGATCGAGGGGTCAGGAGGGCGAATCTTTAAGGTAGAGGGCAAGAGGCAAGAGAAAGAGGAAGCGGGAAGAAGGAGTGAACGGATGAGGCTACACATGAGAAGCATGGAATAGGGCTAGATGAGGAAGAAGGCGGAGGCAAGATGGGCATGCAGGAGGAGGGCGCGTGAAAGAGAGGATACGAAGAGATAGAGAGAGAGAGATAGAAAGAGACGTATAGAGAGAGAGGGAGAGAGAAGGGTGCTGAGGGGTTGTGAGGCGTAAGGGTGAGAGAAAAGGAACATGAGGATTTGATTCGGCACGTCGCATCGCAGAGAATAGGACCAGCAGCACAGAGGGCGAATCCCCAGAGAGCCCAACCCCTAAGGGGAAGAGGACCTCAGAAACTAACCCTCCACACCACCAGTCGAAGCCACAGAACCACCACAGTCCACTGCACTGGTCAGGTCAGCAAGAGGCACCAGCTCATCGAGCGGCACACCCCCTCTCTTGTGGTTGGGATGGGTACCTCTGAAGATTCTACTGATATTGCTCCTCAAGTGGGCCGAGGAAGGCCCGCCCTTACAGGCCTTACCAAGGCCCCCGAGTCTCATGCCCTCGCTGACACTAATTACCACAGTCGGGAGGGGGAGGGGGAGAAAGAGGATGAGGAGTGAGGGGGGGGAGTGTTTGCATACATGTGTCTTTGGTTTGATGCGTGCAAGACATATATTGTCGTCTTGGGCAGTCCTCGGGGGGCTGCTGACGGTCTTCGGGGTTCTCGCCCTCGAAATGTCCGTTCGAATTCCCTCCCCTGGGGCCCTTCTTGGAACCCTCTTGGGGCCGTCTTGGGCCGTCCTGGGTGCCTCTTGGGCCACCTTGGGGCCCTCTTGGGCCGTCTTGGGGCCCTCGTGGGCCGTCTTGGAGCCCTCGTGGGGACCTCCTGAGGCTCTCTTGGGGCCTCTTTGGGCCGTCTTGGACGCTGCCCGGATCAAAAAACCTGCTCTGGGAAAAGGGCGATGCTTGCCTCTTCAGGCCGTTTGGGGGGTCGGTCCTCTTGGAGCTGTCTTGGGGCGTCCTGGGGGCCTCTTTGGCCGTCTTGACGCCATCTGGGGCCGTCCGGAAGCCACGCTGGCCCGTCTGGGACCCGTGTGGAACCCACGCGGGAGGAGGAGGAGGAGGAGGAGGAGGAGGAGGAGGAGGAGGAGAGGAGGAGAGGAAGAGGAGGAGGGGAGGAGGAGGAGGAGGAGGAGGAGGAGGAGAGGAGAGGAGGAGGAGGAGGAGGAGGAGGGGGAGGAGGAGGAGGAAGGAGGATGTGTAGCCCCAGGCGTGCTGCGGGCTGCGGCCCTCGGGGTCGAGGTCTCCGGCATGTGAGAAGGCAGGCCCCCCGCGCGCGCGCGCTTCGCGCGCTGAGGTTCCAGCAGGCGCCAGCCCTTGACAAGGTTACTGAAGGGGAACTGGGACACACTAATACATACACACAAATAAACATATCCCCCATATTTTCCCATGTTTTCTGGGTTTCTGTCTTCCCCCCCACCTCCCATATTTTCCCATATTTTCCGGGAATCGCCGATTAATTGTGTCTGTGTGCTTTTTTCCCTCTTGGGTTACGGCTGCACACATGAACAAGTTCGCGGGTGCAGGCATGCGCGTACCCACGAAGGGCCCCAGCTCCAGCGCAGAGCTTGCTCGACACAGTGTGCATGCCGCGATCTGTGTCGGCGGTCCTCCCGACGCGTATTTGTGAGGCCTTGGCTCACCGAAGGGGGCCTCGGGCTGAGGGACAGGTTGCGAGTTCAGGTTGGAAGTGCTGGAAACCTTGGACCTCTTGGGGCTGGAGGGGCCGTCGCGCGCTTCGCGCGCGCTTCGGTTCTGGCACGTTTCAGCTTGGTCCCACAAACGTACATGCACACATCCATACACACACACCAATCAAACCATACATTCATCCACCCATCCCGTCATCTGGAATTGGTGAATACCTTCATCCAGATACCTTCATCCAAGCAGCCCAGAAACCACACATGACACACATGTGACATTATCTTTCCAGGCATCTATCGGTTCATTTCTCCTCACAAGCATCCATAAACCACAAACCCATGCAGGCGTCCATACATGCATGCATTGAGTATTACACTTGTCAGGTGTGGTGCCGCCCATAGGTCGCTCTAATCTGCCTTCAAAGAAACCCGTGGGCCCCCAGTAGACGCGAAGGTCGCCCAATCCGCCCATTGCGGCACACCTCTCACGCGGATCGCGCTCCACAGGGAGCAGGAGCACCACCCACAGCTCCAGAGACAAGTTTCGCACAGCATGCTTCCGCCGATTTCGGGACGCCCCTCACTCGGAGGAGGAAAAGGTACCCATACCTCTACCCCCTCGCCCGTTTTCCCCTTTTTTCGCGCCTCCTCGGAGGCCCTCGTCGCCACCGCTGGATTTGCCTTGAAATCCTGGTCAGAACGCACCCCGGGAGAGGTTCAGGGAGTAGCGGTATCGATACCTTTTGACCTCCCCACTCACGCAACTCGCGCACCGGAAAGAGCTCCACCTATGGCACCAGTGGGCAACTTCGCATGGCGCCCCCCCGCCCTGTCCATGTGGGCGCTAGGGCGCACTCCGCCTGCGGGTCGGCGTCAGCGCCCCGCGCCCGGCTCAATCTACTGGCCTTGGGCTCACACCGCCACCGTGCCTGGGCTGCGGGTCAGGGGCTTCTCGGATGCGTACCTGTGGGGGTCTCTGAGCATGCTTCTCGGGCGCCTCTTGCAGCCAGTTTTGAAGCCTAACGGGGGGCCTCTGGGGGGCTGTTTGGGGGCTTCTTGGGGCCTCGTTTGGGCCTGTGGTAGACCTCTTATGGCCTCTTGTGGGCCTGTTTAAACTTAGAAAGCGGATATGCTGACAATATACGTTTCCCAAAAGGAATGGTGCAATTTTTGCCATCCGGGGCTCTCTTGGGGAGGATCTTGGAGCCTTCTCGGGAGACTTGGGGGCCTCTTGTGAGCTGTTCGGCCGTCTTGAAGCCATCTTGCATCGTCCTGGGACCCAGTTGGGCCGCTCTGGTCGCTCAGTTGTGCTCCCCGGAACTGATTTGAGCGGCCGGGGGGATGCCCAGGAAACCCTGGAGGGGGTCAACTTGGGGCGGAGGGCTCGACATGTGAGTTGGAGTTCACCCTCGTGGGCCCCTCTTTGGGCCATCTAAGATCGTTTTGGGCGCCTCTTGGACCGCCCTGGACCTCTCTTGGGCCGTTTTGGGGCTCTGTTAGGGGCCTCTTGGGCCGTCCTGGGGCGATCTTGAGGGCCCCTTGGGCCGTCTTGGACGCTGTTTAAACTTAGAAAGCGGATATGCTGACAATATACGTTCCCCAAAAGGAATGGTGCAATTTTTGCCATCCGGGGCTCTCTTGGGGAGGATCTTGGAGCCTTCTCGGGAGACTTGGGGGCCTCTTGTGAGCTGTTCGGCCGTCTTGAAGCCATCTTGAAGCGTCCTGGGACCCAGTTGGGCCGCTCTGGTCGCTCATTTGTGCTCCCCGGAACTGATTTGAGCGGCCAGGGGATGCCCAGGAAACCCTGGAGGGGGTCAACTTGGGGCGGAGGGCTCGACATGTGAGTTGGAGTTCACCCTCGTGGGCCCCTCCTTGGGCCATCTAAGATCGTTTTGGGCGCCTCTTGGACCGCCCTGGACCTCTCTTGGGCCGTTTTGGGGCTCTGTTAGGGGCCTCTTGGGCCGTCCTGGGGCGATCTTGAGAGCCCCTTGGGCCGTCTTGGACGCCGTTTAAACTTAGAAAGCGGATATGCTGACAATATACGTTTCCCAAAAGGAATGGTGCAATTTTTGCCATCCGGGGCTCTCTTGGGGAGGATCTTGGAGCCTTCTCGGGAGACTTGGGGGCCTCTTGTGAGCTGTTCGGCCGTCTTGAAGCCATCTTGAAGCGTCCTGGGACCCAGTTGGGCCGCTCTGGTCGCTCAGTTGTGCTCCCCGGAACTGATTTGAGCGGCCGGGGGGATGCCCGGGAAACCCCGGAGGGGGTCCAAATTTCCAGTGCCGAAGAGGGGAGGGGAGGAAAACTCCTGGAGGGTGTGCCGGCCAGGGGCCCGGGCCCCAGGTACCCCAGCACATGATGCACGTGCGCTGGCATGAAGTTACAGTGCACACTATTCAAGCTGGAGCCCCACACTCCGACAAAGTTGCGCCAGACTTCGGAGGAGGTTCAGAAGGGTGAAAATGCGGAGGGACGGGGGGGGGGGTGCGAAGGGGTGGGAGGGGAAGGGGTGGGAAGGACGGGGTGGTAGGGAAAGGCAGGTCCTCCTCCTCCCCGCCTTCCCCTCAGGCCCCACCCGCGCCGACCCTCTGGGCCAAGGGGCCCGGAACGGCAAGGGGCGAGAAAGAGGGGGCGACGTGGAAATTTGATCACCCGCACTCCTTCGACCTCGACTTCGGAATTGACGATGTTCGATGCAATGCATGCGGCTGTTTGTGTTCGGGGGTCATGCGTCCGCTGGCGAAGTGAAACCCCGCATGTGTTTCGCGGATCCACCAGGTCATGCACTGAAAACTACCAGATGTCAGATGCGGATGCAAAGGTGAAGTGTGCGCGATTGCCGTGCAGCGCTTCTGTCAACATGTGAACTGAAGAATGCGTGCGATTGCTGTGAAACGGCTGGTGCAGAAAAGGCATGGTGTGCTCGCCCCCCCCCTGGCCCTCCCCCCTCCCCCCATTGTGCAGAGCTGAACTCGCGGCCGAGTCGCTTCCGACCAGCGCTGCAGCGCGTGGGGGAGGGTTAAAACCAACGGGTGACCACAATGGCATCGCGCATGCGGTTGTGGGCGATTGACGCAGAATGTAAGTTCACGCTCGAGAGTGCCTGCGATTGTTGTTGTGCAGCGAGTAATGCAACGTGCGAATGTAATTCCGAATCGAGTGAGGTGCTTTGCGCGTCACTGTCGTTTTTTTTCGCACGCGCCAGCATTCGCGGTAAGGTCCATTCCCTGCCAGGTCCCAGTGCGGCCCCCAGGCGGATGCTTCGCCCGAACCTCTGCTCATGCACCTTGTCGCGGCGCCCATGGACATTCATACCGCACTATACGAATGAAGCCGAAGGTATTTGGTAAGAAGGGGTGCGGTGGATGAGGGAGCATTTCTGCGCACCTCCGGAGCAGTGGAGAGAAAGCCATGCAAAAGCTTCATGACCAATGACGTTGGCTTTGCGTTCGAATGTGGGTTCAGGTTGGAAAGTATGTCGGCAATCCAAGCCAAGGAGAGGGTGATAAGTAACACGGCGAAATCTGGCCACACGAAAGTAATGCCAGCTCCATCACCACTTCGGAAATCATGCTGTGCTTATACATTGCACCACCGTCGATTAGACAAAAACGAAACGAATGGTATGCTGTACCCCATGTCTTCGGATATCAGGTGGAAACAACTTCCATCAATTATCGCCAGTCGCGCGACATACGCTTGTATATAGGGCACCACCGCCTTGAGTCAAAAACGGCGGCGGTGCGACGCTATGGTTGACATAAGTCGTTCCCTAAACACCTCTTGTTTTGAAGTCATCCAACACACCTCTACCCCTCCACCTCCCCCTTTCAACCCTTCGCCTCTCTACGATCACAATGTGGAACACTGTCCATCGCGTGCGTGCCAGCAAGGAATCGCGCACGCAGTTCATTCAAGAAAGCGGGGTGCGAACCGGCCCTGCAAACTTCACACCAGCGGATCCCACACACTGATCTCAAGGGCCACTTCCCTTCCCCCCGTCCCCCTTTCGGGATCATGGCCCTGCTCGGCATCCGACTGTGCGAGTAGAGAGGGGATCTGCGCCATGGTAAGGGATGGGAGGGAGGGGTAGGATGTCAGACATGACGCGAGCGCACCTAGCTTGCCCCGTCCCCTGTCCCCCTCCCCCTCCCCAGGAGGAGGAGGAGGAGGAGGAGGAGGAGGAGGAGGAGGAGGAGGAAGAGGAGGGAGGAGGAGGGAGGAGGAAGAGGAGGAGGAGGACCCAATTCGAATCCCAGTGACCCCCATACCCATGGGGGCCGTGCGGACGCGGGCCCCAGCCGAGCGCATATCTTGGCGTACAGGGCCTGCGACTCCCGGACCAGCTCCTCGTCCTGCATGGGCGGAGGCGGGTGGCCCTGTGGCCCCTCCGGGCGGGCACAAAAACCGCCCCGGCCAGACGGCGCGCGCCCAGCCCCACGCCCACATCTGGGCAGCAGTCCTCCTCCTCCTCCTCCTCCTCCCTCCTCCTCCTCCACCTCCTCCTCCTCATCCTCCTCCCTCCTCCTCCTCCTCCTCCTCCTCCTCCTCCTCCTCCTCCTCCTCCTCCTCCTCTCCTCCCTCCTCTCCTCCTCCTCCTCCTCCTCCTCCTCCTCCTCCTCCTCCTCCTCCTCCTCCTCCTCCTCCTCCTCCTCCTCCCTCCCCTCTGGGTCCGATCAGCTCTGCCCCCCCCCCCCCAGGGGGGAGCGCGCGATCGGAGGGAACAAGAGCAACAGTGCCAACTTCTACATGTCTGCCCGTCACTCTAGTCCGCTTTCGATGCTCGGTGTCCTGTGCGCGAGGGAGGCCCGGTCGAAGCTCTGGACTGCCAAGCTCCAAGCTCCGCCCCCCCTCCCGTACCCTGGAAGAAAATCTGCGGCCAGCGTTCCGCTGCGGCCGCTCCGGTCCTGTCGGGCAGGCCTCGGGCAGGCAGCGGAGCCCTTGCGTCGGGTTGGGGATCTTTCTGCTGCTGCTGCTGCTGCTGCTGTTACTCCCTGTAGTGACCGGGACGCTGGCACAACAATACACCGGCATCGACAGCGTCTCGCAACGCGTTGCCTGGCTGGCGTACGAAAGCCGCGCGCGACAGCGGCATCTCCGCCACCTTCGCGCTGGAGGGGGAGGAGGAGGGAGAGAAGGAGGGGGAGTAGGAGGAGGAGGAGGAGGAGGAGGAGGACGAGGAGGAGCGCACGTCCCATGGGAGTGCCGTCAGGTTACCGACGAACGAGAGCCGCATGCCGTATTGAAAGGTGGTGGTCGTAGCTGCCGAGCTGCGATGGGGTTACTGCAAGCTCGGCGCGGACCTTATGGAAGATAGAGTACGCTAAACTGACGAGGTCGTGGGCAGTCTCGATCGTGAGATCGGTGCCGCCATATTCCTCCTCCGTCCCGAGGCCGAGCCACAGGAAGGGGGGGACGGTAGGGATATGCAAGCGGGGCAAGGCAATGAGGTGAAGCAAGCGGGGGCAGGAGAGGTAGTGGAGGAACGAGTCGGGGTGACCAGGGCAGCCAAACCTGCAGGGCAATGGCATTAGGATTTTAACCCTGTGGCTGGTGATCCACCCTCCGGCGAGGGTTTTCAGGTGGGACCACACCGTGTGCGGCTGAGAACGTGACAAGACTTGGCGAAGTGCGAGCCATCTTGTCTCCACATCGGCAAGAGGCAGGGGTTCGGGAGGGAACCACGTCTTAAGCCTCCGGAAGATCAGCTCATGGAATCGATCGGGAAATTCTGATCGCATGAGCTGGGAGATGAAGGCGCCTTGAGGTCCCTGCCCCCCTCGCCCACGACGCTGACGCCCACGGCCCCGACCACCCCTTCCTCTAGCGCCTCTATCTGGCCGCCGCGCGGCGGCTGACAGAATACCGAGCTGCCGGAGCCTGTCCTCACCAGGCAGGGGGGGCCCCTGTGGATCAGCAGCAGCATCGATGGCTGCTTGGATCCGAACCGCTGGAAATGGGAGGCCGCGGCAGCCTTGGGAGAATTGCCGATAGTATTGTAGCACGCCTCGCTCCTGCATCCAGCAGGGTGCAGAGAGGAGACCTTTGCGCACACGCATGTGCAGACCGTGAACGTCCACCCCCTCCCATCACCAGGAGGAGGAGGAGGAGGAGGAGGAGGAGGAGGAGGAGGAGGAGGAGGATAAGGAGAAGGAGGGGTGGGATGCACGATATTGGCTCTCGAGGCCCACACGTGCCCAGCAGGACTGCGTTCGGGAGCTCCTGCTCCGCGTGTCGTGGCCGCGGCCCCGGCGGCACGCTATATCCCTCGCGAGCGGGTGGCGTGTCGCTCTCCACCCCGCGGGGCGGCACGCTGGGAGCAGCTCGGGGCGTGGACGCTGGGGGGCCAGGAAGAGGATGGCGTGTCGCGCCGAGGCGTGGTGGGCCAGAACCGGCGGCGCGGCACGCGAAGCCAAAGCTCCTGGCCCCGGCGTTCTGTGCACGCGCAGCCTGTTCACACTGGTGCCCACTGGTCCGAGTGCACGGCAGAAGTGGATCCTGTGGCACTTGCAGGAGGCGCGCTGGTATCTGGTGACCGCGCAGGACGCCAGCACCTCTCTCCTCCTCGGAGGAGGGGTAGCGTACACGAGCGGCTAGCTCCCGCGGATCTTTCTTGCTGACAGCGCCCAGTCGCGCAGCAGAAGCGGGCAGATGGCGTAGGGAGGAGGAGGAGGAGGAGGAAGAGAAGTAGACTCGCCCGAAGAGGGAAAGACAGAGGCGGGCCAGCAGGCACAAGCAGGGAGAGAGAAGGACGGCCCACCCATCACTAGGCCATCACAAGCTATACGGATGCAGGCATCTAGCACAAGCAAGCGAAAATCCATGTCGTGGCGTGCTGGCCCATCCTGGGGCGACGCTGGTGTGTCGCATGTGTTGCCTTACTTGGCTAGCCAAGCCGCATTGTGTCGGATGCACTCTGGCCTTCGCCGGCACGAGCAGTGGCGCTCGCTTTAGGAAGCCACCGCATTCCCCGCATGTATGTGCGTGTGGGCCAATGCCCAATTATGACACTGAGCAAATCATCTCGTCGTCTAAGAGGCTGTTGTCCCCTGGCGATAGGAATGGTCAGGATCCGGCTGCGAGTGGGGCTTACCGCACTGAACTTGCGGTAAACGCTAAAAACAAAATCAATGTACAAGGCACTGGAAATCAGGGCTTCGTTCGAACAGGTGCCGAGTTCCCAGAGGCGAAGCGAGAAACCCCACCAGCCCCTGAGGAGGATGAGAGCAGAGGAAGGGCAAACCCAAGGCCATCGAACACAAGGCAATCGAGCATGAGAAGCATCAAATCACCATTGGCAGCGCCGCATGCGATGCACGCTTTCGTGGGCATGCGAAACCGAGCACTCGTGCAAGGAGAAAGGTAAAGGAGGAAGAGGAGGAGGGGAGGAGGAGGGGAGGAGGAGGAAGACCAGTGCAAACCCAACACTCATCAACGATGTTGCAAGAATCCCTCTCTCCAAGCTCCCTCTTCATGATCCCCTACAAGAAGCCTTTTTCACTGAATGATGTGCCCCGTTGGATAGCAACTGTTTGAACATCCTGAACTGTGCCAGAACACCATCCCTGGGATTTCAACGCCGTGGATCACCGTTACTGGTTGCCTTTCGGCGATCTTGAATCGTGCGGGAACACCATTTCTGGGACTTCAACACCACGAATCGACGTAACTGTTGCGCCCTGACGGTCCGACATCGTGCCAAAACATCACGTCTGGGATGTTAGACATGAGAATCCTTAAAACTGCTGCAACCTCTTGACCCAAATGTGCGCGGCGCTAAGGCGAGAGCCACATTTTGAAAAGGAATTGCCCTCCATCTGCGAAACAACTGCACTATGTTATGACCAATGTGCGCGGCGCTGAGGCGCGAACCACATTTTGAAAACGACCTGTCCTCAATTCGTGAATACATTACAACGTTTAAAACGGATGTGCACGGCGCTCAGACGATAATCAACTTTTGAAAACGATCCGCCCTCAATCCGTGAAGCTCTTGCAAACATTAAAAACGTATGTGCGCTGCACTAATGCGAAAACCACATTTTGAAAACGGCACGCCCTCCATCCGTGAAGCTGTGCCAAATTCGAAGCTTCAGGATCATACATGGTGCGAAGGTCTCAAGCGAAACGCCCGGCCCGCCCTTACGACTGGCCTCGCGGAGCGACATGGGGGGGGATATTCATGAGGAGAAGGAGGAAGAGAAGGAATAGGAAGAGGATACCCACTGTATTACTCACTGCGCGTGGATTACCCACTACGTGGAGTCACTGGCAACAGTGTCGAGACCTAGAGCGGAATCGGCTCTGAAACGAATGGGATAGTTCGTCACACATGGACGGCAGCCAAATCCCAAAGTCTCAATGATCGTTACCACCACTGTTCTTCAGAAGTACGACGGCACGACAGCAAGTACAGCAACGGATACGATCAGTACGACACCAGGTACGACGGGCAAGGAGCATGTGTTATACGAGAGTACGCGAGGGAGACGAGGGAAGACGTACTGTACGAGAGCATGCACGGCAGAGGTGCTATACGCGAGCACCTTGCGCCGAGAGATCAGCAGATACATTACATCGGCGTGGCGGTCCCGCTGCAGCAGCACCACCACCAGTACACCGCCGTGCAGCTGCAGAAGCCCACCTACGGGCACGGCGCCTACGAGTACGACGGCAACGGCTGCTGCGAGTATGACAACTACGGCAGCGACGAGTTCGGCGACACGTGCGACATGCCTGAATTCACGCTTGGCTTGCTGGTTCCAGGCGTATGGCCACCAACAGCGCCTCGAGGGCAACCAGCAGAGCATCGAGGGCAACGATCACAGCTTCGAGGACTACCAGAGCAGCCAGGAGAGCCACCAGCAGAGCTTCAAGGGCCATGAGCTGAGCCACACGGGCCGCAAGCAGATCTCCGAGAGCCCCCAGCAAAGCCTCGAGGGCCACCGGCAAAACTACTCAGGCCACCCGCAGTGTTACGACAGCCAGAAGAAGAGCCTCGACGGCAACGAGCAGAGCTACGAGGACCACCAGCGCAACTTCGATGGCCATAACCAGAGCTGCAAGGGCCAGCAGACCTCCGAGAGCCTCCAGCGGAGCCACGCGGGCCACCTGCTGAGCTACGAGGGCCACGAGCAGAGCTGCACGGGCAACAAGCAGACCTTCGAGGGCCACCAGCTGAGCTTCGAGAGGAATCTGCCGAACTGCGGGCACCACGAGCTGAACTAGACTTGCACCCGGTGGAGCTCCTACAGCCACCAGCTGAGCCTCCGGGGCCACCAGCGGAACTACGAGGACCGAGGACCGCCCGCTGCGCTTCGGGGGCCGCCGGCAGAGCCACGCGGTCCCTCGGCAGAGCTGCCCGGGCCACCAGCAGACCTTGGAGAGCCACCGGCAGAGCTACGAGGGCCGCCTGCCGAGCTGCGAGGACCGCGAGCCGAGCTGCACGGACTCCCCAGGGAAGCTTCGAGGGCCACCAGCTGAGCCACCGGTGCCACCAGCAGAACTGCGAGGGCCACCCGCTCCTCTTCGAGGGCCACCAGCAGAGCCCTGAGAGTCTCCAGCAGAGCGCCGAGGGCCACCGGCTGAACTACGAGTGCCACCGCCAGAGCTGCCCGGGCTGAGCTGCGAGGGCCACAAGCTGAGCTGCGTGGGCTACCAGCAGAGCTACGAGATCCACAAGCAGGGCCACGAGGAACACCAGCTGAGCTACCAGGGCGACCAGCTGAGCTGCGAGGGCCACCGGCAGCGCTGCGAGGGCCACCGGCAGAGCTCCGGGGGCGACCAGCGGAGCTACGACGGCCATCAGAAGAATTTCTACCACGCGATCCACGCAGTAATGTGGAGGCCGCGATAGTGAGAGGGATCGCAGCCACCTGCCAGGACACATGGGCCAGAGAACTCCAGCTGCGGATCCGCACCACAGAGGACGTCTAAGAGGCGGGCCGCATCTCATACATATGACGAGTACCGACGGCGCGTCGCCATTGCGCACCGCCGTAAACGAGGCCTGCTTACGGCCCTACGGAAGCTACCTCATGATATTCGTGTGGCACCTCACGATTACGGCGCGGCCAGCCAGCCTGAAGCTGGACACACACACACACACAAACACACACACACACACAAACAATACGACTCCCGCCTCTTTTGAAGACACCGCCTAGCGTTCCCGACGAATGCCCCAATAAGCGCGACTGGCATGTCTGAAGCCAGCAGGCTACGGACCACGACTACCTCTGGACCACCGCCTACGCCAACGCGAGCTGCGGCAGCCAGGCCACCGGCAACAACTACAGCTCGAAAACCTAGTGAAAGCGAGCCCCCCCAGACCCTGTGGGGTCTACGGCTCTGGGCCGGCTAAGTACTGAGATCCTTTTCACCCTCCCTACCGTGCTCGCCTCGCCCTCCCTGTCCCTTCCTTGGGGAGGGGGGGGGCCTGACCAGCCTAGCGGCCTTGCGGCCCCGCGACGGGGCGCGAACAGGGCTACAGCCCTCAGTCGGGCTCCGGCGTAGGCCGACACCCCCGCGCCTAGCTGCGCGCTCGAGCGCGGTGCGTGCTGCGATCGGCGCGGCGGATCAGGGATGCCCACCAGGGACGTGCGCAGCAGCAAAAGGAAGGGGAGGAGGAGGAGGAGGAGGTGGAGGAGGTTGATGGGTCTAATGACAAAGGGAGGAGGAGCGGGACACTGAGGAATCAGGGAGGCAGGAAGAGACAAAAATGTGGAGGAGCAGCAGGAGTGGGGCGAGGACGATGAGGGGGATTGATGAGGGCGCGGCGCCATGACGTCCCCCCCGCCATCTTTTGTAGAATACAATCTTTCCTGCTGCTGTCAGTAGACTATTCTCGAAATGATTGTGAAACGAAGGGCCGTTAGCGACTGGGGTGTCGACATGAATTCCTCCCTATCCTTCCACCTCCCACCTCCGCCTCTTCCTCCTCCCTCGACATGACCTCCTCCTCATCCTGCGTCCTCTATCGCCTCTCATCCCCCCCTGTTTCGGAATAAGCCCCTCATTCCTTATAGATAACGCCTCCCTGTGGCACCACCAAATGTGACCATAGGCCTGGCTGGGGGGTCCGCTTGAGACTTTCGCTAAGCAAAAGCCCCAACAACTATCAGACAGGTATCGGAAACAATTGAGGAACTCGCACGCAGAAATGGTTTGAACTTCCCTCCCTCTCCCCGCATGCAATGTTGGCTTCGGATATTCCGAATTTGAGTGTCCAAGCGAAAGTGCATACATGTGCCAACTTTGAACTGCGGGAAGAAGGAAACGTTGTTTATGTTTCCCTCCAACAAGATGGAGGGCCGGTAGTTTTCAAAATGCTGCGCTCGCGTGGACTCCGCGCACATTCGCTTTCAAACTTTCCAAAATTCCATTTTCGCATCGACGCTGCGCACATTCGTTCTAACAGTCCCTCACAGCTGCATGGATGGAGGCAGGCGATTTTCAAAATGCGGTTCTCGCCTTTTCGCCGCGCGCATTCGTTTTATAGACATACTCCACTGCTCCAAAAACGAAAATCGGTTCGTTTTCGACACGCGGCGACCGCTAGGGAGCATGTCGAATCTCATGACCCAAAAGTCAAACTTGTGCAGCAGTTGTGCGGAGAAAAGGTGGCTCCTTTTTCGAAATGGGGATATCGCCCGACCGCCGGGCACGCACCAACAGATCAAAAATAGATACGCGTCTGGAAGGGCAGTGGCTTTGGAACTGCGGCCTTCGCCTTGGCGCCGCCGCGACGGCGGCGAAGGGGGGGGGGGGCGGCTTGCCGCGCGGACGCGGGCTTCGGGCCTGGCCTGGCGGCAGGGAGGAGGAGGAGGAGGAGGAGGAGGAGGAGGAGGAAGAGGAGGAGGAGGCGACCAACCAGGCGAAAGGAACGCGGCCTGGAGGCCGAGAGGAGTCGGCAAGGCGGGACCCCAAAGGGGGGGCCCTCAGGCAGCCCCGGGGGAGGCGACAGAGGCCGAGGGGCGGAAGGGGCGAGGCAGGAGAAGGTGGCGGCCTGGAGGAGGAGGAGGAGGAGGAGGAGGAGGAGGAGGAGGAGGAGGAGGAGGCGTCGCCACGGGGGGGGCGCCAACGTCAGCCTCTAGCGGCCAGCGTGCGTCTGCGCACTCGAGCGGCTGCCGCGGCGGAAGGCGGGCAGCACCGAAAGCGGAACCGAGCGCGCATCGCGCGTGTTACAGGTGCCGGAAACAATTAAGCAACACTCATGCAGAACATATGGTTTGAACCTCCCCCTCCCCCACATGCAATGTTGGCTTCGGATCTTCCGATTTGGGGCCTCCGAGCGGTCTTGCGAGAACCTGTCAACTTTGAATTGCGGGGGAAGGGGGGAGTGTTGCTTAATTGCTTCCCTCAACCGTAGCACGATGCACAGGAGCGGAAGGAAGACGGCGACGCTGCCCCGCGCCACCCGCGGGGTCGGGCAGGAGTCCCAGAGCGAATCTGGCTGCGGCGGCGCCGCGGACAGCCCTGACGTCCGCCAGCGGGCCCTTCGCGGCCTCGTTCTTGCTGAAATGGAGAAAGCGGCAAGTCACCGTCATCCTCGCTTCGGAGCTCGCGATCCCGTTCTCGCCGTCGTAGGCGCTGCCTATGGGCGGGAGGGCCAATCGCGTGAGCACCGACCTGCTCAGCTGGCCCCTCGGGAGGCCAAAGTGGTGGATCATCTGCGGGTAAGTAGTGGCCGGTCTCGTCGTTCGGGCCGCATCCTGAACGACGTCGTCCATGCCCCGGCGGTCTTCATCGTGGCCCAGGGCAGCGATTGAAGCACTGCTGCCAGATGGGCACGGAGCTGTGGCAATCGCTGCTCCAGGTCGTTCGGGAGCTCGTTTGTGGCGACCAGGTCGGGTCCGGTGGAGTCTTCCAGGGAGACGGTGAGATCATGGCCTGGCTGATGGCGCGCGAGCTGCATATCGGGGTCGAGCTGTGGGGTCCATGCAATCATCCTGCGCCTGATGGTCTGCGGCATGGTGTCGTTCTAGAGGCGGGCCCCTATAGACGCAGCAGACAGGTGCGACCTCTGGGGCGGGAGCACCGTCTTGCGACGTCCAAAATCACGTTCCCTGAGGGCTGCTGGGGCCCTGTTCAGCGTGGGCCAGAAGGGCCGTCCGCGCCTTAGCGAGTCGCCATCTTATGAGCAGTGCGAAGAACGACGCGGGCTCGAATCACAGAATTATTGCGTGACGGGGTCGGTCCAACACGCGGCGCACCAGCGCCCCGCCGCGGCCGCAGTCACGCTCAGCTCACTGAAGGCCGTGCCCGAGGGGGTCCCGCGCGCGCCGAGCCAGCCCTTGGCCGTCGCAGTCGCCGTTTCCCACGCTGTCGCTGCCGCGAGGGTCTCTATGCCGCGTGGCGTCTCGCCGTCGGTCCAGAGCGACGTCGCCTGCGCATCAGACTTGGCGGGGCTGTTCGGCGCAGGTCGTGGACGGCCTGCTGCTCCTTCTGGGGGGCAATGGAGGTGCGCTCGACAGGCTTGCCGACGTAGGCAAGGCCTGCGACCGCCGACGTTGCGCAACTTGATACAATGCTGCAAGGGCGCGGGCGGCATGGCGAGCTTCTCGGCGCGGCCCCGCCACTTGGTGGAGGGCCCCCGTCCGCTGCGCGGCGACAGAAGCGCCAGGGCCCACGCGGAAACTGAGGTAGCGCGCCATGGGCTCGATCTCGAAGTCCTTCCAAGGCTGGCGCGCAAATGCCAAAGGACCAGGTCGGCGCGATGATGCACTTGCCTGGGGCGCGAGGCCCTCCAGCGCGTCGGCGGCGACGGGGCGCGGGGCCAGCTTCGAAGCGCCGTGAATCTCGGCAAGGATGACGCCCTGGTCGTCTGCGCTGGCGCAGACGAGCCCGCGGCGAAAATGCCGGTGCTCTGAGTGGGCGGCCCGCGCGATGGAGTCGAAGGCGAGCGCCCAGGTGGCGCCGCTGAGCGGCCAGCCCTGCGCGGCGCCCGACGCCGCGACGAGCGGCGGGCTTCGCGCGCCGCGCAGCTCCAGGTAGGTCAGCGGCGCGAGGTAGCAGGCTGGAGCAACGCCACGAAGTCGCCACAGAAGCCCTGGCGCGCGAGGAACGCCCACATTCGATGGTGGACAACGCTTGGGGAGGCAGCTGCGATGTCCGTGCTGACGAGGACGGCGCGTCGGTGGCGGCGTCCTGCAGCGTGCCGAGGCGACGGACTTCGGCGTCGACCGTCGCGACATTTCGCGGGGACTGGTGGCCGTTGACGAACTCCTGGAGCTCTGGTGAGGTCTGGGCGGCTGCTGGATGCGGCGCTCCGTTGGCCGCGGAGTCGATGAGCTTCGCGTCGGCGTCCGTCCTTGATGACAGGCGAAGGCCATCTGGGGCGCGAGCGCACTCTGCGTTGCCTGGCGGTTCACCACCTCGGGGGGGGGGGCATCCCCATCGGGGGGAGGTTGGGATCGCATGGGGAAGATGCGATACTGGCGATATTGCGGCATCGCTCGGCCAGCGCATGAAAGCGGGTCGGAGCGCGCAGCCGCGCTCGGTCTGGTAGCCCGCTGGGTCCAGGGTCGGAGTCTCCAGCGCATCGGGCAGCTTGCTCCAGGCTGGCTGAATCTGGAATGATCAGCGCCAGTACGCTTCGCTGCGGGGAGACCCTGTCCAGGAAATCAATGATCACGTCGTCGTCCACATGCGTGGCGGCGTGGATTGGATGCCAATGGTCCGTGGTCGCGTCGTGCATCGCGGCTGGATCACGGCCTGTCGCGGTTGCCGTGCCAACCAGGATCTCGACGCCCACGAAGATGAGACGTTCGGACAACGGCTCTCAGATCAGCCCCGCGACCTGCGTGCAGCCTGACTGCCCTGAGCGCCGGCAACTCTCGTCGCCGAGATGCACGTTGTTCGCAGACGTTCGCAGCGCAGGCAGCTTGGGGGGGGGGGGGGGGGGGCGGCCGCCGGGGCCCCCCGCTAGTCGCTGGGGGCGGCGCGCGCGGAGTCGCTGGGGGCGGCGCGCGCGGAGTCCATCTCAAGCCCGAAAGCGCCGGTGCCAAATCGGCTCGCCCCTGTCGCCGGCGCGCCGCGGGCATTGAGCGGCGACGCCAGTGCTGAAAGCGAAGGTCTGCGCCAGCGCGGAGTCCTGGTGCCGGGCGGCTCGCGCGAGTCCCCTAGCGACATGGCGCGAACTTCCCCCCTCGGGCAAGTCTGGGGACTGGCTGGGCAGCTCGGCGGCCGGGGCGCGCATCGCGGCGCCCCTGGCTGTCTTTTTTGGCCTCGCGCACGATGGCTTCGGGGGGCCGCCGCGCGGCGACTGTCGCACTGATGGGGCCCATGTTCGCGTCGCTGATCACGCGGCCGACGCGGCGCGGCAAGCGCGGCCAGTCGAAGATGGAGGCAGGCGTCCTCGTTCACTCGGTGGGCGGGCGCGGCGTGGGCGAACGCGAAGATGCATGATCTCGCGGTCGCCGCCCATCCTTTCGGGGCCTTCTAGCGGGGCATCGCCGGCGATCAGAATCGCCCCCGTCATCGGCCTCGGAGCGGCTGGGTAAAAAGATGAAGCGCCCGTCGATCCTGGGCACCGCCACGTTCAGCGCGCCGTGGCCAAAGTGGTGAAATTCAGGATGGCGGCGCCGTGCCGCCGGCGAACCCCCGCGACTCCGAGCCGCGCCGCCCGCCCCGGGACGGCGACTTCGACGCGCCAATGGCAGCGCTCTCCAGGCGGGCGGCTCAGCTCTGCCTCGTCGACGGTCACCAGGGGGCCAGCGCCGCCCGCAGTGGCGGGGTAGATGCTCATATTTCGTTTGCGATGTCCAAAGCCGTGCCCCCAGAGAGGCCGCCGGGGGCGCGATGTCGAAGCCGTCGGCCCCGCCTTCACCGACGGAGACGGCGCGCTCCTCGCGCGGGAACCCTCGGATTTCTCGACATGCGACAGGAGTTGGCGAGGAGGGCGAGGTCGCCGACGCTGCCGCGCGTTTCGCGCAGAGCAAGGACCGCCCGCTGACGCGAGAGAGGAAGGATCTGGTGGCGTTTATCTTGTCGACGGCTGCGCGAGGCCCCCGATGGCGCCTGCGCGTTCCAGATCGCGACGCTGGGCCCTTCTGGATCATATTTGGTTAACCATTTTGGCCATCTCGCGCCAAAGCCACTGCGCTGCTGCGAACGCGCCTGCGAAGGATGCTGCGGACTCGGCGCCGACGGCTTTCTGCGCGTCTCTGGAGTGAAGCCTCGAGCAACGGCCGCAACTGCCCGGCGAGCGCGGCTGGTGGCGTCGAGAATACGGCTGGCCGAGATCTTCACCAGTGGCCCCATCTGCTCGCAATGCAGCCACGTGTACGGTGGATGCGCAGGCCAACGAAAAAGGGGAACTTGTGTAGAGGCGCTTGGTCTGAAATTCACGGTTGACCGACCATCTTGGGGCTGCTGTCCGCCGGCACGTATCGAGGAACCCGAGCAGGGGGGGCCCGCCAATCCCCAGCGACCGCCACAACAATGGCAAAATCGCGCCAATCACGACCGACTCGAAGAGCTTCATGAAGTCGCTTGACACGAAGCCCCACCATCACTGCGCAATCACTGATTTGAAAGGAATGGCGCTCGGCATGCCCAGCCGTGAAGGCCACGCGCGCGAAATCCACGTCTGCAGCTCGAAACCAATCTGCGCGGGCAGGACGTAGCTCTGCTTCAGAGAAGGCTGACGCACATCCACACCAGAAGGTGACTGGATCGGGGTCGCGGCCCCTGCCGCCGATGTTCGCGATGTCCAGGGCGGGCGCCCAAGCCTCAGCGGTATCCACGACGTGCTGGACGTTGGCCACGGACTGCTTGAGCTCGGCACTGATCCGCTCGGACTCGTCCATACGGTGCTGGATGTCGGAAGCATATCGCTCAGCTCGCTCGTTGTGTGCAGACAACTCGGCGGTGATGGCGGTGGCAGTCGCCAGAAGGAGCGGGTTTCGTCAGTGACTGTTTTGGCTGTGGCCTCGAATTTGGTGGCCGCCCCTGCGGTTTGGGACTCCAGGGCCTGCTCGACTTGCTTGTGAATGTTAGTGGGCAGGTCAGCGACTGCCAGCTTGGCAACTGACTCTGCCCATGGATCCAGGCCTCTGCCGCCTTACCTCAACCAGCTGTCATATGGGTGCGCTTGCCCGCTTCGAACGATCCCATGCCCGCGTCGGTCGATCCCATTCTGAGTCCACTCTGAGAAGAAGCGCGCCCCAGCCTCGGCAGACAATCGCGCGTGAAATGTAGATACGGAGGCAACCACCGAAGGCACGGCGAGGCAAAATCATGTCCTGTGGTGTCCCCGGACTAGGGGTCCCCGCTCTGCCACGGGACGAAGTCATCTTGAGCCAAAGCGGCTGCGGAGCAGGAGGAGGCGGCAGAGCAGGAGGAGGCGGCAGAGGTCGTCATCCCAGGCATCCGCCAGACGAAAAGGCGACCTGAAGCGCGAGCAGACGCCTGCGGAGACGCGGGCGTGACTGGCGCCCCCGCCCCCAGCCCGGAGCCCGCCGCCTCGCCAGACCAGGTGGAAGTCATCTCCTGAAGGCTGGACAGCCGGGACGCCTCGGGCGTTCCGTACTTGGGCGTCTTGCCACGATTACGCCTGGGACTACAGCCTCCAACAATTGGAAGGATTGACGTCGTTTCGTTGTCAAAATTCGGGTGTCGCTTGACACCTCCTCAAGTTCTATTTCCCGGATGTCGAACTTGTGCAAAAACACCGATGGAGGCGGTTCCTTTTCCGACATGGGGCTCTCGCTGGAGAATTTTTTGCAACGTTCATGGCGAACGAGTTGAGATTTCGCCCGACCTGCCAGGGGGAAGGCTGATTGCTTTTGAAACAGGATCTCTGCAACGTTCATGGCGAACGAATTGAGATTCCGCCCGACCTGCCAGGTGGAAGGCTGAATGCTTTTTAGGACTATCGCTGGACACTTCCGCGGACGTGATGATCCCGCCTCTGCGCGCTCCTTTTAGCTGGATGGATGGCCGGCGGATCCTTGAAATGACACGGGGCCTCGCCCGAGTGGCAGGCCCGCGGACCGCTCGTCATCCAGGGAGCCGGCGCGCCCAGCAGTGCAAAGGAACCCCCCGCCATCCCTCATGACTCCTCCCTGCGTCCGGTTTTAGCAAGAACCTTCTGGTAGGGCAGGCGGGCTCGGTTCATAGGCATGCAAGACGCACGGAGCACGCGGGGGGGTCCAGTGTATGACGCCGGCTTTCTGCACCCACCCTCGCATGTACAATTGCGTGCCCCACCGCCCCGGCTTCACACTTATCACCCTGGGGAAAGTCGTCATCAACAGCATCACCATCGGCATGGCCGTCGCCTGCACAATAACGGCAACTCTTTAACATAACCGTCCATTGCGTCCACTATATCACTGGATCCGCTGTTTTTTTTTATGGCGCCACTGATACAACCACTACCCCTGCAATTCATTGCCCACCGCCAACCAGCGCATTGATATCATTCCAGATTCTAGAGGTTGGCGGCCCAATCTTTATTTCCCTACCTAGGCTCTGCCTAGAAGGGTTCTTACTCGGAGGCTTAAAGGGGCCGGGCAGTGGGGCCCGCTCCGGGCGGTTCCCCCAGTATCCGCCCCGCGGTTCCCCCAGTTACGCCCCCTGGGTTCACCCAGTTTAGCTTAGCTTAGCTTAGCTTAGCTTAGCTTAGCTTATATCATCTTAGCTTAGCTTAGCTGAGCTTAGCTTAGCTTTGCCTAGCCTAGCTTGGCTTGGTTTAGCTTAGCTTGGCTTGGCCTAGCTTAGCTTAGCTTAGCTTAGTTTAGCCTAGCCTAGCCTAGCTTAGCATAGCTTACCTTAGCTTAGCTTAGCGCAGCATGGCACAGCGCAGCATTAGCACAGCATAGCACAGCATAGCATATCATAGCCAAGCATAGCATAGCATATCATAGCATAGCTCCACATAGCACAGCATAGCATAACATAGTGCAACATATCATAGCATAGCATAGCATTGCTTAGCATAGCACAGCGCAGCATAGCATAGCATAGCATAGCATAGCATACCCTAGCCTAGCCCAGCATAGCATTGCGCAGCATATCATAGCATAGCATAGCATAGCATAGCATAGCATAGCGCAGCACAGCATCCACTACTGCTGCTGCTAATGTTGCTTTCCTAGAGGCTCCAACTCCTAGGTACGGTCGCACTGGGATAATGTCATAGCAAACAACGCCCTATCATTCATCCACAATCACCGTATTGCTGCTACCGTACCCGCAAACATTATGATGGCGTCGTCATAGCTGTTGCCACCACCCTCATTAACATCGCCATCATCAAGAAATGCATTCGCATGTTGGCCACATTGGGTCACGATAATTTAAACACCCCCAACAAAAAGGGTGTCCATAATATTAAGGCACGAAGAGGGAGGGGTCCGACTTATTAGGGTAGAACGGTTACCAGGGTGTATAGAGTACTTTTAATGCCTTTTGAAGAGGGTGCTCGAGCTGGAAGAATGTAGTACACCATCGTTGACGCATCCTAGGTTTACACTCCTGGTCTTCCTCCTCACCCTCCTTCCTGATCGTCCGCCTCCTCATCCCTCCTCATCCTCCTCCTCCTCGTCCTCCTCTTCCTCCTCCTCCAGCGAAGCGCAACGTCCTCCCACCTGATGCTCACGTAGCCGGGTCCGCCCATCAGCTTCACCCAGCTGCCCTCCTTTACGGGGTCGTCGCCGCCGCCGCCTTCGTCGACGTCATCGTGCTTGTCGTCGCGTTCGTCGTCGTCGTCGCCGCCGTCGCCGCCGCCGTCGTCGTCGTCGTCGTCGTCGTCGTCGTCGCCGTCGTCGTCGTCGTCGTCGTCGTCGTCGTCGTCGTCGTCGTCGTCCTTCTCCTTCTGCCCCTTTCCTCCTCTTCCTCCTCCTCCCCCTCCTCCTCCTCGATGTCCCAACCAAGCGCGCGTTCCAGCGTGCGCTCCCGCACGCGCCTGCGGAGATAAGGGATGGGTGAGGAGGAAGAGTCCGGGACCCACGCATATACATCACCACCGCAGGCGGGTTTCTGCCATGTGGGTTGATCGGATTATTGTTTCGGCGGTGGGTTGCAGGGTGCGTCAAGTCTTGCGGTAATAGCGTCATTTGGGCACGCGGTTGCATGCGTAACAAAAACAAAACATTCACTTAGTGCATATTTCGGGGTGGTGTATATAATTTCCGGGGGGGTCTATCGTTCCACTGTGCTGCCATAGGGTGCTTGGGAGCAAGTATTCGCGACCGAATGCGGCCGCCATCTGCGCGCATGACCATGTGGCAAGTACTTGCGCTTGGCGGGGGCAGGCAGTGGCACCCATGTCAGGGCGGTCGCGCGCAGGATTTGTTCCTTTCTTATGGCCGCCTGGCGGTAGTGTGTATATATATATATATATATATATATTATATTGGGCCCCCGCATAGAGGATGACGACTAGGAGCAGGAGGAGGAGGAGAAGGATAAGGTAAGAGGAAGGAAACATAAATCTTATGATGATGAGGAGAACCGCACGTCGTGTCAGAAACAACGACCGTCAGATCTGCACCACTCGCATGCGTGCCACGTGGAGGCAGTCCCGTTGGTGGCAGGTGTGATGCCAAGGTCATTTGCGCTTGAACTCTGGAAATTCATGGCGGATTAGCACCAGCCGCTTCCCAGTATAGAAAAAGGCCCCCCTCCTAGTCGTATCATTCTCCCAGCCCCAGTCGCTCGAGGAGTTTCGCCTGGGCTCCCGATCTGAGCTGGCGCGGGACACACCAGGCACGTGGGCATCTGATGTAGTGACGCACGTCGTCCTGGAACTGTGGTCCTCCGAGCGCGCTCTGTGAGGCCCCGGGGGCGACGTGCACTCGACACGTGGGCGCCCCGCCCCCGACCAGGGCCCGAGGCACGGCCCAGCAAGGCCCCCAAGCGCGAAGCCGCTCTGAACTCTCCGCTGCCGGGGCCAGCGGGCGACGAGGACAGCGCGGGGCGGCGTCTCCGCGGGCCGAACCACGGCTCCAGACGACGTCGGAGGGTGAGCAGAAAAAAAGATGGGACGCAAGTGGGACACACGAGGACAAGCTAGCACAATGTGCCCTCCTCGGAGGCGTGCGTCGGAGCCGAACACAGCACTCACACTGTAGCGCATAGTTTCCCGAGCGGTACGGCCAGAGAGCTCCCGCCAAGGAACATATGCTCAGATTTCTGAGCGCGCGCGCGTCGCCCCTGGATGGAGCGACGCACGCGTAGTATTAGCATGTTTGGGTGACGCCGAGCAACGGCTCAGATCAAAGGCTAAGCCAAGTCACGCTGAGGGGGGGCGGCAGCGTCCTCCGCCAGCGCGCCGCGCGCACCCTGCACCAGCTGCTGCAAAAACTCGCGCGCGGCACATGCACTGTCGCGACTCTCTCCGGGAAGCGACAGGCAGCCACGCTGTCCGCGTGCTGTGCTGCAGCCGCTGCGCTACCAGAAGGACCGTTGAAGACACATCAGGAACGAAAGGGGTTCTGGCCACGACGAACCTCGGCCACGAAGAAGCTCTCCTCCTCCTCCTCCTCCTCCTCCTCCTCCTCCTCCTCCTCCTCCTCCTCCTCCTCCCCCTCCCCCTCCCCCTCCCCCTCCCCTCTCCTCCTCCTCCTCCTCCTCCTCCTCCTCCTCCTCCTCCTCCTCCTCCTCTGTTCCGTTGCTCCGTTGCTCCGTTGGTGCCTGGATCCCCTACACTGAAAGCGCAAACATCCAGAAACACAAAGAATGAGTCGGGGTCGGCTGCCCAAACACACCACGGATCGCTGCGCGACTCGCAAGCTCCTGCAGTGAAGAGCCTGGGGGAAAAAGACGCATACGAGTTGGCAGGCAGCAGGGAGCAAGACAGCTGGGGGGAACAAGCCTCACTACCTAAACGGTTTTCGAACTGCGTCCGCCCCGCAAGGCTCAGATTACGACACCCCCAATGCCGCCCCGATAAGCCACCCGAGGGGCGCCACTCCCTCGGGCGACCGCGCACCCCCACGCACGCCAGGGCGGGGGCCCCTGGCCGTGGGAAGGATGGGCGTGGTTCCGCCATGAGCCCCCCGAAAGGGACCCCCCACCCGCCCAAGCACCCGCGGCGTACGGGCCGGGCCGCCGCAAGGGGTGGGAAACGTGGCGACGAGGATGCAGTTTTCTCTCCCCCTGGCCCCCTACGGGCAAACAGGGGTGACGAACGGGCTGCTACCCGCCTGTTTTCCTGGGACGCCCGAGGGCAACCTCCTCCTCCTCCTTCTCCTCCTCCTCCTCCTCCTCCTCCTCCTCCTCCTCCCTCCTCACTCCTAAGGGAGACGCCCCGACGTCTCCATGGCCTGGCACATCGAAAGGACGCAAGACAACCCCTCGTCGCGAAGCCACCCGAAGTGTCTGAGATGGAAACCATCCGAGGCGACCGCACTTCTAGCCCAGCGCTTCATGGCGACTCTGCGGATCGCGTCCAGCTCCAGAGAGGGGGGGGAGGACGAGGGAAAATGGCAGAAAACGCGGGGTGACAAAATCTCGGCGGACAGCGCGGGCTGAAGATCGCTGGCGATCCTCCAATCTGGCAAGAGCACCGCACACGGGCGCCAGGGGGCATGGCCGTTCGTGGCCGAGTGAACGTGTCTGACGCCTTAGTCTACACCTTTCGCGAGTCAAACCCGCCAGCCCTGACTGGAGACGCGCCGAGTCTTCTTCTCTCGGACATCCAGGGCCTCGCAGGCGGTAGAGCGAAGCGCGCCGATCGAGCACCCAAACCGCAGCGACCAGATATCTGGGAGGCCTGAAACATCGAGTGTTGCGCCCCCTCGAATAGGGGGCGAACGTCACCTCGATGCTTCGCAGCGCAGGCGGGAACGGCGAAACCATGGTTGTAGTATGTCAGACCCCAAAAAACAAAAGCTTACAAGGACGAAGCATGGCGATAACCTTCCACAACCACAACCACCAAACCGAAACCAACTCTGGCTGTCTGGCGGCCGTGATATCGCGCGCGCGAACGGAACGCCACGTCATCTGAAGGCCCTGGCCCCTCGTGCCCCAAAACGGCGAGATTCACTCCCGCCACCTCCGCGGTTTCCTTTTTTTCCGCCGCCACCGCCAAATTCTTTGGACCCAGGGGCGAAAGGTTGGAAGTGATGGGGGGAGTTGCCTGTCCGAGAGACAGTGGTCACAAGGTCGATGGCGCGCTTCACTGTAGTCGGGGGGTGGGCCGACCGGTCCAATCAGGCGATCAGCTGGGAGACTCGGAGGGCGCTTGAGGACCAGAGCCCGCAACTTGCCAGACTACGGTGACAGTGAGACGAACGGGCCACTGCTGGGGCAAATCTGCATCTGACACCCGATTACAGGCAGATACGGCTGAACTGAGGTCAGGACTGGCGATGAAATAATCATTATGTTCAATCCCTCCCGCAGTAAGACACATGCCAGAAGAGTTTGGAAATGCCACGGCCCCGCTTCCCGATGGCTTATCTGCCCCGTTTTCGAAAAGGACATGGTTTGCTAGACGAGGAGACTGTTTGGGCTACCGGTGCGATACTGTGCTGGTTGGATGCTGAGAACTGCTGGCCATCGTGGATGCACAGCGAGACGACGCACACAAGTCCAGACCACCTGGAACGCCGACAATGGCGAGGGGATTCGCCCAGGCCCCGTCCAACATGATGCGGTCCGAGAAAGTGGCGAGACAAGATGGCGATTCCACCAGTGGTTCCGCCTACTGTACGTGACATTTGACAGCAGGGCCGAATATGGCCCTCCGCCCGCTCCGAAACGCCCGCGCACTCGCCTGGTCGGCCCTTGCTCCAGCCAGAAGGTGATGTTCTTGCAAGAGCATTGCATGAGCCGACGTGCCATTTAAGCACCTGTGGCTCCGACCCCCACCCTGAAACGCTGGCCGTTCCAAAACTCAGAGCGAGGGAAGGCGAGGGCCGAGGAGGGGTCAGAGGCGGGGCTTGGGGCCCGATGGACAAAACCTCGGGGCTCCCGAGAGGTGCCAAATGACTGAAGTATGGCGCGGGCTCAGCACTTGGCCCAACTGACTTCTTCCCAGCATCCTGGCACGGAGTGCGCAGAAGCGCCATGCAAAACGTTGGCGTTGAAAGGTGCCCTCCTCCCCCCCCCCCCCCATCAGGGGAGGACTGGAGCTGCGTCTGAGGCGGGGACAGACTGCAGCATAATCTTGGCTGCGGCACCACGGGCGGCCTCCCCGTCGCCCTTGCCTGGGTCAGGCGCGGCCTCAGAAGACGTGGCAATCGGGATCCCTGGAGCAGGTTCTCTGGGGTGTCGGCGCCTCCTGTGTTCTCAACGGCAGCTGCTGGTGCTCCACCCACTGGGGCACCACCGCTCGAGCTAGAACCTGAACTTGACTTGGGTGAGCTTAAGTGTCTTCGCCCTTGCGTTTCTTCTTGAGACGAGGCAGCACGCGGTGGTGAGATTCCTTAACCTGCTTAGCGGGCTCTGCGGCCTGTCCGAATAGGTTATTGAACGAATCTGTCTGGGACTGAAGCTCCGGCATCCTCCTCTCGGCCTCCTTCTGGGAGGTTTCACCCAGCTCATGCTCGAAAGCGTCGACGGAATCGGGACAAGTCCGAGATGAATCGGAAGATCGTATACTTTATCCGACATGAAAATCGCCGATGCTGGTCTTAGCAAGCTCAATTGTTCCAGCTCCTTGGACTGGCTTGGGGCCGACTGAGACGGACATGATCTTTCTCTGCCCCCTCGTGTTGGTCTGACAGCTGCTGTTGTAACGTCTGATGACGGTGAACTGCTTTGGCCAAAGTGTTCTCACATTTACGAGCCGCATCGAAAGCCTGCCCGGCTTGCTGCTGCAACTGGGCGGACTTTGGCGGGACCTCGGCTGCCGTCTTACGGTCGAGGATGTGTTGATGCTGCGTGGCCCCCTCCACGCCGCCGATCCTCCGAAGGGGCTCGACGGTATGGGAGAGCTCCTCGAAGGACGCGTTGGCGGCGAGGCATGTGGGTTGCGCGCAAGGAAGACCAGAACCTTGGAACTGGGGACCCACACGAGCAGGAAGAAGAGCAAATAACTGACTGCGAGGAGATTTCTGAGACGGTCCTCAGAAAGACCAGTCGTCCCACTGCTATTAATTGCTACACTTGCCGCCAGGGGAAGGAGACCCGCCCCAGGCCCACGGTCCTTTCGCCGACGATTCGGCACCTGCACCTGATGTGACCTCCGATACAGCTGTGTGGCAGGTTTGCAACTCCACCACTTCGCACAATTCCTCTTGCGGCTGCAGCTGGTGCATGTCCAGCGATTGCAGCCAAGTTTCATAGAACAAAGACTGGAGGCGAGCGCAACACAGAGAGAAATAGTACGCCTGCGCTGATAAAACAAGCCCTCAAGCGAGCACAAAGAGTGGTACAGCCCATGGACATCAGACTCAGGCACCCTGAGCCAGAGAGCTCGAGAGACAGACGGAGGTAAAGCCAGGCGGCGTGCTATGCCTGGAGGAGGAGGTGGAGTGATGATGATGATGAGGAGGAGGAGGAGGAGCGAAAAGAGGAACATTGGAAGACATATGAGGAGGAGAAAGAGAGAAATAGAGAGAGAGGGACCAAGATGAACCCTGGATGCATCAATGACGCTGCAATGCGCAATCCCGTCCCAAATCCCCTCCACACGTGTTCATGAGCGTTCAGGTTCGCTACACGTAGCGCCCGCTTCAAGGACGATCGCCCCATGGGCCTGTCATTCACGGTAAGACCCGTTTTCAAAAAGAGCTGCCTTGCATTCGTTCTAGCAAGTAGTAAGGGACAAAAGGAAAAAGATGTGACCATAATGCTCAATAGTGCTTCCAACGAAATCCCCGCTTTGAACAAGATCCGCCTCCCATCCGTGCATCTGCTCTAGGAGAATACACGTCCAGTCGTTAAATCAACGAAAATCTCAACCAGGAGCCCCATGTTGAAAAGGATCTGACCTCCATCTTACAACATAAAAGGAATCTCGAGCCAGAGCCCCGTTCAACACATTAAAACGTCATTCACCCGTGCAGTTATTACATGTATATAAGCTTCGCATATGCACGTTTGAAGAAGCGAGCGCCCATTTTAGAAAAGAAGCTGACCTCCACCGTTGTAACTGGTGCAGCTTTTCAGAACGAGTGTGCACTGCGCGAAAGCGAGAGCCTCGTTATGAGAAGGAACTGGCCTACAGCCATGCATACGCTTCAAGAGTTTACAACGAGCGGGTGCGGCACGGAGGCAAAAGCCCCATTGCGAAAACGACCCCCCTCCATCCCTAGAGCTGTTGCAAACGTTTCAGAGAGCACATCTCCAGTTCGCTTGTTTCGGAAGGCTCCCCGAAGAAGGGGCCTCGAAGCTGGTGCATCCCCCACCAAAGAAAATGATGCAAAGGGCCCCTCCGAAACCGGGGGGGCCTCCTTGCACCCCCAACCCGCCCCCCAACCCTTCCCCTCCCCAACCCCCCCCCCCCTATGGGGGCAAGGAAGGGTTCCGTAACCCCCCGGGCGAGACCATTCGCCCCCACCCCCCTTCTCGCCGCCAGCAAATTGTCGTCGTCATCTTCGTCGTGGTCGTCGTGGTCGTGGTCGTCGTCCTCGTGGTCGTGGTCGTGGGCGTGGGCGTGGTCGTGGTCCTGGTCGTGGTCGTGGTCGTCGTCGTCGTGGTCGTCGTCGTCATTTTTGAAAACCATGTTTGGAAACCATTGTCGCGGGTCGCTAGGGCGAGATCCCCATTTCGAAAACCATTGTTTGGAACTTCGGAGCGCCAAGCTCACAACTTGCAAAGAAGTCTTAAGCGAAACGCCCGGCCCATCCTACCTGCACGCAAGGTGGTGAAGCAGGTAAAAACTACACAGGAAAAGGTTGGAGAGGGACGAAGGAACAACTCACCGAGCTAGCCGAAAAATTCACCAGCTCTACCCACCCCGCTGCCGTCCTTGATTCCAGTGAAGATGGCGCACTTCTCCAAGGCCCCGACGACAGTCGAGTTGAAGTCCTTGCGATTGCATGATACAACGTGTAGCTCTTCAAACCTACGCCTGCCCTCCAATATTTGTGGACGCCATGACAGTGGACACTCTAACAATCCTATCCTCTAATTAAAGATGCGTTTGAAATGTGTAAAACATGTTCGC
The DNA here is from genome assembly GCA_963575745.1 of Prorocentrum cordatum. Classification (NCBI taxonomy): domain Eukaryota; class Dinophyceae; order Prorocentrales; family Prorocentraceae; genus Prorocentrum; species Prorocentrum cordatum. Next base: position 93,531 of record CAUYUJ010018519.1, on the reverse strand, counting down.
AACATGTTTCGCACACGCTTTAACATATTTAAAAACATATGTGAAACATCTTTCAGACATCTGGAATGTATTTGGCAACATGCTTCCTCTAATCCAGGATCCGACCTCATCGTCGTGCTGAACCTCCTTCTCGCTCAGTCTCGCCGTGCCTGCCCCTCTCCCTCCCCTCCTCCCCGCGCCTCTCCTTCCCCTGGCCCGCCCCGCCCGCACTCCCTCGTCCTCCCTACAGTCGACGGAATAGCCTTGCGAGTGAAACTCCGGCGAGCATACTGTAAAAATGTATCGGGGGCCGTTTTGGGGAAATGCCGTGGTTCCTCCCTCCTCCCGCTATTCGTAAGTGTTTCTCTCCTTCTGTGCTTCCTCTGGGCTCCATCCTCCTCGCGCGAGCCCGCCCGCGCACGCACGGGCACGCGGACCCGCGTGCACCCACTCGCGTGCATCCACCCACCCACCCACCCACCCACCCACCCACACACACACACACACACACACACGCGCTGCGCTACGACACATGTGGCAAGGCGTGTAAACAGAGGCACCGTTCGAGAGCGAGGCGTGAATACAATGCTAGCACATCGGCCCCCCACCGCGCCCCCTACCTCTCCCCCTCACACTTATATGTTTGAGGCCCTAACCGGGGTGTGGCTCCAGCGCCCCATGCTTACGAGGGAAAGCGCTCCAGCAATTCATGCTGCAAACGAGGGCGCGTTCCAGCAGCCAACTGTTACAAGCGACAACGCTCCGGCAGCCCACGGCGTGAGCTCCAGCACCACGCTCTGACAAGGGACAGCGTTCCAGCAGCCCACGGCGTGGGTTCCAGCACCGATCTTCTACGAGGTGCAACGTTCCAGCAGCCCACGGGACGTGTGCTCCACCACTGTATTTTTGCAGGGCGCGCGCACTCCAGCAGCCCGCGGCGCACGCTCCATCACTGCGAGCCTTCCAGCAGCTCACGGCGCGCGCTGCATCTCTGCATTTGCTACAGCGCGTGAGCGCTCCAGCAGCCCACGGCGTGCGCTCCAGCACTGCATTTGACACCGAGCGCGGGTGTTCGAACCTCGGTCTCAACCAACGCAGACGAACCCACCGAGTTAACGTCTCAGCAACAAGACAGTCCACTGAATGTACCAACCTCACTCTTTGCCCTCCACTATGTCCTCCCTTCCCTCTCCCCCTCCCCTCCTTTCATTCACCCCTTCCCCCCTGTTTCTCCTGCTGGTCCTCCTGGTGCTCGTCCTCTACTCCTCTTTCGTATGAGTAGCTGTCCTTGTCGCCCCGCCAGACGTGTACATAGACACGGCCAGGCGCTTCGCTCAAGACTCCCCTGAAACCTATAACCCTTAGTTTAGAACATCTCAGACAATTGCAAGATGGAGTGGTGGTAGTTTTCAAAATGAGGTTGTCGCCTTTGCGCGGCGCATACTTGTTTTGGAACTGATTTCAACGCTTACAAGGACGGACGCCGGTGAATTTCAAAATGCGTATCTCGCCTTGGCGCCGCGCGAATTCATTGTTTGAAACTGTCCGCTGACGGCTTCCTATATCTTTACGACCTGGAAGTTAACCTTGTGCAACAATCATATGCATGGTGGGCTGCTCTTTTTGAACATACGGAGCTCGCTGGAGTCTTCTGTCATCATAAATAGAAGCGTGAGACTGCGCAACGCTTACACAGATGGAAGGTGGACCAACTTCAAAATTGAGCTTTCGCTGGACACTTGATTGCACTTCACGACCCTATCATCTTGCATGTCCTATACATATAAAGATGACCAGCGGATCCTTCACAGAAGAAAGGAATCTCGCGTGAATGGCAAACCCGCGTTTTTTTATTACAGCTCTAGCCCCAGCGCCGCGCGCGCGCTCGTTGCCAGCACCGCCGACAGTTGCAAAAAGGTGGAGGCTGGTTCGCCTTCGGAATGCGGCTCTATGCGGCTCTCGGTGGAGACTTCCCTAAATTGATTGACGCGACGTTCCAGATTGCGCAACAGCTATACGGATGGAGGTCGACTCTTTTTCGAAACGGGGCTATCACTCAAAGCTCCCTCAGACCTGGCAACAAACAACTTCCTGGAATCGTGAAACCCTTACACGGGCGGACTGCGCATTTAAAGAATTGGTATCGCCAGGCACGTCCTTGAACCTTCTCGTTCTACCTCTGTGCGTCTTCTCTCGCCAGCGGGATGGTGGACAGAAGGTGGATCCTTTGCAACAAAGAGGTCCACCTGAGTGGCGGACCCACCTGGCACTCGTCTTTCAAGGCGTTTTTTTTTGGTTGGGGGGGGGAGGAGATGGACAACCGTCGCGAAGCTCCACAGGCTGCCACAACGCGCCCGCTGCCTGTTGAGAGCGCCAGCCAGGACGAACAAACGCTGCCCCCCCGGGAAAAAACACAGCCGCCAACAAGAGGAGCCACCTGGCACTCGTCTTTTTCAAGGGGGGCGAACTTCGCTGTGGAGGGCAAACCTTGCAGGTGCAGATGAGAAGGGGACGTGGGACAAAAGGGTGCGTTGAAACGCCGTGGATGGCTTCACGCCTCGTGGCCCCTCTCTCTGCCCCTCCTCCTCCCGCTCCCCTCCTCCCGCTTCCCTCCTCCCGCTCCCTTCCTCCCGCTCCCCTCCTCCCGCTCCCCTCCTCCCGCTCTCCTCCTCCTCCTCCTCCTCCTCCTCCTCCTCCCCTTCCTCCTCCTCCTCCTCCTCCTCCTCCCTCCTCCTCCTCCTCCTCCTCCCGCCTCCTCCTCCTCCTCCTCCTCCTCCTCCTCCTCCTCCTCCCTCCTCCTCCTCCTCCTCCTCCCCCTCCCCCTCCTCCTCCCAAGTCCAAAGCGTCACGTCACTTCGCGGTCCTCTTCAATGCACTTCTATTCCTACTCCCAACGCGCGATATCCTTCTTGGCGCGAACCTTCACCCTGCCGTTGAAGACCACCTACGGACAGCGTTTCCCGCCGAAGCCCGTCGCCATCGGCGGCTGGGCACGACGTCCCGCGAGTCAGCCTCCCTCCTCCTCCTCCTCCTCCTCCTCCTCCTCCTCCTCCTCCTCCTTCCTCCTGCCTCCTGCTCCTTCCTCCTTCCTCCTCCTCCTGCCTCCTGCCTCCTCCTGCCTCCTGCCTCCTCCTGCCTCCCTCCTCCTCCTCCTCCTCCTCCTCCTACTCCTCCTCCTCCCTCCAGATCCACCTCCTCCTCCTCCTCATCCTTTTTGCTCCTCCTCTCGTTTGCTCCTCCTCCTCCGCATGCTGCTCCTCCTCTCCTCCTCTCCTCCTCCTCCTCCTCCTCCTCCACCTCCTCCTCCTCCTCCTCCTCCTCCTCCTCCTCCGTTCTTCTCCTCACTTTTGCTCCTCCTCCTCCTCCTCCTCCTCCTCCTCCTCCGTTCTTCTCCTCACTTTTGCTCCTCCTCCTCCGCCTGTTCCTCCTCGTCCTCCTTCCTCATAATAAATACGTAGCCCCCCGCAGATGCGGATAAGAGTGAGGGGGCGGTGGGGACGTCGGCAGGCAGTTTTTGGGAGACTCTGGAAAAGCCCGCCGCAGGCGCCAAAGTTTCACAAATTATACAACGAGCTCTCCACAGGCGCCGATTTTTTCGCTAAACCAATGTGGGTAGGTCGCGGGGGGGTCGCAAATGGGTCGCAAGTGAGTCGCGGGTGGGTCACGGGTGGGTCGCTGTTGGGTCGCGGGTGTAAATGGCAGAAAATCCACCCCATAATTCGCCAGCCCAACGGGCCAGAGGCGTGCTAAGGTCTCCGGTAACTGGTTCACAATATTTCTAGTTCGCGCGCGCGTGGCGGCCCCTGGGGGTCCCTGGACGAAGAGTACCCCGGCAAGGTCCCGGGAAAAGCCCCCAGAGCGCTCCAGGAGCGCACCAACAGGGCCCCGAGACGCCCCCGAGAGTCCCAAGAAGGGCCAAGAGAGAGTCCCAAGAAGAGCCAAGAGCGCTCAAGAGGCTCCCAAGATGGTACACAAAGGGTCCGAGATGCCACAAGATCGCTCCAAGACGCTCAAGATAGCCCCCAGACGCCCCACGAGGCTTTCAAGAGCACTCCCAAGAGGGCCCCAAGAGGCAAAATCCATTGCTCTTACTTAGGTTTTGGGGAGATTTTGGCGTTTCCAACTTTTCGGCATCGCGACGCCCCAAGACGGCCCAAGAGGCCTCCAAGATCGCCCTAAGAGGCCCGAGAGGCCTCCGACAGGGCCCCAAGACGGCCCAAGAGGGTTCCAAGACGGCCCAAGAGGCCTCCAAGACGGCCCAAGAGGGCCCCGGGAACGCTCTAAGAGAAGCCCCAGAGGGGGAACACGAAACAACATTTCGAGCCCTTGGCCCTAAGAAGGCCCCAGGAGGCGCCCAGAAGCCCATAAGAAGCCCCAGGAGGCCCTCAAAAAGCCCTCACGAGGACCCCAAGAAGCTCCCAAGCGGCTCCAGGAGGCGTTTCGTCCTTCTCCTCATCGTCATCCTTAAACTCCTCCCCCTCCCCTTTTAATCAATCCGCCCCTCTTCCTTCTAGATAACTCCTCCCGGTCGCACCCCGAAGCGGGTCGGTGGGGCGGGCCGGGCGTTTCGCCGGAGACTTCCTCACCATTTATGGTCCTTGAAAACTTGAATTTCTAATTTGTGACAGCTTTACGGATGGAGGACGGGTGGTTTTCAAAAAATGTGGCCTTCGCCTGAGCGCGGCGCGCAGTCGTTTTGAAAGCGATTCACGGGTTGAGGGCGGCCGGTTTTCAACATGTGGTGCTCGCCTGAGCGCGGCGTGCACTCGCCTTAAACAGTTGCAAGAGCTTCACGGGTGGAGGACGGGTGGTTTTTTTAATTCTGGATCTCGCCTTAGCGCCGCGCGCATTCGTTGTTTTGTCTTCGTTTGTAAGAGCTCCACGGATGGAGTGCGGGTCCTTTTCAAGATGTAGCTCTCGCCTTAGCGCCGCAAGCATTCGTTTCTTAGATACTGCAAGGGCTTCACGGATGGAGGGCGGTTCCTTGACGCCTCAACGCCGCGCGCAGTCGTCTGAATAGTTTACAGCAGTTTCAACGGTTCATGACGCTGACATCCCAGAAATTGTGTTTTGACGCGCGTTCGGGTGTTCGGGCCATCAGGGCGCGACAGTCACGTTGACTTGCGGTGTAGAAGTCCCAGGGTGAACGTGCTGGCAGGACTCTGGATCGCCAGGACGCAACTGTAACGTGGGTTCGCGGCGTTGAAGTCCCAAGAATGGTTCTTTGGCATGGTTGAAGATGTTCAGCTGGTTTTCTTCCAACGGTGCACTTCCTGCAGTGATAATAAACCCTCGTAGGGACCTGTGAAGAGGTAAGTTGGAATGGAGGTTTATTGCAACATCGTTGAGGGGTCTAGTGTTTGCACAGGTCCTCCTCCTTCTCCTCTTCCTCCTCATCCTCCTCCTCCTCCTCGTCCTCCTCCTCCTCCCCATCATCACTTTTCCACCCTCCTCCACCTCCTTTTCCTCCTCCTCCCACCTCGTCGTCCTCCTCCGCCTCCGCTTCCTCCTCCTCCTCCTCCTCCGCCTCCTCCTCCTCCTGCTCCTCCCCATCGTCACTTTTCCACCCTCCTCCACCTCCTCCTCCTCCTCCTCCTCCTCCTCCCACCTCGTCGTCCTCCTCCGCCTCCCCCTCCCCCTTCCCCTCCTCCTCCTCCTCCTCCTCCTCCTCCTCCTCCTCCTCTTGCCGCCCATCCCGTTTCCTTTTCCTCTTCGTCCTTTTCCTCCTCCTCCTCCTCCTCCGCCTCTTCTTCTTCCTCCTCCTCCTCCTCCTCCTCGTCCTAAGTATCCTGTACCCTGGAAACAATCACCCTCCCCTCGGCCTTCCCTTCCCTGTCCTCGCCATTCTCATTCGCCCCGTCCTGCTGCAAGACCAATCCTGAACCCCTGCCAAGCGGGTTTGAATCACCCCAGTACGCGCCCTGGTTCACACGTCTCGCACACACAAGCCGGGCCACCCACTAAGTGTTCCGATGTCGGGCTTGGGATGCATGCCCGACCGCCTAGGTAACCCTAGACAGGAACCGTATGGCCCGTTGCCCATACCAACTGCTCCTGCACACGCACTCCATAGGCCAGGCTGATGGTTATTGCTGCTGCGGAGCTGTATCTCGGTGCTGCGGGACGGTGTCGTGTCCTCCTCCTCCTCCTCCTCCTCCTCCTCCTCCTCCTCCTCCTCCTCCCTTCCTCCTCCATACTGTCTCCTCCTCCTTTTCCTCTTCCTTTTCCTCCTCCTCCTCTTCGTCGTCGTCCTCCTCCTCCCCCTCACCACATCCGCCGCCGTCTTCTCCCGAATAGCCGGATGTGGAGGGCCACAAGACAAAGGCCGGCCTGTCTCCCGGAAAGGAAGGTCCGCAGGCGGACGGGGGAAATGAGGAGACAAAACCTGAAGACCACGTTTGCCAGCGTGGACCCCCCAGTCAGTGTGTTTCTAACAATTAATGTCGTGAGATATACGTGGGGCGACCAATGTTACGAAATCTACATTTTGCAACCTATGGTGTGCAGTGAAACTGGTGTTATATGACAGGTTCAGTTCATGCTATGCAACGTACGTGGTGCAACTCACTTGTGGAATTCGCAATTGTCAACTCCACTGCTCGCGCAACCATCCCACCCAACCACCCACCCGCAACTTGTTCTGCAAAACACATGCGGCGGCGGCGATTGCGATGAGTGCTTGGCGTTGGCTGGCGCATATCTGCGGCCGCGCCTGCCCGCGCATGCTCGCGCGCGCAGCGGCCAGCTAGTTTGGCGCGACCGACGCGGCAGCGGTGGCGCTGACCGCTGGGCAATTTTCCAACGGGCCTTTCCATGCGAATCGGCCACTTAGGCGGGCGCAGTATCATGGCAGCGTCGACAACGGTAGACACGATGATGATGGTAGCGATGCTGGCGACGGTGATGACAACGGCGACGGCACGGCCAGTGACGGCGCCGATGCTGATCACGCCGGCGGCGATGACGGCGTCCTCGCGTCGGGGATGAAGGTTTTGGAAGGTGTTCGACATGCGCGCGCGGCAGACGCGCGAGAGTGGCCCGCATGGTATCATTTGACACGGATCGTGACCCCCCCAGCACGCGCGCAAAGGCGTTCGAATGATGTCGACATGCGGCGCGAAAGGCCCATTTGGCAGAATTTAGTGAACATGGTGAAGCTCCTAAGGTTTTCTTGCGAAGTCGCACGTGCGCTGTTTTTCTGCTGTGAAAACTGACGTTGCAGAACAAGTTGTTTATATTTGTTCGAGCCACTCGATGTTGAATCTATTACGACACTCAAGGTTGTTTGGAGGAGTTCTGCATGCGCGCGACGACGCGCGCGTGTGCACTTCGTCCTATATGTTGCAAGGGGTCCTTGCGAAAGCAAGCGCGAAGGGCGGGCGTTCGAACGATTTCGACACGCGCGCGCGAGAGGCCCATTTGGTAGCATCCTTTGAACATGTTGGAAAACCGATGGCTTTAGTAAGGAATTATAAGAGCGCGAGTGCAATTCTTCGAAATGGCTATTGCGATACCCTGTGTTTATTATTATTATTATTATTATTATTATTATTATTATTATTATTATTATTATTATTATTATTTATATCATTATTATTATATTATTAATATTATTATTGTTATTCGCATTATTATTATTAGTAGTAGTATTATTACTAGTATTAATATTAGTATTAGTATTGTTATTATTCGTATCCCTACTAAAATTATTATTATTATCACTATTATTATTATTATTATAGATACATTCCAGGGCATTCGGTTTTCAAACCCTTACGAGACGAAAAAGTCTTTAAAGGATTTGGGCACGCGCGCGCGCGACCTGGCCGACCGACAGCCGTTCAAAATCGGCCCCCCGAGCCCTCCGGGGGCCCAAACCGACCAGTCCACCGAGCCGCGCCCAGCCGTGGCGACGAGGCCCCCCCCCCCCCGAGGGGAAAGAACAACTAGAGAGCGGCCCTCCGGCCGCGCACCCAAAGGCCACCTCGGCGGAAGGTCGCCCTCGCGGCATCGCCGAATTGCAAAGGGGGGGGGAACGAGCAGACACAGCAAAACGACCAAAGGCAAAAGCAAGAAACACGCTGGAGGCGGGCGGCCACGAGGCGCGGAGGCGCGCGAGAGGGCGACGACGACGACGACGACGACGACGACGACGACGACGACGACGACGACGACGACGACGACGACGACGACGACGGGAGGCGGGAGGGGCGGCGGCGGCGGCGGCGGGAGGACCTGCCCGCGGCCGTCGGGCCACCGCGCGGGCAGGCGCGCGGCCTCTTCGGGCCCCCCCCCCGGCGGGCCCAGGGCGTCGTCCTCCCTGGCGGCGGGCGGCGGCTGCATCTGCGGCCTGCTCGGGCGGGTGGTAATTAGGGTTGAGCAACGCAGAGCGATCGAGACTGCGGGAAAAAGGGGCCCCAAGGAAGCCCTTTGGGGGCCCGAGAGGGCCCCGCGGAGCCCCCCAAAAAGCCAGTTGGGGCCCCTTTCATGCAGTCTCGATCACCGTGCGTCGATTGGCGCCGAATTGCCGACCGCCCGAACTGCTGCGGCCCCTGTCTCGCGCGGCCCCGGGCAGCGGCTGCGTCGGCCTCGCTGGGGGCCCGAGCGCGGGCGGCCTGGGGCCGCAGCCGCCGGCCACGGCGCCGGGCCACCTCGCGCCGCCAACGCGGGCTCCAGAGCGATGGCGCCGAATAAGCGCGCGCGCTCTCTGCGCTTGCCAGCGGGCGCCTGCCTCTGGGCAGAAGTGGCGCTGCAACGCGCCCGCGGCCTGGCAGGCCCTCGTTCCCGTCGCGCCACTCGGCTGGGGCGCGTCGCCCCACGTTTACGACATCCAAGGCATCCAATGCAGTCATAATGTCCTCGCCGTTGACTTTGCGCTGGCAATTTTCACGCTACTCGGCCTTTTCGGGGATGACAAGCCGCGGGCAAGGCAAAACCCTTCGCGGGCTTGCAACCGCTGCTGCTGGTGCAAATGCGCTGCGCCGGCAGGTTTCTCCAGCTCGCGCGTCCGCTTCCTGGCGCTGGCTCCCGTGGCTAAGGTGGCGCCAATCCGGACGTCTGTGCCCTAGGGTGACTGACAGGAGAATCTCGGCCAATCCGGCGTCTGTGATGGTCCCCACTCCGTCCCTAGACTTGAACCAGAACTGCGTAATAGCCGTCGCCGTCAACATGCCACAGGTCCGGCACTGGGCGCCGACGAGGTCGAAAAGGTCAGGGCGAACACTGAACAGCCCCCGCCTTTTCTGAAGGATCGCCGCCGTGCAGAAGCCCAATGTCGCGGGCTACCCGGGCCCGATCTATTTCACCACGCGCGCAAAAATGTAGCGAACACTTTGCAATGACAAACATGTCCAACATCTTGCCGGCAGAGGCTCTAGGAGAACACCTGATTTGAAGAAAGCTGTCTTATCGACGAATGTCGCGAAAGCTGGTCCAACTGGTGTGTACTGCGCCAGGCTAATAGCACGGCCCCCAGCAAGATCTGACCCCAAGAACCTGTGCAAATTTAGCAGGGAGCCAAGGCAAAACTTCCCTGCGAGCCCGTCATTGGTGATAAGCATTCCTGCCATGCGGCTGCGAGTATGGATGTCCCGTTGCAACGACATTATTGTCGAGAAGGCACTGCACATCCCACATTGTCTCCACGTGTTCAATCGAATCGTCGATCCAGGTCAGACTCCCATCGCCCTGCAGCTGCCGGAGGCTTTGTGCCACTGTCGCAAAACAATGCATGGAGCGTCCACACTTCGCTTGTGCATTCCCGAACTCCTGACGAAATTGTTTTCCGAAACTTTCGGCGACGGGTGAAACATCAGGATCCTTCAAAAATGGGGTCAAGAACTTTGTCGCGATCTCGAGCCCTGGTGACCACTGGCCCTCCGCACGAAGAGGACCCACAAGACCCGCTGACGCCGCGTAGCCACAGAAAGCCACGGGTAATCCACCTCCCAGATCAAATTGATAGTCTCGGGCTCCTCGCGGTCATCCTTAAACAACGGGCATATCACCAGATGTTTCTTGTAATGTGGGTGGAGGTCGCCGGCGTTCTTTTTCTTCTGTTTGTCTGTTTGAAGAAATCGAAGCGTTTGCAATATAGCTCCGACTGTTCGATGGAGATTGTGCCGATCCCAATGGAGAAGTGGCTACAGTTCCGGTTCCCAATAGCCATCGATTCTCGCCGATTGCGCCTGCACCAGCGAGAGAGCAAAGTGATGCACGACTGACGTCAAGACTTTTTTTTGTGCACCCTCACTGTAGGCGGCGGCGGAAACGAAGTGCACACGCGCGCGATGACGCGCGCGCGTGTGCACTTCGCCCCATCGTTTGCAGCACACTCTCGAACATAGATCATATGAGATAAACGAATGCGCACGCATAGCACCGCTTGCGGAAGATGGGGGGGGCGTTGCTGGCCTGGCCTGGATGGGATGGTACGAGTTCATGTTTAAGATGCACGATGGGGCACAATCGAATGTACACTGCAATGCTCAAAAATGACCCGTTAAGTCGGGGAAGGGGTAGATCTTAATATTTATCATTATTAATAATAATAATACTATTATTATTATTACTACTACTATTATTATTATTCGTATTATTATTATTTGTTTAAGAGATAATCTGCGTGGTGCACGATATGTGCGGTGGCGGCAACAAGCGCAGCGACCAACAGACAGCCCCAGGCGATGGCCGGCGACGAGGCGGCGACGGGGCGGCAACAAGCGCGGCGACCGACAGAGAGGCCCAGGCGACGGGCGGCGACGAGGCGGCGACGGCGGCAACACGGCCGCCAGACCGACAGACAGGCCCAATCCCTTAGAGGACAAACGCGAGCCGCTAAGTGCAAGCACTGCTTGGGGAATCAATCATATGATTATGAGGAGGAGGAGGAGGGGGAGGAGGATGAGGAGGAGGCGGAGTGGGAGGAGGCGGAGGAGGCGGATGAGGAGGAGGAGGAGGACGAAGACAAAAAGAAAACATTGGGACTTGGAGGGGAAAGGGAGAGCAGGAAGGGAAGGGAAGGGAGGGGGAACGGAAGAGTATGGTTAGGAAGGGGGACGACAGGGAGGGACACAGGGATGGAGGGAAAGGGCGACGAAGAGGAGACGAGGGAATCCTGCTATACGACAAAGAAGAAAGCCTAGAGGGAGACTGGTCCTGGGTACCCCAAGGCTCGCCCGAAACAACTTTCCGTGCCGAGATGGCTTCACCGTCCCAGGCCGGGGAATGACCCCGAGAGGCCGACCGTCGCGAAACAAACGATCGAGCCCTTACTCCTCGGGCTCCTGGCGAGGAGTGGGGGGGGGAGAGGACCAGGAGGATGGGTTGTGGCGAAGGACGCGCCATCGCTCGGACGTCCATTCCCTGTGCATTTTTCGGTTTCGTGCGTGTTTTCGTTTGCTCGATGATCCAGGATGCTCCTCCAGGGTCCTCGCCGAAAAACAGATGCACACGTCCGAGCGATGCCAGGAGGATGGGTGGCGCCTCCCACTCGACGGTCTGGCCGATGACGTGTGCTGCTCCTGCGAGCAGATCGGGTCCTCTGCCCGCGCTCTCGGAGTAGGGCTCCTGCCAATGGACGATGTGCCATCGTCGGGTTCGAGGAGGGGTGGGAAGGGGGGAAGAGGGCGGAGGGGGGAGCAAGAGAAAGAGGACATCGGATGGAGTGGGAAAGGGAGGAGGAGAAAGAGGACGGAGGAGAGGGGGGATGGAGGGAGGCGGGCACGGGGCGGAAGGGGGGAACAAGGGAGGACGAGGATGACGGGGGAGGTGCGGGAAGAGAGGGAGAAGAGGGGCGGAACAAGGGAGAAAGGATTGGGGGCAGGAGGTAAAAAAGAGGCGGCGCCTGGAAGATGCAGGGAGAGCTTTCCCGCGACCGCAGGGTGGGCGAGGGCCTCGCGTCCACCTGCCGCCTTGCCAGTTCGGTCCTCGGCGGCCCCTCCGAGCTGAGCGCAGGGAGGCCGATCGATTCCCAAGAGGCCAACTCCTCCGTACGAGACACGGCCAACACTTCGCCGGGGAGCCTCGTGCCAGGCAGCCTTTGCACGGGTGCCGACCATCAAGCAACCTGTTGCGTCGAGGCTTGGCGTTGTGATCCCTGGGGTCCTTGGGGTAGGTGGTTAGTAAAGCATAAGCTTGAGCACTGGGATGTAGGATGAGTGAGGCGGAGGAGGAAAGGGAGGAGGAGGAGGGCGAAGAGGACGAGGAGGAGCGGAATGGAATGGAATGGAATAGAATGGGATATAATGGAATGCGCGGAAATTGAATGGAATGGAGTGGGGCCAATAACAAAGTCATACACATAAGATTAGAACTACGACAAACGCCTGGGCCGCAGGCCCCGATGGCAAATGTCAAGAAACTCTCGCCGCGTCCTGGAAATCTTCTGGGGACCACAGGGTTTGGCAAGCTCACGGAGAACGAGCCGCTGCCATGGCCTGCGGCTGATGGTTACACAGCTAGGAAATAAGCAGGAACATCCTATGACGTTCCTGTCTGGGGCATGAACTCTGGGGGTTGCGTCTGGTTCTCATCCTCCTGAGCCATCTTTCTTCAGGGAGATGATGTCCGTCTCACCGGTCGCGCTGGTTTCCCGTCTTCAGATTCAACCCGAACGGTTTCTCAATGGAGCTCTGACGACCGTCCACCTTGCGCAATAAGAAAGCTCGCAACATCTCTCCCTCCGTCGCAGAATGGTCGAGCTAATCTTCCTCGTCGTGCCTGCACCATCTGCCGCGCTGCTTTGCGGCAGCAGCGATGGCCACCAGGAGAGACGATCCAAGACGATCCTGCCAGCACGCCGCAGACAACGAATAAACCACCCGTGCTTGCCACATGAGCTTGGGAAGCGTCAGACGGTTCGACCAGTGGGCACGCCTGCGCCCATCGGCATTTCTCCGATCCGAGATCCTCGCATGCGTTGCTTCGCGAACCACACGGTGGCCTGACTCGTCTGCGCGGCGAGAACCCGGCTGCTCAGGCTCACCGCGAGGCCTGCGCGATGCGGCACGAGGGAGATGCTGTGGGACAAGGCTGAGAAATAGCAGCGCATCTGGGCAAGCAGGTAGAAGCTCTGGGCCGAGTAGTCGTCGATCCAAATTTTCTTTTGTTTCTCAGATGTGTTGGTGGCAAAACAATATCTGGTCGCTGACCGTTAAATCGTCCTATGGCGAGATGATAAAAGTCCTTCTCTACGGTGCTGAATCCGGAGCCGCTGTTGGATCAGGCGAGCAAGCATCTGCGTCTCGTAAACCCGCAGATTTCTGGGCCCATATGTGACAAAATGGGGCTTCGTGAAGAATGCGGCAAAATTAGCTGTGTAGGTGCTTCCCGTAACTTCACATCTGGAAATAATGCTCAACTTAAGACTGCGACCTGGCCAATTCACCCATTGGTAGTCTTCGCCACCGAGCATCACAACCCAAGCGCGGTATACGGCTTTGGCGGAACCTTCCACTGAGGGCGCGAGACGGCCCTCCACGAGGGCAGTAAGCTACACCATCATGAAAGAGGCAACAAAGGTGCACTAGAGCGTCAGTGCGAAAGGCCCGAACGTTCGCCACAATCCCACATCTGCTTCTGTCTTTGATGCCAAGCCTGACATGTAGGAAGAAAACCGAAGGACAGTATACGCGACCTTCGAGGTTGCATCCGTGCCGTACGTTGAAGAAGTAATCAAGAATGCGAAAATGACTTTCATCTTGGCGAATACGCCATCCGCGTTGAATTCCGACAAAAAAAACACAGCGTAGCACTGCAGAGGAGGAGGTCGAGCTCCAGGCCCTGCAGCAGGCGAAGACGGAGACCGAGGAGCTCCTGCAGCAGAAGACCGAGGACATCCTGCAGCAGGTGCGAGACCTCGGCCGCTACCCGAAGGAGCATGCCGAGCGCAGCCTCGCAGAGCGGCAGCTGGCCGAGAAAGTCCGGAGAGCACGACAGGCGAAGCAATTCTCCCCGGAGCAGGAGGCCGAGCTCCAGGCCCTCCAGCAGGCGGAGAGCGATGCCAGAGCAGCGGCTCGCATCGCGGAGGCGGAGGATCTTCCAAACCCCATGGAAGGGTTCGCTGAAGAGGCGCAGAACAGGATCGACCAGGGCCTGCTCATGCTCGAGAGTGGCATCCGGACCAAGGCAATCCTGCGGCGCCTTGTCGCCTACAAGGAGCTTGTGTCCAGCCTCTCTGCGCAGCACAAGGAATTCGCGCAGCGGTACGCGGAGCGGGTGCGCAGGGCCTCGGCCGCCCCCGCGGGGAAGAGCCGCTACGTTCCCGGCAGAGAGGTGGAGGGGGACCAGCTGCGCGTCTTTTCCGAGCGGCCCGTCATGACGGGGCCGCTCGTGTGCCAGCTCTGCGACTTCGACTTTGTTGCAGAGGAAGACTTTGCGCGGCACAAGCAGCAGGACCACGCGGGCGAGGCGGAGTACCGCAAGCGGGTCCTGTTCCTGATGGCGGTGCTTCTCAGCTGCACTCGTGTGTAGCCGTGGGTAATGAGATACGGGGCGCCTCAGTCTGCATCCAGCATGCAATTTTGCTGCTGTGCAAACGATGGTACAGACCAACGCAGTAGGGAGAGAATGCAGAGCGATGAAAACACGGATACAGACACGCCTTGCAGCGCCTGCATGTTACTACTGGTGCTACTACTACTACTACTACTACTACTACTACTACTACCACCACCACTACTACTACTACTACTACTACTACTACTACTACTACTACTACTACTACTACTACTACTACTACTACTACTACTACTACTACTACTACTACTACTACTACTACTACTACTACTACTACTACTACTACTACTACTACTACTACTACTACTACTACTACTACTACTACTACTACTACTACTACTACTACTACTACTACTACTACTACTACTACTACTACTGCTACTGCTACTGCTACTGCTACTGCTGAGGCTGAGGCTGAGGCAGGCTGAGGCTGAGGCTGAGGCAGGCTGAGGCTGAGGCAGGCTGAGGCTGAGGCCGCGACTGCGACTGCCAGTGCCGCTGCAACTGCCATTGCGATTGCGACTGCGACTGCGATTACACCAGAATTCTACAACAGGACTCCTACATGAATCTCAAGGGCAATGCTTCCAGATATGCTTCTACACATCGCTGTTAGGATGCTTTGCCGGGATAATTTTCGGTTTCGTGCGTGGTTTTTTCGCCAAATGATCGAGGATGCTCCTCGATGGTCCTCGACGAAGGAAAAATGCACACGTCCGAGCGATGCCAAGGTAGAGCAAGGGGGCGGGGGATGATGGCGCCCGGGGGGGGGACCGCCGATCATGCACACCCAGGGGCCGCCGGTTAGAGAGCCTGCGCGAGCGGAGCCTGGAGCTCGTCCTGCGCGCGCCTGGTCGGAAGGCCCTGAGAGGGCGGGCCCCACTCCACTCCCGAGCTCGTTCACGATGATAGCAGCCTTGGATAAGGGGGCGGGGAAGGTCCCCCCTGGAGAGTGGGGTGTGCATGACGCGCGCACGTACACACAAACATTGGTTGTCCTTTATCGGCGAATCGACGGCACCGTCGCGGACCGTGGCGCGGCGCTAAGCTGGGACACGCTTAGGCGTAACAGGTGCGTGGACTGGGCGCGGCAGTCGCATGCATAACAAATCTGAAGCGGGCATGCACGTGGAAGATGCCAGAGGCCAGCCATGCAGCTGCAGGAAGAGAAGCCGAGCCACCAGGCGAGCCAAAGGCAGATGCTAGAGAGACGGAGTGCGGTGGGGGCGTGGGGCAAACTGGCCACTTAGGCGCGGCGTGTAACAGGAGCTGGCGTGACAGCTGTACAGTGGCGCCAACCAAACAAAGCGAGGGCCCAAGCGGCACGCAAAAACAGACGGGGTAGGAAGCGAGGCGACTGGCCAACACCCCATTGCGGACTGCGGTTTGCGGTAACCGTGGCATCACGATGCCACACGCACATCCACTCACACACACACTTTTACCTGTGCAGTCACGCCCCCGCTGCGTCGTGGCGATCACAGCACATGAGAAAACGCGTTAAGCGGAGCGGAAAAGGGGGCCAGGTGAACGGCAGCCAGGGCGGCAAGGACGAAGACAGACGCAGGGGCGGGCGAGAGAGAAGGCAGGAACTGACATGAACAGACACACACACACAGACACACACACAAACACAAACACACACACACACACACAAACATACACACACACGCACACGCACACGCACACGCACACGCACAAGCACACGCACACGCACACGCACACGCACACGCGCACGCACACGCACACGCACACACGCACGCGCACGCACGCGCACACGCGCACACACACACACACCACACCACGTCAGACCACACCACACCACACCACACCACACCACACCACACCACACCACACCACACCACACCACAAACACACATACACACATACACACTTTGTTCCCTCGGCTGGGTCTCGGCCCCAGGTGCAGGCAGCCGCGAGTCGTTTTCTTCCAGTCCTCTCGGAGGCGCTCGCGGTTTTTGCCCGCAGCAACACGAGCCCCGCAGCGCCGCGCAGGTCTTTCTCGATGTCGTTCGCCGAGGTTCGTCCGACGTCTCTGCCGCCCGCCCTGGGCGGCCCAGTGTTGACGCGGCCAGCTCCCTCCCCGTGCCGCCGCCCCCTGCCGCTCACAGCGTTAGCGGTAAGGCTTCGGCCGGCGAGCACCTGCTGGCAGAGTCGCATGGCTTCGGGTATTGTCGGCGCTGCCGCTTGTTCTCCCGAGTGCGTTTCGGAAAGGTGCGCGGCTTGGCGGGCCAATGCCCGGGGCCTACGGCTGGGCCTGCAGGCGACGAGAGGGCTCAGCGAATTCGATCTTGTCCGGCGTGCATCCCTGCAGCGGGGCCAGGATCACCGACAGGCGCTCAATCGCTAGCCGACGGGTTCCCGTCGCAAGGTGCTGCTCTTTCGAGCGCCCTCCGAACACTGCGCGTGGCGCGCAGGCTGCTCTCAACAACAAGCACGCTCACACTTTGTTCCTGGGCAGCTGCATGCCCTGCATCGCAGCGGTAAGGGCCGTGGTAACACGCGTGACAAGAACGGAGAAGTGGGCAGATGCGAGCGGAGGGAGGAAGGACAGATGAGGAGGGACGGCGGCAGGGGCGGCAAGGGCAACGCCGGCGGCGAGGAGGCGAGAAAAAGGAGCAGGGGAAGGAAGCCAGGCGAGCGGGCGAGGGCGCGAGGCGGCGGGGGGAGAGAGAAGGCGAGCGGGCCAAGCAGGGGCGAGGCGGGCCGCGCAGAGGCGGGCCAGAGGGGGAAGGCGAGGGGCGGAGCGGAGGCGAGGCGGGGCCAAGGGGCGGAGCAGAGGCGAGCGCGAGGGCGAAGAGGAGGCGACGGGGGCGGCGGCGGCGACGGCGCGGCGGGATCGACAGGGAGTGGCTTTCGAAATTGCGTTCTCGCCTCAGCGCCGCGCAAGTTCGTCTGAAACGTTTGAAACAGCTACGCTGATGGAAGGACGCGCTTTCAAACTCTGGCTCTCGCTTTAGCGCCGCGAACATTAGTCTGAAACGTTTGCAGCAATTTCAAGGATGGGAAGGGAGCGGTTTCTGAACTGGTGCTCTCGCCTTTGCGGCTGCCTCGCGCACATGTGTTTTAAACGTTCGCGCTCGCTTCACGATGGAGGGCGATTCCTTTTCAAAATTAAGCTCTCACCGTAGCGCCGCGGACATTCGTCTCGAAACTGTGCAACCATTTCAAAGACTGAGCTCTAGCCGGTTTCGAAATGAGGCTGTCGCCTCAGCCCGCTGCGCGCATTCGCTCTGTGAGGCAACGTTTAGCAAGCTGGAGAGCTACACTATTCCAACATGGAGCTATCGCTTGAGACTTCGCTAAGTTGCTTTTAACGAAACATTTGCTTTTTCATTATTGCCCTGCGCTGGCAGCTGGCGCATACCTCACTCTACACAGGAATGCGCACGCAGCATCTCCACGTTTCGGAGTTCGCGCGGCACGGGGGCCACAAAAAAAGGCAGTTGCCTGAAGCAACCAGGCGCCTGGATCGGGCACCCCCCCCCAAACAAATACACCAACACCGACCCTGGCCGGGCCGATGCTTTTAAACGAAACAAATGAAACCGATTTCCACATGGTCCTGCTGTTTGAGAGACTGCCTCGGAGTTCAGGGCCGCACGGGCAGACTCGTGCAGCAGTTGCACGGCTTGCGGGGGGCGGCCCCTCCTCGAAAGGGGGGGCATCGCTGGACACCTCGCTGCACTTTATGATGCTTCTCCTTCGCGATCTCGATGATGCGCCACTAGGATGCAAGGCGATCCCTTCACAAAGCGGGGCCCTCGCCCAAATCGCAGGCCTGACTGTGCTGCTCTTTCAGAAAAAGGCGCTTCGTGTGATGAGAAAGAAACCTTGCAGGGGCGTGTGAGGAGGGGACTTGGGACGGCGGAGTGTAACAGCATCGTGTATGCCTCTTTGGCTTACCCTTGCCATCCTCCTCCTGCTTCTCCTCCCCCCCCCGCGGCGCGCGGGGGATCGGCCGGGCTTCTCCTCCGCGCAAGGTCCGCCTGGCGACAAATCCTCGCCGCAGGGTCGGACGTCGAGCCGGGTGGCGTCCCGGAGCCTCTCGCGGGGCGGGAGGAGCACACAAAAGGCCAATTGATGTCGTGGATCCCGCCCCGCAGCGCGCGGCGCGGGGTCAATCTTCAGGGCCTCGCGCCGCCACTCCTGGGAGAGGGCAGCTGCTCTGGTCGAACAAAAAAACACACTGTGGGAAATAAACACACACGTGGGAAACACAGACACACTGTGTTTTCCCACTGTGTTTTTTTTTTCACTGTGATTTTTCCCACTGTGTTTTTTCCCCACAGACCGCGCGCCCATGTGGGGTGACCTTGACTACGTTACCCCAGGAAGGGGGCGGCTGGTCAAGAGCAAGGTGGTGGTGGTAAGACGGTGGCATTGGCGGTGTCGCCGTGCTCATGTCCAGTCGAGGCCCACATGGTCAAGAGCAGGGAGAGACGAGGGAGGGAACGTCAGTATACAAAGTGTCCAACACACACCTTCTGCATTCGCAGGGGACGGGGGGGCGACCGGGGGCACCAGACACTGCAGTCTCACGCTCATCTCGGGTCGGGCGAAAGGGGGGGATAGCAAAGGGGGGTTTGAGAATCAGCAAACGTAGCTGATTTTCCGGGCGCCTCCCAGCGCCAGAGGCGGCTATGTATCGAGGAATGGGCCCCTCGGCGAGGCCGAAACCAGCTGCATGCAGCAAATTTCGTAACCCCCCCTTTCCCAATCCCCCCCCCCTTCGTTCGGCCCGATCATCCAGGGGCGCGGCAGGAGGAGTCGAAGGCACGGGGAGATTTCTCGGGTGGTGGGCCCGAACATGTGGCGACATGTGGCGACTCGCAGCAGGAACGCCCCCGAGTCTGGTTATCGGTTTTGGCACCTGGAGAGCCTTTCCTGGCCCTGCGGGCGTCAACAGACGACTCGGGATGGAACACCGATCCCAGGGAAGGGGTCGAGAGCTCCAGTGGGCAGCGACTCCGAAAAACCTGGTCGGAAGGCTGGCGGAAGAGTATGCGGGTGGTGAAACCAGCTGAAGGTTCCACCGCAGTGATGATCAAGGGTCCCCGAAGACGAGACGCTGATGGAGCCGGCCGTCGATGGCAGCGACGGCCGCCGCCAGGAGCGATGAAACATGTTCGCTCGATGCGGAGTTCCCCATATAAAAATCTTGTTTCCTGGCACTTCCCGCTGTGAGCCTGAGCGTCTGAATGAGAGAATCTCGAACAGCGTTTCTTGATTTTAGGCGATGACGGGCGTCATTGGGGAGGGGAGGGGGGGGGGTATGATGAACCCCCCCCCCGCCGTGTGGCTCCGGCACCTCAGCCGCGCCCGCGCGCACGACGACGATGAGCGACGAGCGACGAGCGACGACGACGACGACGACGACGACGTGAGCAGCATGTAGGTGGCGATCTGCCCCACAGCGCCTGTGTACACCACAAGGCTCACGTGTACCACAGCGCGCGTGTACACCACAGCGCCTGCGTACACCGCAACAGCCGTGTGCAACGCGGCCTCTGTGTACACGACTGTGCTTGCGTGCACCACAGCGCTGGTGTACACGACAGCGAATGTGTACACCGCAGCAACCAATGCGCATGTGTACACCACAATGCTTGTGTGCACCGCAGCGCCTGTGCACACCACAGCGCCTGTCTACACCACAGCATCCGCGTGTAACGCAGCGCTGGTGTACACCACAATACCTTCGTGCACAGGACAGGTGGAAGGAGCATGTAGATGAGGATCTGCTGCGGACAGCTAAACGCCACGCCCGGGAAGTGCTGATAATAGAAAGCGACGTTCTTTCCTCCTCCCTCCTCCGCCACCTCCTCCTCCTCCTCCACCTCCTCCTCCTCCTCCTCCGCCACCTCCTCCTCCTCCTCCTCCTCATCCTCCTCCCTCCTCCCTCACCCTTCCCCCTTGTCGTGCGGGTCGGCGCTACAGCGCACGTGCGCATCTCAGCGTGCACGGCAGAATTGTTTATTGAATCAATCCACTTGGTTCTCGGATGGCCAATTTTGCTGGAGCCTCCTGGGCGCAAATAGGAGGAGTTTGGGTAATGCGGGCGGACTCGGGAGGACGCGTAGATTCCAGCGGCGCTCACTTTTCCATAAGGATTCCGTTCGAATCCTATATAAAACCATTGTTTTCTGCGGGCCCCACAGGCGCTCCGTTCTGTCATAAGGATTCCTTCTGAAATTCTACATGCAACAGTGATGCTCTGTTGCACACGGTTGTCGTGGTGTACACATGCGCCATGGTGTACACAGGCGTTCTAGCGCACGCCAGCATTGTGGTGTACACTGGCGCTGTCTTGCACATGGCTGATGTGGTGTACGCAGGCGCTGTGGTGTGCACAAGCGCTGTGGTGCCCGCAAGCACTGTGGCACACACTGGCGCTGTGTTGCACGCGGCTGCTGTGGTGTACATAGGCGGTGTGGTGTACACGCGCGCAGTGGTGCACGCAGGCACAGTGGTGTACACAGGCGCTGTGGTGCAGATCGCCACGTACATGCTGCTGCTACCCGTCCTCGATCATTCCTAAGCATTCCCAGACGCCGCCAGCGCGAAACGTGACGTCATCGGCCCCCTCCACTCCCTCCCACCCCAGATGATTGCCGTCATCGGCCCGGAATAAAAAACAGGTTCCAGCCGCGTCCGCGCGCACGACGACGATGAGCGACGAGCGACGAGGGACGAGCAACGAGGGACGAGCGACGACGACTACGACGATGACGACGACGACCACGACGATGACAACGACGACGACGACGACGACGACGACGACGACGACGACGACGACGACGACGACGACGACGACGACGACGACTGCGGACCAGAATCCTGTGCGGATTCCTACGCGGATCCCGATGCGCACGGCGGCAATGCCCGGAGCGCACTGGGGGGGGGGGGGGCATTACGTCATAGGGGAGGCGGGGGCCATGACGCCCGTCATGGCCCAAGCAGTAAAGAACAGCATCTGGCTGTGGCGGCTGGGTGCTTCCCGGCGGCTCCCCGCTGGGGTGTCCCAAGTGCAATGCCTGCTATACGTCGCGGTGATCCTGGGGCCTCGGACAAAGGGAGGAATCGGGGGTGCCCAAACGAGCGTTGGGCTCGAGACATCGCCAGAATCTGGGCGTGCGAACGGGCAAATGCAGCACCCCCTGGCGGCGCCTCCTTGGGGCGCCCGAGTGCCACGCCTGCTATATCGCGGTGATTAGGAGGCTATCAAAAGAAACCGATCGGGGATGCCAGGTGAGCGAACCGCTCGAGACTTCCCCAAAATCTGAGCGTGACCGGGGAAATGAAATACCCCCTGGCGGTTCCTTGTTTGGGTGCCTGAGTGTTCACCTACTAATGGCAGTGGTCATAAGACTCTCAAGAGAGACGAGCTCAAGGTCGTCGATGGCAACGGTCACCGCCTCGAATGGTGAGGCGTCGCACGCAAGAACTGCCACGCTGCTCGCAGCAATGCTTGCAGGCGCGATAGGGGTCGGACCTTTTTGTCGTCGTCGTCGGCGGCGTAGGAGGAGGAGGAGAAGGGGAGGAGGAGGAGGAGGCGGCTGAACCAGAACCATAATCAGAATCTTAAGGCGGGATGGCACGGCAAGCAACGTGCGCGAAAACTCACTAGGCGAAGAATTATCCCAGTGCGACCCTACCTAGGAGTTGGAGCATTTAGGAAAGCAACATCTACATCTACACCGACAGCTGATTTTACATCTACACCTGCATCTACATCTACATCAACATCAACAGCGAGACTTACATCTACATCTACATCTACACCTACATCTACAGCTATGCTATGCTAGGGTACGCTCGGCTGCGCTGTGTTATGCTAGGCTATGCTATGCTATGTGATGCTGCGCTATGCTATGCTATGCTATGCTATGCTATGCTGCGATATGATATGATATGCTATGCTATGCTGCGCTATGCTATGCTATGCTAGGCTATGCTATGATATACTGTGCTGCGTTATGCTATGTTATGATTTGCTATGCTATGCTATGCTATGCTGCGCTATGCTATGCTATGCTATGTTATGATGTGCAATGATATGCTATGCTGCGCTGTGCTATGCTAAGCAATGCAATGCTATGCTATGCCATGCTGCGCTATTATATGCTATGCTATGCTATGCTATGCTATGCTATGTCGAGCTGTGCTATGCTATGTCGAGCTGTGCTATGCTATGCTATGCTATGCTATGCTGTGGTAATGCTGCGCTATGCTGCGCTGCGCTAAGGTAAGCTAAGCTATGCTAAGCTCAGCTAAGCTAAGCTAGGCTAGGCTAGGCTAAGCTAAGCTAAGCTAGGCACAACTAAGCTAAACTAAGCTAAACTAAGCTAAGATGATAGAAGCTAAGCGAAGCTAAGCTAAGCTCAGCTAAGCTAAGCTTAGCTTAGCTTAGCTAAACTGGGTGAACCCAGGGGGCGCAACTGGGGGAACCGCGGGGCGGATCCTGGGGGAACCGCCCGGGGCGCATTACACTGCCCGGCCCTGTAATCCCAGAGGATAAGAACCCTTCTAGGCAGAGCCTAGGTAGGGAAACATACAAAGCAGGCGCACTGCCCTCTGCAACGCTGGAACTACTGAAAGACTTCACGCTGGAATTACTGGAAGACTGAACCGCCTCCTATGCATATATATATATATATATATATATATGTGTGTATACGCTGATCCTGGCCAGGCCCATCCCAGGCCCAGGATTCGTGCATACGGCCTCCTGGCTTGGGAAGGCACGTGCACCGGTACCCGTCCTGGGCACAGAATCGCCCTGGCCGGTGTGCGCAGGTTTTTTGAGAGCTGGCGCCCTCCGAGTGTGCCCTGCCCTGCGCGAGACCGCGGCGGCTCAGCCGCGCGGCTCCGCCCCCGCGCCGAGGGCCTCCCACGCCTCCGCCCCGCCCCGGAGCACCAGCATGCCGCTGCACCGCACCCGCAGGAAGGCGCCCAGCAGCGCGGCCGCGTGCAGGGCGGCGCGCTCGTCGTGGCCGGAGCGGCCCACCACCACCAGGCGCCCGCTCATGAGCCGCTCGCCGAGCGCCAGGAGCTCTGCATCGGGCAGCGCCGGGAACGGAAGAGGAGAACGCGGCACAGGCATGAACCTTTCGGCGCTCCGCGCGGAGCTCGGGAAGAAAAAGGTCCATGGCCGTGCAGTCTTGTCCTCTTCGAGGGAAGCCCTCGGTGCCCGTCGGGTGGGGCAGCGCCACGCTCCCCGGGAGGCGCCCGGCGGCGGCGTCCGCGTCCGCGCGCACGTCGACGACCACGCAGGCCTCCCGCTCCCGCAGGCGCTGGAGCTCGGCCGGCTCGATCCACTTGGGCTCGTCCCGCCCAGGCCGAGGCTTCCCTGAGGCCATGGCGGTGCCGATCTGCTCGGCCACCGCCCGGGCCTCCTCGACGCGGAGGCCGCGCGGCCCGAACAGCCACGAGGGCATGCGGCCCTCCAGCCAGCCCACGCATGCGGCGGCCGTCTTGGGGCGGTAGAGGTCTGCCGAGTAGGCCGGCAGGATCCACGTGACCTCCGGGCGGCGGCCATACCTGAAGGGGCCCTGGGTCACAAGAAGAAAGACACACAAAAAGAAGGATCCCCCATATCTTCCCACATCTTCTGGGTTTTGGTCTTCCCCCCTCCACCTCCCCCATTTTCCCCTCTTTTCCGGGGAATCGACGACTCATTGTGTCTGTGTTTTTTTCTTCCCTCCCGAATACCTCTTGGCGTACTCGGACCAGGCGCCCCCGCTGCGCGGCGCCCAGGACGCGGCGGAGCCCCAGAGCAGGAACGGCTGCGGCCGGCCGCCGAGGAAGGGGCCCACCGCCACGGTGCTGCCTCGCCTCCTCCGCTCGGCCGGGTACGAGAGGGGCGCCTGCACGTAGCGCACCCCGTCCAGGTCGAGGTCGTAGCCGAAGTGCGTGTGGCCGAAGACGTGCACGTCTGGCCGGAGGCGCTCCACGCGCCGCCGCAGGGGGACGGAGCCCGAGGCCTTCGCCAGGGCCGGCGTGAAGAGGTAGCGCTTCTCCGGGAGGAGGTCCTGGCGGGGCAGCATGTGCGAGAATGACACCACCGCCTCGCAGCGCGCCCTTCTCTCCAGCAGCTCGTCCATGTCGAAGAGCTCGTCGTTGACGCCGTCGACCGCCTGCGCGGCCGTGCCGTCCCCTATCTGAACTCCTCGAGGCCAGGACGTGCAGGCGTAGTCCATCATGATCTGTTCGACAGGAGCCACGCCGTCCCAGTGCGTGTCAATGTCTGGCTCTGTGTCCCACTGCGGGTGGTGCCACGACTGAAGCGGCACCACGAGCGCGCTGCCTGAAGAATCGCCGAACTCCGCCGGAGCACACTCGACCCCGAGCTCGTCGCACACGTCGACAATGCGGCGCAGCTTCTCCACGGCGTCAATGGAGGGCCGCGACGGCCGCGCGGCCTCGTCGTGCCAGAGGTCGTGGTTGCCGGCGCAGAAGAAGACCCGGGCGAAGCGCTCCTTGCACAGGCGGAGCGTCTCCCGAAGGACCGCTGCTCTGTGGGACACGTCGCCCGCGAGGATCAGGGCGTCCTTCGAGGTCTCGCTCCCGTCGAGGCCCCGGAGCCACGCCATGTTCTCGGGCATGTCCGTGTGGATGTCCGAGATCGCCCACAAGCGGACGCCCTCCCCTCCGCCCGCGGCGCCCGACATGGCGGGCCAGCCCCTGGGGAGGACGCGGGGAGGGCTGGGGAGAAGGGAGGGAGGAGACGCGGCGAGCCCGCGCGGGCTGGGGACGAGCTGGCGGGGGAGGCCCCTGGGTGGCATGCGAAGGTGGGCTTGAGAAGAAATGGCTCGGGATTCGGGAGCCGACTCTTGATGCCAGTCCACAGCAGGGCCCAGAAGCCACTCGCCACGAGCGGGCGCGAGGCGACTTCATCTGGATCGCGGAGGGTGGGAATTCAGAGCGAGGATCCGACTCGAGCGCGTACAAGGACGAGACCCGGACGCTGAGGCTCGGATGCGCCTTGAGGCACCAGAGCAAGCGTCTGCGAGCGTGAGTTCACAACTCACGCTCCTCTTCCTACTGCTGCTCCTATTTCTCCTCCTCGACCCTCCTCGAACTACCATATACTCTTTCTTCACCCCCGCTTCGCTATCCTCCTCCTCCTCCTCCTCCCTCCTCCTCCTCCTCCTCCCTCCTCCTCCTCCCTCCTCCCTATCCTCCTGTCATCCTTCCTCCTTCTCCTCCTTTCTATCCTCCTCCTCCTCCTCCTCCTCCTCCTCCTCCTCCTCCTCCTCCTCATCCTCATCCTCCTCCTCCTCCTCCTCCTCCTCCTCCTCCTGTCCTCCTGTCATCCTTTTCCTGCTTCTCTCCCTCCTCCTTCACCTCAACATCCCCCTCCACCTTCTCCTGCTTGGTTTATCTTGAAAGCGCCATCAGTTGTTTTTCTATGTGTGTGTTTGCATTTTGGACTCTAGACTGAGCTCCGTCGGCAATGCCGCCCTGGGAGGGCGACGAAATCAAATCGCGCTGGAAGACAAGGCGGGGATCAGCGTCATAATAGCCCGCTCCGGCGCCGAAAAGTTCTCTGAAAGCTTCCGCGGCCGCGCAAGGTGGAGGCGGCACCGCTCGGAAGATGTCGGCCAGAACGCCATGGGCCTCGGCCCGGGCCCGCGAAAGCCCGAGCGCAACTCCTGGCTGAGGCCGCGCACCGTGCAAGTCGTTGATGCTGCCCACTGTTGAATTCACTGCTGCTTGTCAATGCGCCATGGCGCGCAGCTGGCGTCGCACTAATCGTGATGGGCCAGAAAGATCTTAATTGTCTTGCGACGCGACGCCAGATGGCGGCGGCATCGGAGACAGCCCCCGCGCCGCCAGCAGCAGTCCTGAGTCCACGGGTCGGGCGGGCGGGCCGACCCCCGAGAGGTCGCGGCCCCTGGGCGGCGCCCTGGGCCGCCGTTGCCCGCTTCGCCTTGGCGCCCCTGGACTTCGCCTTGGCCTCTGCCCCGGCGGCGCCCCGCCCAGCCTGGCGCGCGGCGCCCGCGAGACCCTCCGGGAAGGCGGCCTGACTGGGCGCCGCCGACGGCTGCGAGCGCGACAGCTGCCGCTCCTCCCGGAGCTCGCGGCGCTCCTTGGCCACGCGCTCTCGCGGTGGAGCTCGGCGGCCACCTGCTCCTCGAGGGCCGGGCGCAGCGCGATCTAGCCCCGCGCCTCGCCGAGGCCGAGGTGCAAGAACTCGCCGCTGGCAAGGTCGTCGCCGAAGTCGTCGGGGCGAAGGGGGTGGTGGCGGCCGCAGAACTCCGCCAGCTGCGCACGCCTCATGAAGAGCTCGGTCACCAGCGGCTCAGGCGCATTCAGCTGATCGAAGGTCAGCATGTACTCCAGGCCCTCCATGGCCGTCTCATGGTCAGACACTCCGGGGTCGCCACTCGTTAATCTGCAGGCGTGCCTACGCCGCGCGCGACCAGCTCTCGGACGCACATTTCGTCTGAAAAGGTGAACGCGAGGCACCGGGTGACCGCGCGGGGCCCCGCGAGGGGCCAGTTGTCCCAGACCGCCCCCTGCATGAGTCGATGGCCTGCTTCGCCCCCCTGTGCCTCTTCCCAAGCTTGTCCCGCGAGATCTCGGGGATCTGGGCGCCCAGCTCGAGCGAGTCGGCGTCGTCGCTGCCCTCGAAGTCCACCGGCGCGACGGCGGCCCCTTCGCGGCAGACCGCCGCCGCGCCAGGGGCGCGCAGGTAATTATCCGAGCCCTCGCCTGCGAAACCAGAGCCACAGAGGCCCGTCGCCGACGCGGGGCGCCAGGAGCCCTTCGCACCGGGCAGAACCCTCGCGCCACGGCTCGGAGAAACCTGCCTGGCGAAGTCCAACACCTCCGACTCCTCCGCGCCGAGGGCAGGCCGATCGGCCCCGCTTGGCCCGATGGGGCCGGCGGGGGGAGGTGGAGGCGCGACCGCCGCGTCGGCGCCCCCCCAGCTGCGGCGGCGCGGTGCTCGCGAGGAGGAAGACGCCGAGGAGAAGCCCCAACCCGGTTCTCCACCCGACCCCGACAGGCGCGCATCGCATCGGCGAGCGCCGCGGGCGTCGGCGGAGGCGAGAACCCGCGCGCCCGGTTCAAGCGCGCGAGACGGCCGAGACCCGATTCCACGACCGCCGGGCCGCCCGGCCGAGCGCCCATTAGCGCGCGCAGTGGCGTGGCGGCCAGCTCCTCGGGATAAACGTCGAAATCCGGAGTCATGGCCCAGCAGATCGCGACCGCGCCCGTGCGCGGGTCCCCGCCCATCATGCGTGAGTAGGTGGCCCGCGAGCATTCTGCGAGCACGATCCTCCTCATCCAGGCGCTGGGGATCCTCCTCGTGCTTCACCTGGATCTAGCGGCCGATGCTCAGGTGCTGAACGTCGAGGGAGTCGGCCACGCTCAAAGTCGCGTCCGCCGCACTTCAGCACCGGCAGCACGGTGAGGGCCCCTGTCACGGAGCCCAGCAGGAAGCAATATCCGCAGATTCAAGATGGCCCGCCAAGCACCTCCGACTGGACCGAGCACGCGAAGGCCCGCTCGGCGAGGGGCCCGAGAATAACGCTGACTGCCTGGGAGAAGCCAAAAACCAAAAAAGACACCCATGGATCTGGGGCGCCGCCAAAACTGCGCTTGAGCCGCGTTAGCGGCGGCCGAGAGGGCAAGGGAGCGGGCTCAGAGAACACCTGCAAATATCTACCGCCCAACTATTATTTCCTGCAAGTGTTGATTTACTCGGCTCGAGTCTCATTTGTGCGCTCACACTCTTATTACTTCCGTCCGCGGGCGGCGCAGATGTCATCCTGGGGCGGGGGTCAATTCTGTCATGCGGGGCCGAGTGCGGTGCCGTAAAGTCGCGCAATGAAATGCCATTCTGTCGCGTCAGCGGAGGAGAAGGAGAAATTTTCCCTGATACTCAAGCTTGGTGTGATCGTTCATCAAAAGTTAAGGTCGGTCGAATCACCACTATGAACGGTACGATGTGAGCTTGCCGCTGAGGGTGCGCCCCATCGTTCGACGGCAAAAAGGACATTCGGAGGAGTATCTGCCGAGCGTCAAAGGCAAATCGGGTCACGGCTTGGGGTATCCAGTCACGTTCCTGCTGACGTCTGCGGTGAGAACCTTGCTCGAGTCCTGCGCGGAGACTTTACACACACTGGTCACACAAGTACCTCGTGAAACTCAAGCCTGGGTCAAGTGAGGCTCAGCACTTCGTGTACCTGTTCAGAACTGACACGACGTTCGACAATACGAAGCATCGCCTTGTCATTTCTATCAGGGGCCAAATTTTTGAGCGCACGATCGTGAAGGCGGCCGATGACTGTAGGAAAAAGCAAGCATTCGCAGGCCTGCGCCCCCCTTGCCGCCTTGAGTTGGACGGGCAGAGAGTGATCGAGGCTTCTGAATAGTCTGGGTTTCTTGGGGGCTTCTGTTTGAAGCACGCCTCAATCGAGGCGACCCAGAAATTGCATGAGATTGCGCTGGTTTAGCATGGCATCGGGTTGCGATGGTTTTGTGTGCTTCTGCTTCACTCTGGGTTGGTTTAAATTGTGTTATGTGCTCGTCCTGGAAGGGCCCCCCGATTCCCCACAAGTCATGTCTCAACTCTGCGTGCTGACTTTAATGGCACGATCAGCTGAAAACTCTTGCTGGAACAGGCGCGTCCCAAGAGAGACACTTCTCATGGGCCCCATCCTGCTTGCGTGTCGTTCGTCCCTCCCCCCCCTCTCGTTGTTTCCGTTCCGCTGGGCCGTCGGCCTCTCCTCCGTCCCCGCCCATCACGCCTCGAGCCTCTGTCCGCTGCGGCCGTGGCTTTGGTATGGGGCCTGCTCCCCCTTGCTTTTCCTGGGGCGGTGCGGCTTGCTGTTGGCTCCGTTTGTCGTGCCTCGCCTCTCTGCCATGTGGAGAGGAGCCTCTTCGGCACGGGCTGTGCACGAGCACTCCCTGTGCATGCCAAGGGCTGCCGCTAGTGCCCCTCGTGTACTGAGGTGCCAAACAGATCGACGCGGGAGTCTCCCCCCAAGCCTTCCCAGTCCGACCGCCCTTGGGCTCTCGTGGATTTTCCTGCCGCCACCACCTCCTGTTCATCCCTCCCCCTGCTCATGTGATATTCCAGTTCGCCTGTTCGCCTTGTTCCTCCTGCTCTTCATCCTCCGTCTCCATTGCTCTTACTTACAAATGCCTTCGCGTCCTCGTCGCACCGCCAGACGTGTCGGTTGGGCACGCACAGCCTTTCGCCTGAGGCTTCCCCCCAGAAATCACCTTGACCCCGAACACTTCCAAGAGCTACATAATGCGGATGCAGGTCGACACTGTTCAAAATGTTGCGCTAGCCATAGCGCGGTGCACATTCGTCGTAAACTTGTCCAACATATGCAAGGGTGCAGCGCGTGGACCGTTCTCAAAAGGTGGCTCTCGCTCCAGCGCCGCGCACGCTCACATCGGGATGCTCCAACAGCTCTACGGACGGAAAGGGGCGCCGTTTTGAAAAGGTAGCTCTCGCCCTAGCGCTGTGCACGTTCTTCGTACAAGTCCCCGACAGGCGTACACGGATGGATGACGACTCTTTTTCAACATGGGGTTCTAGCTACAATTAACACAGTCGCCCCTCTGCGTCACCGATTCTCAATCCTCGGACGAAAAGCGCTCCGCCAAGAGGCCCCCGAGAACCCTCCCATCGTCTCACAAACTCTTCTTTCTTTCTTCTCTCCCCGCCTTCTCCCCCCTCTGCGCCAACGACCCTAACTCCGTGGACGATAAGCGCCGCAATACATCATCACGACAGGAATCGCCGCTGGCCCAACGTGCCAGCCAGAGGCGTGCTAAGATCTCCAGTGACCCGATGATAATATCTCTAGTTCGCGCGCACAAGACGCCCCCTGGAGGTCCGGGGCCGACATATACCCCGAGCAGGTCCCAGGCAGGTCCCCCGCAAGTCCCCATCAGAGATGGTTCTGCTCCTGCGCGCCGCCCTCAGGGCCTCCCAAGAGCCCAGAAAGAGGCCCCGAGGCCCCCGAGAGGCCCCCCAAAAGCATGAGAGCACCACCGCGCAGCCACAGTGATGCGAAATGGGCCGGCGGAGTGAGCGAAGCGATTCGAGAAGCACACACGGTAATCACTCATGCTGTGAGAAATCTTGGGGCACATTCGTCGTCGACCTGTCAGGGCCCCGAGGTGCCCGACGGCTTCGTCCACGGGGCCATCGTGAGATCCCGAAGTTCCATGGGGTACCTGCTGGCAAACCGATGCTTTGTTCGGTGCGCCCGCTGGACACGGGCAGCTGTTAACAAAACAACTTCAGCCTGAGAAGACAAACTCTGCAAGTCCCGCTCTCTTAGCAAGCAGTCTAGGTCTAGGTTTGGAAAGCTGTAGGGGTCTATGGAAAAACAACGGCAGCAACAACGCACACTGCTGAAATGAAGAAACGGCAGGAAGGGGGAAAAAGCGACGCTTCAATCTTAAGGAAACCTCCACCGTCTACCCTGGGGTCCAGGACTCCTCGTGCATCCTAGGGGCATGCCAGTTCTGATCTGGAAGCGGCTTCGTGTAATGGACAAGAACGTCCGCACGAACTTACAGGTGTCGGAAGCAAGTCACCAACCCTCACGCATAACATATGGTTTGATCTACCCCCCTTCCCCCCGAATGCAATGCTGGTTTTGGATCTTCCGAGTTTGAGTGTCCGAGCGGTAGTACGTAAACGTGCCAGCTTTGACTGCGGAGGAGGTTGGAGGCAATTACTGGGAGGTTTTCGTCGGAAGGATTAGAAAAGATTAAACCCCATTTGGGGGCTCTTGCGCCGGAATGGGCCTCGGATGAAGCCGGATTCGTCCGACTTGAACGGGATTAAGCGGGATTAAGCGGGATTAAGCCGGATTCCGGACCAAGGCAAAATCAGAATATGACCTCCCAGGAGTTGCATCGGAAGGGGGGAGGAAGTGCTGCTTATTTTGAAGTGGCCCATGGACACACAAATAAATGCACACAGATAACAGGATTCCCCATATTTTCCCATATCCTCTGGGTTTCTGTCTTCCCCCCCCACTTCCCATATTTCCCAGATTTTCTCGGGAATGGACGATTAATTGTGTCTGTGTTTTTTTGTTTCCCTCCTGATATTTGTTTCCCCCAACCGCGCGACGAGGCCCTGCCTGCCTGCCTGGCGGGGGGCGGCAGGCCGAAGGGACCCGCGGCGGCCTCCCCGCGCGCACCGCCGCCGGCAGCGGGCCCGGCGGGCCCGCGGCGCGCGCGGCGGCGGCGAGCGCGGCGAGAGCCGCGAGCGCTGCGAGCGCCGCGGCCGCGGCGGCGGCGCCGCGGGCGCCTCGCGGCGGCGCGGCTGCCGCGGCCGCCGCGGCCGCCGCCGCTGTCGCTCCCGTCGCTGCCGTCGCAGCCACCGTCGCGCCTTCGCCGCAGGGTCATGCCGCCGCCGTCGCTGTCGCCGCCGTCGGCGGCGGCGGGGGGAAGGGGGGAGGGAGGGGGGAGGAAGGGAGGGGATGGGGGGGGGAAAGGGGGGAGGCTGGGAGGGGAAGCGACCGAGCCAGCGGAGGAGCGATTGGATTGTGATCTCCAAACTGAAAGGAGAACGGCCGAAGGGTGGATAGAGGTACCTACCACTCGGCATGGTCAGCGGGCCTTGCAGCACGCTGACAGGGAAGCTGAGGAGCTCAGCGGGCAAGGAAACGGCCGTCCAGTCGACGCTCATCATATCAAATCGCAGAAACGAGCCGGAAAACGCAAGAGCCGAGCAAAACCATTCTTGCGGGCTGACACCAGATGAGACAAGTGTTTGGAGCTTCCTACCAATTGCACTGCTGTAAACTGGCTCGGTCTACTAGATATCCAGATGGTACCCCGAGAACCATAATCGGACCAAATGTACCGCTCTGCCGTGCAAAGGAACCCAAAACAGCAACACTGCGTGAGAACACAACTGGTCAGGCAACACCAAAACCAGGGGCGTGCTTGGTGTGGGTGGTCAGTGTCGCAGGAAGGCGAGCACAGCGCGGGCTCGGCACGCCACATATTTCGCATTCTGCACGCTCGGGACAATTTCCTCCCAACGCCAATCCACGTGACGATGTTGGTTTGCAGCTGGTCACGTGTTGCTTGGGGCAAAGCGATGTGGGTTTGGACCATCTAGCGTCCACCGGTCAGCGCTGACTTGCAGCCAATCACATGCTAGTGAGGGCGAGGTGATGCGGGCTAACGCTGGTTTGCAGCCTGTCACATATTAGTGAGGGCGAGGCGATGTGGTGAGTTCGCACCATCAGCTTTAGCCACATGGCGAACACCAGGCAAATTGTCAGAACCTCTCGGGCGAAACTGCGCCCTAACCAAGCCAAACCAAGCACATCGCAAAGACGTGCCAAGCGAAGCCGCACCAAGACCAAGCTAAACGTAAGAACGTCTCCGCGCTGGAGCCAGGTTAATCCAGGCAAATTGCTAGGCGTCTGAGGCGAATCGGGCGAAACCGAAAGGATACTACGCACATTGCGAGGAAGTCTCAGGCGAAACCAGCGCCAAACCAGGCCAAATCAGCGCCCAAGCCAGACAATGCTTGAGGACGTCTCAGGCGGAACGCCCTGCCAAACAAGGACAAGCCAAGCCAAGCCAGGCTAAACCAGGGGCCAGACCAGGCAAAGTCCGAAGAAATCCTGAGTTAAAGGCTCCAAACATGTGTCCATCCACTCTCCTCAATTAGCTTGAACTGAAGGACTGGATGACCAAAGGGAGTCGCGCTGCAGGGGGTCATTCAAACTGAAGTTCGTTGAGCGGCATGCGTTTGTAATTCGGCTCTTGCTCGGGATCCGACGCGGCGTCAAGAGAGCTGTTCCCCAGACTGTAGAACCGAGGCGAGGCACGGGACGGCACGCGGCACGCGAGCACGGCACGGCATCTGAGTCGCATTCCGAAAAGAACGGCATGGCATTGTCTCGCATTCTGACAGAAAGCCCTCCGCCCCCTCGTCGTCGTTTCCTTCCTCCTCCCCCTCGTCCTCGTCGCTCTCGTCGTCGTCGTCGCTGTCCGCCTGGTCCCATTGGCCCCATACGCAGCAGAAAGCCGAATCCCGAGCACAAACCGAATCCATCCATTCTCTGATTGTGTTGTCTTAGAAAGGTTAAGGGTTCAGGGTTCACCAGCCCCACTCGAAGCCTGTCGGACGTGTCCCACCCGCCCAAGACCGACGACGCGCCGAACTCAGCGCGTCGACGACGAGGACTCAGTGCGCTGCGACGCGCGCAGCTTCTGTGCAACGCTTCGGTGGCCGAAGCGGTGGCGGAGCGGAACGGGGCCCGGGCGACCGGTGCGCCGCTCTCCACGGCAGGTTGCCGACCGACTCCGCGCGCTCGACGGCGCCGCGGAGTGGCCGCGCGTCGAGGCGGCGACAGCCGCGCGGAGCCGCATGGCGCCACGTCCAGCCTCCGCGTGCTGGCCCCCGGGGAAGGGCACGGGCGCGGCACTCGACTCGCAGGGGTCGAGGCCGCGCCCGTATTTTCCGCGGAGGGCATGATCGCGGATGCGCAGACTCGCCCTGCGACCGGCGAAGAAGCTCGCCGCGCTGCATGATGCATCGAGGCCCTAGACGCGGGAACGCCTGGGGAAGCCTCAAGGCGCCTGGAGGCGTTCGGGAGCGCCCTGGGAGCGCCTGGGAGCGCGTGAGAGTCCGGCGAACCTTTCCCCGAAGCCCAGGAGCGCCCGGTAGCGCCTGGGGAGCGCCTAGGGAGCGCCTGGAACAGCCCGCGGACGCCTG
Source organism: Prorocentrum cordatum (assembly GCA_963575745.1). Taxonomy (NCBI): domain Eukaryota; class Dinophyceae; order Prorocentrales; family Prorocentraceae; genus Prorocentrum; species Prorocentrum cordatum. The sequence goes on along the minus strand of CAUYUJ010018519.1, from coordinate 59,285 downwards.
GGGAGCGTCGAGGAGCGCTTGGAGGCGCTTGGCAGCGCCTGGGAACACCTGGCGAGCACCAGGGAGCGTCTGGGGACGCCTCGAGGCGCCTGGCGGCGCTCAGGAGCGCCTAGGGTGCGCGCGGTAGCGCGGAGGAGCCTGCTCCCCAGGAGCTCGGGAGCGCCTGGGAACGCCTGGGGAGCGCCTGAAACCCCTGGGACGCCAAAGAACGCCTGGGGACGCTTGGAAGCGCTTGGGGGGCCCTGGGGAGCGCCTGGGACATAAACGTGCGCAGGCGTGCAAGGGATGGCATTTTTCGGTAGGGATCGCATGGGCTGCACGAGCCTATGTACGCCGCGAGGTGTTTGTTTCGCTATTTGTCGCAAGAGATTATGGCCACACGTGCAGATAACTATATGTTTCGCAAAAGGAAAATGGGGGATACAGAAGGGAGCGCGGAAGGAGTTAGAGGATTTAGATCTTTGACGGCCCTGGGTTCTTAGGGACCTGCCCGCCTCAGCGCTCACAAACGGAAAACACTGAAAACAAATTCGCCGGCCCAACGGGCCAGAGGCGTGCTAAGATCTCCTGTAACTTGTTAACAATATTTCTAGTTCGCGCGCGCGGAGCGGCCCCTGGGGGCCCCCGGACGAAAAGTACCCCGGCAAGGTCCCGAGAGAAGCCCGGGAGAAGCCACCAGACCACTCCAGGGGAGGGTATTTTTCGACACCCCTCACGAGGATCGTGGCCTCCGAGGGGGGAGCCGCAATCGACTACCCCCAAGAGCCCCCCAAGAGGCCCTGGGGGCCTCCAAAACGCCGCCAAGGAGCCCCAAGAGACTCCCAAGAGGTCCCCAAGAGGCCCCCAAGAGGCCCTAAAGAGGGCTCCAGGGCCGGCGGCATGAGCGAAGCGATTAAATGAAACAAACACATCAAACGCAACTAGAGACCGTGTCTTTGAAGCGGCGATAACCCGGGTTATCCGGGGGGGGGAGGCGGCCGGCCGATGACCCAACCTTCGCGCGGTGGGCAGTCCTGCACATGCCCGCGCGCGCCGGTGCTGCGGCCCCTAGAGCTGCTAACGATGCTGCCGCGATGCTACGATTGGTGCTGCGACGATGCGGGCACCGTCTGAGAATGCCTATGGACGTCTGGACAGCTCGCATTGGAATGCCAGGGGTGTGATTGCTAAGCGCAGCCGCGAAGTCTTGTGCACACTATCTATAGAACGCGCGTGAACCACACTGCCTGTGAGCACTACAAAACATCCGTGCGCCACAACGGTCTTGCACACCACAGGTGCTGCTGCAGCAGAAGCTTCTGCGTGCACCACAGCGCCTGTGTACACCCCGATGCCTGTGTATACCATAGGGACAACGTGCACCACAGCGTATGGCGAACAGTTGCGCCATAGCGATTCCGCGCACCTCCAAGATCCCGCCGGGGCCGAAATCTGGAAAATCCACGGGTGTCCGAATGCGCAAAGACGGCCCAAGAGGCCCCCAAGATCGCCCCGAGACGGCCCAAGAGGGTCCCCTAACCGCCGATGAGGGCCCCAAGACGGCCCCAGACGCCTCCAAGACGGCCCAAGAGGCCCCCAAGACGGCTCCAGGAGAGTGCCCAGACGGGGGACCCGAACGGACATTTCGAGCCCTCAGCCCCAAGAGGCCTCCAAGAGGCCCCGAAGAAGCCCCAAGAGTCCCCAAGAGGCTCCCAAGGGGCCCCCAAACTGCCCCCCAGAGGCCTTCGAGAGCGCTTGGAAGAGACCCCAAGAAGCACCCCTGAGGACTCAACCCACCGCCGCCGCCGCCGTCGCTACCGCCGCCGCCGCCGTCGTCGTTCCCCTTCAGGGACGGGTCCCGGAGCTCAAAAAGGCCTCTGGACGAGCGAAGATTGCCCCGAGACGCCGTCAAGACAGTTCAAGAAAATGTTGAAACGCCGAACGATCTGTGCAAGACGCCTTCGCAGCCAGAGGACGGCCCCATATGCCTGCAAGACGGCGCAAAATGCCTCCAGGCGCAATCCCACGAAGGCCCAAACAAGCAAAGTCCTTCGATTCTCTTCCGTTTTCCACAGATTCTTGCGTTCTCGTTTCTTTCGCTCCCCGAAGCTCCCGGACAACCCCACAGGCCCCCAAGATCGCCCCGAGACGCCCCAAGAAGCCTCCAACAGAGTCCTAAAACGGTCCACGAGTGCCCCGTTACGGGCCACAACGCCCCCAGCCCCGAGACCCTCAAGACTCGAAGATGCCCCACACTGCCCCCCAGCGGCCCACGAGAGCGTTCGAAACACACCCCAGCACGCATTCCTCAGGACTCTCACCCACGCCAGTCTTCCCAGACGGCCGAAAAAGCTTCAAAGGATATCTCCTGGGAGGCCCGAAGAAACGAAACACATCGATTTTCTTTATATTTTCCCATGCTTCTCGAGATTCGCTCCTTGTTGTCCTGCAGACGGCCCGAGACGGTCGTCGTTCTCAGGGTCGGCGGCACCGGCCGTAAGGCCTTCGCAATCCCCGGGGGCCCGAACGTTATCAAATTCAATATGCAAGTTATTTGTGATTATTGATTTCTTTGGCCCGGGGTACGGTCCCTCTCCATTTTGGGCCGACCATGTTTGTGTACACCACGGTGCCTGTCTAGTGTACACCACGACGCCTTTGTACAACACAGCTGCTTGTGTACACCGCAGTGCCTGTCGAGACAACAGTGCCTATGTACACCACAATGCCTGTATACACGACAGCAGCCGTGTGCACCACAGCGCCTGTGTACACTGCGGTGCTTGTGCGCACCACAGGAGCCCCGTGCACAACAGCGCATGGCGAACATTTGCGCCAAAGCGCTTCGGTGCACCTCCGAGGTCCCGCCTGGGCCCAAATTTGGAAAATCCCCTGAGGCCCGACCGTATCAAATTCAATATGCACGCTATTTGTGATTATTGCTTTTCTGGTCTGGGATGCTGTCCCCCGTTTTTGGCCGACCATGTCTGTGTACACCACAGCGCCTGTCTAGCGTGCGCCACGACGTCTTTGTACACCACAGCTGCCTGTGTACACCGCAGCGCCTGTCTACACAACCAATGCCTGTGTACACCACAGTGCCTGTGTACACTACAGCAGCCGTGTGCACCGCAGAGCCTGTGTGCACACCACACACACTGCCTGTGTAAACGACGACGCTTGTGTGCACCACGGTTGCTGCTTCAGCACCATACTCGTGCACCACAGCCCCTGTGCACCGAAGTGCTTGCGTACACCATAGAACTGCGTACACTTCCAGGGCCCCCGGCGGGACCGAACTCCAGGAAATCGCGGGGGATCGAACGTATCAAGTCCAATATGTAAGCTGTTTGTAACTATTGTTTTTTCTTGCGCAGGGAACGGTCCCGTCTTTTGGGCCCACATCGCCTGTGTACACCGTAGCGAATGTGCCCACAGCAGCGGATGTGTACACCGCAGCGCTTGTGTACACCACCATGCCTGGGATGCCTGCGCGAATGATAACTGATATTGCAGCAACAGTCGTGCACACCACAAAGCCTGTTTTCATCATATTGCCTGGTGCATCACGATGTCCGCGTGCACCGCGTGACCTGCGTGCGCCTATACTTGCGTGCATTACAGCGCCTGCGTACACAACACATCTTGCTGCAACAGCAGCAAATGCGCGCACCAAACCGCCTCTCTGCCTGTGCACAACGCAATGCCTGTGTACGCGCTGCCCACGTGCACTTCCAGTACATATGGACGACGTCGGTCTTCGTCAGTCGTCGGTCGTCGGTCGTCGGTCGTGAGCCGTCCGTCGTCGTTCGTCGTCGTCTGTCGTCGTCGTCTGTCGTCGTCTGTCGTCGTCTGTCGTCGTCTGTTGTCGTCTGTCGTCGTCTGTCGTCGTCTGTCGTCGTCTGTCGTCGTCGTCTGTCGTCGTCGTTTGCCAACGATTTGCCAACGTGCATCCAAACACCAGCATGTTGCTGTGGCGAACACCACCGCGCCGTTGAACACAGCGCTCCCTGCCAGCTTCCTGCGCCACCCCCCCGAACCTGCACAACCGGCTAGGTTAGGTTATCCTCCTCGGGGGGGGGGGGCGAGCCCGATAACCAGGGTCATCGCAGGACCCCCAAAAAAATTATCCCGGCAAAGCAACCTAACATCGATATGTAGAAGCATAGCTGGAGGCATGCAGCAGCAGTAACAGTCACAGTAGTAGTAGTAGCAAAACAGTGGTAACAGTGAAGTAGTAGTTGTAGTTGGCGGGAGTGAACGAGTGAAGTGTAGTAGTAGTAGTAGTGGGTGTAGTGGTAACAGCGAAGTGAAGTATAATTGGAGTGGGTGGATGGCAGTAGTAGTAACAGTGAAGTACGGCGGATGTATTGGATAGTAGAATGGTAGTAGGGGGAGTTAGCTCCCGTAGTAACGGTATCAGTAGAAGTAATGATAGAATGTATGTCGAAACGAGACACTGCTATCAATGCGCGGAGCTTGAATGGATGTATTTGCAAACGAGACACTGCTATCAACGCACGGAGCTTGAATGGATATGTGGTCAAACAAGACACTGCGATCAACGCACGAAGCTTGAATGGATGTATGTCCAAACGAGACACTGCTATCAACGCACGGAGCTTGAATGGATGTATGTCCAGAAGAGACACTGCTATGAACGCAAGGAGCTTGAATGGATGTATGTCCAAACGAGACACTGCTATCAACGCACGGAGCTTGAATGGATGTATGTCCAGAGGAGACACTGCTATCAACGCGCGTAGCTTGAATGGATGTATGTCCAAACGAGACACTGCTATCAACGCACGGAGCTTCAATGGATGTAGGTGCGAACGAGACACTGCTATCAACGGATTGAATCTCAAACGATTTATTGGTATAAATGATTTTAGCACCAAAACAGGAGCTCGAAGCTCTTGTGTTTGCATCTCTCGTCGCGCTCTTTCGAATATCTGAAACCATTCCCCTTAAGATTCAGATGAACATCCAGTTGTAGAATTCTGCTGTTCTCGCAGTCGTAGTCGCATTCGCGATGACAGTCGCAGCGGCAACGGCAGTCGCAGTCACAGCCTCAGCCTCAGCCTGCCTCAGCCTCAGCCTCAGCCTGCCTCAGCCTCAGCCTGCCTCAGCCTCAGCCTCAGCCTGCAGCCTCAGCCTCAGTCTGCCTTCAGCCTCGGCCTCAGCCTCAGCCTGCCTCAGCCTCAGCCTGCATCAGCCTCAGCCTCAGCCTCAGCCTGCCTCAGCATCAGCCTGCTTCAGCCTCAGCCTCAGCCTGCCTCAGCCTCAGCCTCAGTCTGCTTCAGCCTCAGCCTCAGTCTGCCTTCAGCCTCGGCCTCAGCCTCAGCCTGCCTCAGCCTCAGCCTGCCTCGGCCGCAGCATCAGCCTGCCTCAGCATTCAAAATGTGGCCCAGGAATGGAGTTCTGGGAACTAGAAGAACACGAAGTGGCCTACAGTTGGCTCCGGGCATTCAAAATCATGCCCAGGAATGGAGTTCTGGGAACTTGAAGAGCACGAAGTGGCCTACAGTTGGCTCCGGGCATCCAAAATGTGGCCCGGGAATGGAGTTCTGGGAAGTCGAAGAGCACGAAGTGGCCTACAGTTGGCTCCGGGCATCCAAAATGTGGCCCGGGAATGGAGTTCTGGGAAATCGAAGAGCACGAAGTGGCGTACAGTTGGCTCCGGGCATTCAGAATGTGGCCCGGGAATGGAGTTCTGGGAAATCGAAAAGCACGAAGTGTGTGACTGTATGCAAAAAACGATCCCCCCGGAAAACCCCAACGGCTCCCCAACGGCTGCCCAGACCCCCCTGTGGAGTAATGTGCTGCTCTCTTTTTAGACCACTAGAAACCTACCAGTCTTCGATGTTAGGTAACAGTCTCCTACCGCGGGCAATGGAGGTGAATCACTCGCGCTTCCAAAACAACTGGCCGCAGCAAGCGGAAGCGGGAAGTGTTGACGAACACGCATCTCAAAGCAACCTTCTCCAACCCTCTGAAGGAAACGGCTTTCAAATACACCCCCTACCAACGCAACATAATCATATCGGCTAGCCGGTCTTGGGCTGCAGGCGACGCGAAGCGTTCTTGAAAACGACAATTGGTTATCGCGAGTGGCTTGAAACCTGCTGCGGCCCTGGTGAGGTCTCCCTTGCCTTTGGCACTCCCCATAAGTATTAATTTAAAACTACGCGAGCTACTGTCATATGATGACGCGATTATGTTTATGCTGTTATGCTGCTCTGGGCGGTGCCGCAAATCTCTGAATACGGCAAGCGGGTCATTGCCCCCGTCCACAGTGCAGGGGCCCTGGGTGGAGGAGGGGGGAGGCGAACACAGGACCAACTCGGCAACAACCACGGCCACTGGCACCGTTTCGTGGGAATCTGAAACGTCAGAGGCATGCTCGATAAAAACGCCTAGGCTCGCCAAATGTGGATTGGTGTGGGATAACGTTTCCTGCTGGCTCCAGTGCGGAGGCCTTCGAAAATTGCCTGCCAACACACTGTGATACTGGAACTCTGGCACCTGCATTCCGCACTCGAGGGAACAGAAACAAGCAGGTGCTCCACAACCCCGTGCGCGGCTTTTTTTTTGCATGAGGCGACGAGGCAGGAGGGCTGTTACAACCCTCCTGCCTCGTCGCCTACAATGTGTCCCTACAATGTAGGGACACTCGGTAGCACGCGATACGCAATTCCGCGCTTCCCCACCGCGGTCCAGCACGGCCTCCTCGCGAAAACGAGCAGACCGCTCCGCGCGTGGCAGCGACTGGCGGCCGGAGAGGGCCCCGTGTTGGGTCCGCAGCGGCAGGCCGCGCAGGGTCCAGCCCCGGCCGCGGCCCACCTGCACCGCCCGAGCATTGCTCGCCAGCCCCGAGCTGACGGTGCCGAGGACCCGGCCCTGGTCGTGGCGCATTGCCCCCCTGCCTCGCACAGGATGCGCTGGCAGGGCCAGGGGGGCGTCGAGAATTTAGGAGGGGGGGGGTCGAGGAAGAGAAGGGAAGAGGGGACGAGGGCGAAGGGGGGGAGGAGGGGGGGAGAGACGTGGCATGTCCTCCTGCCTCCTCCCTCCTGTTCCTCCTCCTCCTCCTCCGCCGCCGCCTCTTCCTCCCCTCCTCCTCCGCCTCCGCCTCTTCCTGCCCTCCTCCTCCTCCTCCTCCTCCTCCTCCTCCTCCTCCTCCTCCTCTCTCCGTCCTCCTCCTCCTCCTCCTCCTCCTCTCCTGCTCCTCCCCCTGCTCCCCCTTCTTCCCCCTTTCGTTGATGTTGGTGCTGGTGCTGCTGCTACTGTTCCTCCTCCTCCTCCTCCTCCTCCTCCTCGTCCTCCTCCGCCCCTTTCCTCATTTTTCTGTTTCTCGCTTCTCCTGCTTCTGCTCCCTCCTGCCCCCACCCTCCCTCCCGTCTTCCCTGCCTCCCTCCCTCTCACCCCCTCCCTCCTCCTCATCATCTTACTCCTCGTCTCCCTCTGGAGAAGTTACCAGCTCTTGCCAATCACAACTAAGAGTTTGGAAGCACGAATATTGTGCCCAGCGGCTTGCAACAGTGCATACTACTATGGATACCACTATCGGCAGCAGTCCTGGCTCGCTCTGTCAAGCCCCACGTAAATGTGCGCGCCCTCGGGCGCTAAGGCGCCGACCTACGTAGAGCCAAGCAGAATAATGGCCGATTTGCATCGACTAATTTTGAGCCAGCGTGAATACGGAAACGCCAGTCACGATCTCTAAGTTACCGTAAGCCGCGGCGAGCGCGGCACGAAACGTGAACCGCGATGATGTTCACGCGTCACGCGCGGTCCTCCAGGGGAAGGGGAACACGCAGGCCCGGACCGAGAAACGCGAGGCGCGGCTATCCTGACACCTCAACGGGTGACCTGCCAGAACGGACCTGCTAATACGTACGGCAGTGGGATGGCGTCGGAACGTCGCAGACCGTTTGCCCGAAGTAACATCAGCAGTTCGGGACAATGGAACATGTGCAAAGCTGCGGATCATCTGTGTGTCCTCTTCACTGGGCCAACCGTCCAGCACTGCGAAGTCTTCCCGATTGTTGCGTCAAGCACAACGTGGCCATACACGCGCCTACCTTCATCAAGCTAGGTTCGTCCACCGCGACTGCTTCGGTAGGCTCCTGGAGAAACGATTTATGCACCTGGCAACTGCAAGGTCGAAGGCTTCAATCGCACCAGTGACAAATCATAACGCTGCCCAGACAATGACTCGAGTGCGGCTCGGGAAGGATGACGACACAGACCCCGCAGCCGGCGCATTTGGTTGAAGTAAATCCGGCACGGAGGTACATAAGCATGTCGCGTATTACACGCACCATCCAATGCGAGGGACAATCTACCACAACGTCCCATCCTCTCAACCGCCCCAACAGCTTTACAGGATAACGAAAACAGGGATTTTGACGATCTCTCCTTGCGTGACAGCTCACTGGAATGTTCCAATTCACCAGATCACCGGCCAAAACAAATCTTCAGTGATCATCAAGTTCTCCTCCTTGTCTATACATCCGCCGATGCGTTCTTGTCCAACGCGCGGCCCCAGAGGCCCGACCCCTTCCCAGGGCGTCGCCTTCACGGCTTGCCCATTTTACGAACTTAGTATCCCTGAGGAATTTTATAGCGTCAGTCCAATGATTGTATAGGACATAAGCCAAGGATTTTAACTTTGAGTAGTTGTGATCTTTTAAACGGATTATATTTTTGGCGTCAGAGGCTGAAGCCGAAGGGGAAAGACGCCAGGATCGAACACACATCGTATCGTACGAGGTCCGGGCTCTCCTCCCCCACCCCCTCGTTGACTTGTCACTTTTTTAGAAAAGAGTGCCTGTTGCTGCCTGCCCCATGAGAAAAACAAATTGCACGTTTGAGCTGCAGTGCGTAGCCCGGGCCTCGCACCGTGCTGACTGCAAGGGAAAGCGAGGTGTCACGCAACTGCGCCCCTGCCACCCCAGTTTACAACGACAGCGGCTCCCGCCGGATACTTCCTCACAGCGTATTCCCCAATCGTGCTCTCGTGCGGGACCTCATTCCAATGCATACAGGAATCGCGCTCTCGCGTGGTTTTCTTTTCCATCAGTTCAGACGCCGCGGCCTCGACACTCAAGAATCACGCTCTCGCTGTGGATTTCCTCGCGATGTATTTGGAACTCGCGCTATCGCTCGAGACTTCCTCGCGGTTCATGCAGGACGCACGCTTCAGCAACCCGCCTGCTCGACCTGGCCGCTTGGGCCCGCCTTCCCGACCCGCCTGTTAGGGTCTACCCGCCCGGTCTGCCCGTCTGGTTCTGCCTCGTGTTTACTGCTCCTAGCCCCCCACCTGCTACTCCCTCCCGTGCTCCATCCTCCTCCCTCCCCCTTGTCACAGAAATCGCGCTCTCGCGTGGGACATCCTCGTAATTTGTTCAGACGCCTCGCCCTCGACACTCAGGAATTACGCTCTCGCTTTGGCCTATCGCACGATTTATTCGCGATCCATCCAGGACGCACGCTTCAGCAACCCGCCTGCTCGACATGGCCGCCTGGGCCCGCCTTCCCGACCCGCCTGTTATGGTCTACCCGTCCGATCTGCCCGTCTGGTTCTGCCACGTGTTTTCTGCTCCTAGCCCCCCTCCTGCTACTCTCTCTCTCTCTCTCTCGTGCTCCATCCTCCTCCCTCCCCCTTGTCCCTTTCTTCCACCCATCTTCTCTTCCCCTGCAGTAGGGGCTGCATGAAATACACGGTGCAGGTAAGAAAGATATACCCCTAAGGGGTTACCATCGAAGACGAAGAGGGCGGGCGAACCATCTTACAATGATTGTTGTTCGTATTGATGCTGTTGCTGCTATTGTTGCTGCTGTTGCTGTTGCTGTTGCTGTTATTGTCGTTGTCGTTGTCGTTGTCGTTGTTGTTGTTGATGTTGGTATTGTTGTTGTTGCTGCTGTTGTTGTTGTTGTTGTTGCTGTTGTTGGCTTTCAAGCCGTCACGCGGCACAGACACCCCCCCTCCCCAGCGGCGGTCCCCGCTGGGAGGACAGTAACGAGGACGGAAGGAGAAGGAGAAGGGCCCTCTCCGGGGGGCGAGGTGCGCCCCTGCGGCCCCTGGCGCGGCCGCAGGCCGAACAGCGGTGGTGTTCGCGCTGCGGCTCGTTCCCCAATAGCGGTTCGCTAGAAGGTCTTTTTTTTTGGGGGGGGGGGGGGGGGGGGGGCGGAGAGCCCTGGACAGCCCCCCCACGATCCATCGTAAGCGAACTGAGGTGCACATGGCCATGCTCTCATCCCTGTCCCGTCTGCATCTCCCGCGCGTTTCCTGAGAACCCCTAAGAATAACTATGAATGGGGCCCTGGGACACACAAATAAATACACACAAATGAAAGGATTCCCCATATTTTCCCATATTTTCTGGGTCTTTGTCTTCCCCCCCACCTCCCATATTTTCCCATCTTTTCCTGGGAGTCGACGATTCATTGTGTCTGCGTGTTTTCTTTCCATCCTGAAACTAGGAATGCACGCTCGACCTCCTACGCCTCAGCCCGCCTCCTCACCTCTGCCGCTGTCGGAATGCTTGGCTGGGGTATTTCTTGGCCCTCGCGAGGGACTCGACTGCGCCCTCCCCCATTGGCCCTCCTCCTCCTTCCGAAGCGAGGGCCCAAGCATGCCTGACAACAGATTGCTCAAGGCAAGCACCTTCAAGAAGCCCGGGATTCGTGTGTGCCCCCCCGCAATCCCCCTGAAGCAGCTCCCGGCAAGAAAGCCCAGGAGCAGCCGGAGCAGGAGCGCGATGAGCAGGGTAGGTAGGTCGGGCTGGAGAAGGGTGCGCGTGCGAGAGAGGGAGAGAGAGCCTTCGCGCGCGGCCGCTCTCGGCAATCTGGTCTTCCAGGCGCCGCGCCCGCGCGCGGACCTCGAGGTTTGGGGTTGGGTCGGGTCGGCCAACCCTTAGCCTTTCTTCTTTCAAGATGCGCGTTGGTCGTTCTCCTCCTCCTCCTCCTCCTCCTCCTCCTCCTCCTCCTCCGCCTCCCTTTTGCTCCTCCTCCTCCGCGTGCTCCTTCTTGCCCTCCTCCCTCAGTTCTCATCCGCAGGTTTCTTCGTCCTCCTCTTGCCCCTCCTCCTCAATCCCATTTCCTTGAGAATCACTTCTCCCTGTCGCACCCACCACACGTGTCTGTAGGGCGGGCCGGGCGTTTCGCCTGAGACTTCCTCACCATTTATGATCCTGCAGCTTGAAATTTGCAACAGTTTCAAACATAGAGGGCGGACCTGTTTGAACATGTGGTTCTTGCCAAAGCGCCGCGCACATTCGTTTTGAAACTTTGCAGCCGCTTCACGGATGGAGAGTGGGTCGTTTTCATGTTGCGGCTCTCGAGTTAGCGCCGCGCGAATTCGTCTCAAAGTTTGCAGCAATTTCACCACGGGCGAGTGGATCGTTTTCAGTAATGTAGGTTTCGCCTTAGCACCGCGCACATTCATTTTGAGAGTTTGCGACAATTCTCATGCTTCCCGTTGTCGAAGTCCCAGGAATGGCGTTCTGGCCCGATTTAGCTCCAGGACGCAGCAGCCATGTGATTTGCGACGCTGAAACCCTGGGAGCTGTGTTTTGGCACGATTGAGGGTTCTCAGGCGCTTGTTTTCCAATCGGGCACTTCCCCCAATGAGAACTCATGACTGCAGGGCCCCATGAGGAGGGAACTCAAAAGGAGGGTTTCTTGCAACATCGTTACTGCGTCTTGGATTTGCACTGACCCTCCTCCTCGAGAGTAGCAGAGGGCGCACCGAATCCTCCAACAGCGCCATCAGCTCGCCGGGTCCTCTTATGGGTCCTCCTCCTCCTCCTCCTCCTCCTCCTCCTCCTCCTCCTCCTCCTCCTCCTCCTCCTCCTCCTCCTCAACCTCCTCCTCAGCGCTCCTCTTCTGGGTCCTCCACGACGCTCCTCTTCTGGCTCCTCCTCCTCCTCCTCCTCCTCCTCCTCCTCCTCCTCCTCCTCCTCCTCCTCCTCCTCCTCGCGACGCGCGCCGCCCGCCCCGGCGCGCGCGCGCCTCCCTCGGGGACGGCGCCCTGCTCGCGCCCGGGCGGCCCGCGCATCCCGCGGCGCGCCCGCGGGGCCGCCGCGGGAGCGGCGCGGGCAGCCTGCGGGGAGGGCTGCGGGGCCTGGCGGCCGCGGGCCGCAGAGGCCGGGCGAGAGCGGGGAGGAGCGTCCTCAGGACGCCCTTTTTTTCCCTTTCGACCGCATGCCGCCAGCGGTTGTCTACCCGCCGCGGGCCCCCCGGGCAGACACGGGAGAGCTTTAAAGGATATATATATATATATATATATATATATATATAAGGCTGTCCCCGGCGGTCTGCCAACGACTCAGCGCCCCTCCCCGGACTTAAAAACAGGCTCCAGCCGCGTCCGCGCGCACGACGACGATGAGCGACGAGCGACGAGCCACGAGCGACGACGACGAACGGACGAACGAAGACGACGACGACGACGACGACGACGACGACGCCTGCGGACCAGACACCTATGCGGATTCCTACGCGGACACCTACGCGGATCCCAATGCGCACGGCGGCAGGGGGGGAGCGTTACGTCACAAGGGGGGGGAGCGGGGGCCATGACGCCCGTCATGCCCCAAGCAATCAAGAAATGGCCTCCTGGGAGTGCCACGCAGGGAAGCGAGCTCTGTATACACCGAGGCTTTTTCCGACCCTGCGCTGGAATTCGCAACCAGGAGCGCGGATCCTGGTGCAATTGTACGGGATCCTGGCGCATACATGTTCCGCTGCTGCCCTCGGAAAACGGGGGAAAAGTATACGCCACACCACCCCACCCCGACGTCGCCCCCGCGACCCTCAAAAAGCCCCGGGATTGAACAAAAAAAAAAAAAAAAAAAAAAGCCCGCCACCGGCAGTGTACATGATCCAGTTTCCGACCATGGGCGCTGTGGGGCCCGGCGGCCGCGGGCAGCAGAGGCTGGGCGAGAGCGGGGAGGAATGTCCCGGGACAGGGCCGAACCTAAACGGTGTCCTCGTTTTCGTTGTGTTCTCGTTGTCCCTCGTTCTGCCGAAACGAGCACGAAGTCGAAACGAGCCCGCCTCTACCGCAGCACGAAGCCGCAGCGACAAAACGGCCCGCGAGAAAGCGCCAACAGAAACACCGCTTGGCTCCACCCCTGTCCTGCGGAGAACCGTGGGCTCTCCAGGGCCCGCGCGGCGAGGGGCAACACGAAGTCGAAACGAAAACGGCCCGCGAGAAAGCGCCAACAGAAACACCGCTTGGGTCCACCCCCTGCCGCGGGAGGGCCGTGGCCGCCAGGGCCCCCGCGTGGCGAGGTCGGCCTCCCTTCTTAAGCGGGGGGGCCGGGGGAGAGCGGGCGAGCGGGGGGGGGGGGGGGAGGGGGATATGGGGAGGGAGCAGGCCCAGACCTCGGGCGTCTCGACAACAAATCGAGGCGGAGGCTTTTCGTAGTTTTCGGCCTCTCGGGGCCCTCGCCGGGCCTCGGGACCGTCAGAAAACGACCCGGGAGGGAAAACCAGCCCTGGGGAAGTGGTCGGGAGGTCGGGGGCCCGCGTCTCGAAAAAATCGAGACGTCGGATGTCTGGGGAGGAGCACGGGGAGGGAGCGCGGGGATGAAGGGGGGGGAGGGAACGCGGGGAGGAAGGAGGGGCGCGGCGAGGCGGGAGGGGGGAGGAGGGAGGGGGGGGAGGGAGGGGGAGGGCGGAGGGGGGAGCGAGCGCGGGGAGGGAGCAGGACATTTCGTTCCGCACTCTGCGCTGTGAGCCGCAGGCTTCAGCCCCCCTCCTGGTGCCGCGCAGCGTGAGCTGCCGCACCACCTACCGCGCGCTCCAGACACGCGTCCTGGAGGAGGGAGCAGAGGAGGGAGGAGAGCGGGGGGGGGAGCGCGAGGGGGGGGGAAGGCCAGCTGGGTGCGCTCGCGCCAGATCTGACATCCTGCCCCTCGCACCCATCCCTTACAATTGTGTAGAGCCCCTCTCTATTCGCACAGCTGGACGTCGAAGAGGACAACGATCCACAAAGGGTACGCGATACATAGCATGGCATAGCAGTGCGTAACTATCATAAAATTGCAGCGCAAGATATGGCGTCGCATAGCGGCACCTAACATAACATTGCATGTCATACCTTTGCGTGGCATGGCACTGTGAAACCCAGCGTTGTATATCGCAGCATCTCAGAGCAAGGCATTGAAGCGCATACCAGCGGCACATGCATTGAATTGCATACCATGGCTGCAAGAACGGTGCAGCCAGAAAACAAGGCTGCAGGACAGACAATTTAGAGATTATACTGGTGCTGCAGCGGAAGCACCATTCGGAAGGACCGAGAACGCGGAAATGAGGCCAATGCTGCAGCGGGAGCACCATGCTGAAGGACCAAAAACACGGAAATTAAACACTGCAGCGGGAGCACCATTCAGAAAAATCGAAAACGCGGAAACGAGACACTGCAGCTGGAGCACCATCCGGAAAGACCGAAAACGCAAAATTGAGGCTTGCGCTGCAGCGGGAGCACGATTTTGAAGGACCAGAAGAGCAGAAATGAGGCCAGCGCTGCAGCGGGAGCACCATTCAAGGATCGAAAGCGATCGGATAGGAAAAAACCACATAAAGAAGACCAACGTTTGAAATCAAGTGTGTCTGAAACAAAACAATACGCGAAGAGGACGGGGCATCTTCCGGACAGACTCAGGGAAGAGAGGAGAGCAGTATTCCAAATGTGTAGTTGTAGAGCAGGGGGGAGGAGAGCGGGGGGAGGGAGCGCGAGAGGAGCGGGGGGAGGCAAGCAAGGTGCGCTTGCGCCATTGAGCGGCGTTTTGGATTTATCTGCACACCCCGCGCAATAAGCTCACACCCCACTCACAAACTCCCACTTCTCATTCATCATCATCATCATCATCATCATCATCATCATCATCATCATCATCACCATCATCATCACCATCATCACCATCACCATCACCATCACCATCACCAACACCATCATCATCAGCATCATCATCATCATATCATCATTAGTACTATTATTACGACTATGGCTGGTACTATTATTGTTAGTATAATGATTAGTAGGAGTACTATTACTATTACTAGTACCGTATTGTTGTGATTGTTGTTATTATTATTATTCTTACTTGCATTTGAACCATTATTATCATCAGCATCGCCACCATTATCATCACGACCACCACCACCAACAACATCATCATCACCATCACCATCACCACCATCACCACCATCATCAGAGAGAGAGCGTGCTCCACCGCCGCTTTGCTGTGGAAAATTCATCCCCTCTTCCTCCGGAACTCGGGGGTCGCCCCTCCCCCATCCAAAAATCCCCCACCCCCTGCTCGAACCCCCCTCCCCCCCTCTCCAAGCAAGAACCCTCTCCTCCCCAACCCCCCACCCCCCCCGGAAAATCTGGGGGGGCCACTACCGCTTCGAATTCCCCCCCCCCCAGAAAACCGGGGAAGGTAACTACCGGTCCGAACCCACCCACCCCTCCCACTCGCCGCTGGCAAACGACTCCCACCACGACCGTCCCCACCATTGTCCCAGTTCCCACTGTCCCCGCCACTGTCCCACTGTCCCACTGTCCCCACTGCCCACCACTGTCCCACTGCCCCCACTGTCCCCGCCGCTGTCCCACTATCTGTCCCACTGTCCCCACTGGCCCCATCACCGTCCCGCCTGTCCCCGCTGTCCCACCTGTCCCTTGTGTACCACTGTCCCATTGTCGCACCACCGTCCTCAAAACCGCACTCACCACTGTCCCCACCACCGCCGTCCCCACCACTAACCCCACTGTCCCCACTGTCCCCACCACTGTCCCACTGTCTCCTCGCCCCTGTCCCCACCACCACCGTCCCCACTACTGTTCCAGTCCCCACTATCCCCACCACTGTCCCACTGTTTCCATTGTTCCCACCGCTGTCTCCAGTGTTCCCTACCAGTGTCCCCACCATGGTCGCACTGTCCCCACTATCCCCACCAGTCCCCTCCACGGTTCCACCCTCCCCACTGTCCCCACTGTCCCCACCACTGTCCCACTGTCCCCACCATTGTCCCACTGTCTCCACTGTCCCCACAGTTTTCCCACTGTGCTGTCCCACTATCCCCACTGTCTCCACCACTGTCCTAATACCTATACGACCACCCTTCGGGTGATAAGGACGTTGTGGGGGGGAGAGGGGGGGAAACCAACATCAGACTCAATCGATATCACTATCGATCTCACTCAACGGGACACCACGGGACACCACGGGACACTTGTCGACCTCACTACTGATATCACTATCGATCTCACTCCACGGGACACCACAAGACACCACGGGCCACCACGGGACACCACGGGAGACCTCCCGATCTCACTATCGGTATCACAATCGATATCACGATCGATCTCACTCAACGGGACACCGTAGGACACCACGGGACACCTCGGGGCACCACATCGATCTCCCTATCGGTATCACTATCGATCTCACGATCGATATCGCTCAACGGGACACCACGGGACAACGCGGGACACCTGTCGATCTCATTTTCGATCGCACTTTTTGAGACACCACGGGACACCTCTGAGCCACATCGATCTCACTATCGATCTCAATATCGATCTCAATATCGATTTCACGCAACGGGACACCACGGGACACCACGAGACACTTGTCGATCTCACGATCGATATCACTATCGATTTCACTTTTTGGGGCACCACGGGACACCACGGGACACCTCGGGGCACCACATCGATCTCATTATCGATATCATTATCGATATCACTCAACGGGACACCGCGGGACAACACGGGACACCTGTCGATCTCACGACCGATCTCACAATCGATCTCACGCAACGGGACACCACCGGACACCTCGGGGCACCACATCGATTTCAGTATCGATCTCAATATCGATATCACTATCGATCTCACTCAACGGGACACCACGGGACACATGGGACACCACGGGACACCGCGGGACACCGCTAGGGCCACCGCCGGACGGACAGACGGACGGGGGATAATCATTTGTCTTGACTTCGCCCTAGCAGAGGCGGGGTCATTCCTCTCGCGCGCCCACGCAGCTTCGCCTCGCCCGCACACGCGACACGAACGAAACGAAACGAGTTTCCGGTTGGGGGTCTCCGTTCCGCTGCGATCTCACCTCCCAACCTCCGATCCCCACTGTCCCCACCACTGTCCCCACTGTGCCACTGTCCCATTGTCCCACTGTCCCCATTGTGCTGGTTCGAATCTCCCCCCAAGAAAACCGGGGGGGGGCCACTACGAGTTCGACCCCCCCCCTGTCCCACTCGCCGCTGGCAAACGATGTCTGGGTCCCCACCACCGTCCTCACCACCGCCCTCATGATCTCGTCGAATTTGGTCAGGCGCTTGACCTCGGCCTCGTTGCCCTTGCGCTGGTGGCTCTTCAGCGCAAGCTTCGCACACGCGTTGAAGACCTGCACATGCGGCTCGCCCAACGTGCGCCTGCGAGCCTCCGTGCTGAGCTGCTTGGCTTGCTCGTTGAACTGCACCGATGTGGCCTTGGACTGCACCGCGAACTCGTCGGCGGGGTCGAGGGTGCAGGTGTCTGTGCAGACGGCTCTGAAAAGACGCTCTGCGAGCTTCAAGATGCAGGTGGTCTTCATGGTGGTCTCAAAATACTTCTTTGTCTCTTGCGGGGAAGCCCCCACCGCACGAGCTTTGGGAGGTTGCTGCTGGTTCGCGTCGGCCTCGGGGGCGCCCAAAGGTCCATGCTGCTGGAGGTACTCTGGCACAGGTGGCCGGTGGACCGTCCTTGGCCCCTTCCCCAGGCTGCTCGAACCTCACGTGGCGATGTTACGAAGAAAAACTACAAAACCTCGGTCCAGGCCGGGCATTCAATCTCCTGCTCGTCAAGCACTGTGCTGGGTGTAATCGCTATCGAACTGACATTCCCCTGTGCGCGCCATGGCGCGCACATGCCTACTGCGCTATCACGAGATGAGAAGGAGGACAAGCACCATGGGCACATTGGTGCTACAACTAAAGCAGTGGTGCAACGTTTCCAACTCGTCGAAGCACGCGGTTGTCGTGCGCCTGCCACGCAAGGCGCGCAATGGGCAGAAAATACGACCGCAATTGCACCCGCTCCACTGAACCATCGTAGACAGATAAGTCAGCTTCAGCCCCGCCTTGGAAGACGTCGGTCCCAGACACGACACCAGGAATCGAAAGAGCAACCGCGCGAAGTTCTTCGACGTCTAATCCCAGAAAGCGGCCCCGGAGTGCACTATCATGGATAACTGCCGCGGTTCTTTGGCCATTCTTCCGTTTACTGCACGCCCGCGCAAAATGTGCGCAACTGGATGATGTCGTTCACCAGCTGTTTGTGCCACGGGTGGTCTGTGCAGGCGCGAGCGCCCACGAAAGCCATGGCGCCGAACAGCGCCGTGAAACACATCTGGTGGCGCAGTGGTTCCCGGAGGCACGCTTGGAACATCTTCGAGCGCAGGATCCACAATTAAACCTCGACCCCCGCGCACCTAGGGGTGCGCCAAAATAGTACGCGAGGTTGACGGCGATACTTGATGCCCTCCGCGCCGTCTTGCTTCCAGATCCTCGTCTTGACGCAGCTTCCCCCCTTGAGCATCGATGACGCACGACGGCGTATGATGGCATCGAGAAACTGGTAGTCTCGCTTGCTCAGAACAAAAATCAGATTCGTGGCGAGGACGGACGGCCGCTGACGGAGTGAAGCCGCACACCGGAAGAATCCCCGGTACGAGTACCAAGTTCGACGTTCAGCCTCTGCTCGCCGCGCCCTCTTTGGAAAGAATGCGCCTTGCTGGTGCAGCATCTGACCCAGATGCCGTGCTTCTCTGAGAGCTCCCCCCTGGATTAACTGGCCGGCGAATGCGCGATGAGCAACATAATGTGCCCCTTGGCCGAAAAAACAGCACGCGTTCTCTGCCTCGTCATGGTTCATGTGCCCAAAAATTCGGCGACACGATGTTCGATGGCGCGATTTTGATCTCTGAATTGTTCAGCTACGTTGTCACCAGAGCAATCGACCACCGAGGTTTTGCTCACGTCGTCGACGTCCGTTGACGTAGACAAACCGATCTCTGAGCCATCCCGTGGAGAAACAGCTGACAACATAGGATCTGCTAGCGAGTCAAAGGCTGGCTCCAGGGAAGACTACCGTTGAACACCAGAGACGCGATTGAATGCCCTTGCAGCATTCCCGACCCTGGCATAAGTTCAAGCCACCCTCCTGGCACGTCCAGGGAGAAAAAAGCGTGATGCATCAGATCGGTCAGCGAAGCTCCGTACAATGGATTGGAGTGCGTTTCGACACTCTGGCCATTCCGCAGCGAATCCGTGGAAGCTGAAGAAAGAGCACTCGTGGCATAGTAGAACTTCGTGATGTTACTGGTTTTGTTGGCGTTCAGCTTGTGCTTGACAATATGGCTAACCATGATGGCCTCCTCTCTCCTGCGTCCCGGAACGCAGCCAGCTGCATGATGTGGCGCTGACGGGTGGTCGGAGCGCCTGTGCAGCCCACGAAGGAAAGCTTTTGCAAGCGGTGGCAATGAATGCACAATGCGCCATCCAGCACACTTCGGCTTGTTGTTGTGCTTGGGGGCCTTGAAACTTCTGGCGATGTGAAAATCGACCGGGGCGCGACGATTTACATATACGAGGGCCATCAAATTCTTCAACCTCCCTGGTGCGCCTAGAGGGGGGCGTAGGAGGGGTCGTGGACAGCAGCTTGTTTGTGGCCAGTGTACACGATCGCAGGGTTGAGAAGCATACGCAAGAGTTCGTTTGGCACCTCTCCTTCTGGCACACACTTGCGGCATGCAGACTGACGTACCTCATAGCGTAGCAAATGGAAGAGACCACTCCCCTGTCCAAAGCGCCGTGCGGTCGGATACTCCCTGGCCTGACTAGCTTCCTGGCGAACGCTTTCCAGACATATTTCTTCAGCCGAACAACCTCCAAAGCCCACAGCTTGAGCGAAGAACTTGGACCACTCTGCTTTGCCAGGATCCCCGGCTGGCGGTAGAGAACCTGTGCGCTTTCTGAAGGACGGCTTGTTTGCCAGCGAGCAGCCGGGCGACCCGCCGCACTTCTGCGAAGTGCCGCGGTCTCCACGGCATGGTGAGCTCTTCTGTGAGTAATCTGTTGCGCTCAGTGTCACACTGCTTGCGTGCCTGTGCGGCGGGCCGCGTTGTGCGCAGTAGCTGTGCGATGCCCCTCCATGCGGCGAACCGCACGCGAGATGCCCTCGCCCTGACATTACAATCGCCAAACGCACGAAGCAAAGAAGATGTGGTCTGGGCTCTCCGCCTGACTGCTTCCTCCCGTGCGGCAGCAAATGAAGAGATGGCTGGAGAAGACGGGCGAGAAGACTGAGTCAAGCGACGCCTGGCAATAGTGCAAACAGCATCCCGCAGAAGAGCATAGCACTCCGCATGAGACCTCCTGGACATATCCCTCCACTCCTGTGTACTATGCTGTGCCCAAGCTGCCAGGTCGTCGAAAAAGTCGTTCCAGCCCGATCCTTGCAGCAAGCACCTCACGATAGCATCGACATCCCATTGGAACGAAGTGCGATCTGGACCACCATGGTGCAATTCAAGGTCGATGGTCATCACCACAGGGCGATGATCAATGCGACTGAGACGACTCGCCAGCTACAATGAATCTCCCCTCTGCAAGTCGACCTGGTACTTGCGAATACGCCCAAATGACAAAGCAGAAACAGGTACGCAGATGTGATCGATGATCGACGTGCAGCCCGGAACAATGCCCAAATAAGTAGGCCCCGTACCGAAGTGACTAGACATAGCAACCATGAAGTGATCCTCCAACATGTTCCTAAAGATGCTCCCGTGCGAATTCTCGACCCGCCTGCCGTAAGGACCTAATGCTGTGCTGTCGACGTCCTGCGCGCACCCGTTGCCCAACCTCTCCTGTCCCATGCTGCCGTTCGAATCGACACCCAAAACGATTTGCGTGCGATGCCCTGCCTGACCTATCACCTCCGAGATGAAACTTCGACTACCCTGCGACATACGCGCAACGTGCGCTGACGCCCATCGAATGGAGGAGGAGAAGCAGACATCCATCGCGTGTCATGTGAAGGGGACCTCGTGCAAACAACGCCCACCCTGCCCTGAATAACCCCCTCCGCATACCGAAAACCAGCGATCTGCGAGCGTTGAAAGATCTTGGCATTCGAAGCAACAACCACTCCAGCACGCTTGCTCCCCGTGCGCCCATACCCGAAGTCGAGCGCGGGAAAACCGTCGGGCGACGAGAAGTTGACTGGGTGCTCGAATGCTGCTCTCTTTCGAGTTCCCTGCAGGAGGACGGCCGTCGCGCGAGAGAGAAGATGCAGCATGTAGGCCAGGCGGCCAGCACGTAATAACAGATACGTAGAGCCGACTGGACGTCGTAAGAGCACACATGGGCGGCTGGCCGGACCGTGAGGTCAGCGCCGCCCTCCCATTGCTGCTGCCATCCCAGTCTCCCGCACCCCCCCAATGCCACTGCCGGGCGGAGCTGGAGCAGAGTGGCTCCGGTTTTCAAGGGGGGGGGGGGACGGGTTTGAAATCCCCAGTAACCCCCCACCCCGGTTTTCTGCCATCAGCGGCAGAACACCCTCTTTCCATCATCATCATCATCATCATCATCATCATCATCATCATCATCATCATCATCATCATCATCATCACCACCACCACCACCACCACCACCACCACCACCATCATCATCATCATCATCATCATCATCATCATCATCATCATCATCATCATCATCATCATCATCATCATCACCATTATCATCATCATCATCATCATCATCATCATCATCATCATCATCATCATCATCATCACCATCATCGTCATCATCATCATTATCATCATCATCACCATCATCATCATTCGCCTCCTCATCCGGACAGACTCAGGGAAGAGAGGAGAGCGGTATTCCAAATGTGTAGTTGTAGAGGGGGGGGAGGAGAGCAGGGGGAGGGAGCGCGAGAAGAGCGGGGGAAGGCAAGCCAGGTGCGCTTGCGCCATACCTGACGTCTGATTTGTCCCACATCCTGAGCGGCGTTTTTGGATTTATCTGCACACCCCGCGCAGTAAGCTCACACCCCACTCACAAACTCCCACTTCTCATTTATCATCATCATCATCATCATCATCATCATCATCATCATCATCATCATCATCATCATCATCATCATCATCATCATCACCATCACCATTATCATCATCATCACCATCATCGTCATCATCATCATTATCATCATCATCACCATCATCATCATCAGCATCATCATCGTTGTCATTAGGATCGCCAAAATCATGATCAGCACCATCTTCATAATCCTGATCATGATAATCATCGTCCTCGTCATAATCCTCGCCATCATCACCATCGCCCTCATAATCAATATCGCCATCATCATCATCACAATCCTTATCATAATCATCAGCATGATCAGCATCAGCATCCTCATCAGCATCAACGACATCATCAAAACTCATCATCGTCATCGTCATCAGCATCAACATCATCATACACACTATCACCACTATCATCACCACCATCATCAACAGCATCAACATCATCATTACAATCACCATCACGTTCACCTTCATCGTCATCGTCATCATCATCGCCATTATCATCACATCATCAACATTATCATCCCACACTCCCACATCCACACACACATGCTCCGCACTAACGCACTAACTCACATACTGACACATTCATACCCAGGACGCCTCGAGCGGGAGCCTCGTCTGTGAGTGAACCGCGAGAAAGACTCGAGCGCGAGCCCCTCCCTATGGGGGCCCCACCTCCATGTTCGAATCCGAGCGGGTAATCGGAAAACCATGCAAATAACGTCACTCTTGGGCTCTTCAAGCCTGAATATGGAGGAGGTCTCGAGCGGGAGCCTCGCAATCGCGAGAAGGTCTCGAGCGGGAGCCACTCCCTACATGGGGGCCCCGCCTCCATGTTCAAAATAAGAGCGACGAGCGGGTCATGGGCGAACCTGTGACTGCATCACTTCTGGGCTCTGCAGGCCTGATTATGGAGGAGGTCTCGAGCGGGAGCCGGGGCCGGGGGGAGGAGGAGGGGGGAGGGAGGGGAAAAGGGGCTGGGAGGAGTGAGGAGGAAGGGAGGGAGGAGGAGGGAGGGAGAGGGAGGGAGGAGGGAGGAGGAGGGAGGGGAGAGGAGGGGCAGGGGGAGGAACCAAGCCGGCGCTGGGGGACACACTTTCCTCGCTGCCTGGAGGGTCCTCCACCCGTCGCGTTCCGTCCACTCCTATCTCATACAGTTTTAAGTTCGACCACCCCCCCAGGGGCAACTGCCCCCACGGGTGATGGCAGCGTTCGATCCGAACTCCGAGGCCGACAGCGACAGCGACAGGGGGAGGAGGAGGAGGAGGAGGAGGAGGAGGAGGAGGAGGAGGAGGAGGAGGAGGAGGAGGAGGATTGTCCAAGCATTGCTCGAGAACGACACGATCCGCCTCCCAAGGAGGCCACAGGACGCCCAAGAGTTGGCTCAGGAGTGAGAAGTCTTGCATGTATAAAACACGTACTGTAAGCTGTGCGCAAGAATAATGAAGGTTCAACGCTGGCGGCGTTCAGAAGGGCGATGGCGGGAAACACAAAGGTTTCCGGCCCCTCCGGGATCCAGGATCTGGCCGAAACTGGGGCGTTCCCCCCAAAGGCCGACTACAGCATCCCGAAGATGATGGAGATCGGCCAACATGTCAGCCCGCGCCCACATGCAGCGGTCTTCAGTATCTTCTGCATGTCACCCTTATTCTCCCCAGGAGGCCGTGCGGCAATATGACGCCTCACGAGGCCCCAAAATGCCTCCCACATGCCTCCGAGATATTCCAAGAGGCCCCAGAGAGGCATCCCAAGAGACCCTCAGATTCATCCAGGAGGTTCGTGACTCAGGATGAAACTTCCACGATCGTCTCAAGCACTCACTCCTTGTGGGGGTTGACGGAATGGCGTAAGCCACTTGAACATGACGCCTCACCTGCAGGCCCGACATCCGTACGCCGCCTCTGCGTCTGCAGCCACGCGACGACCAAGACGGCGCCACCCCAGGGCTGAACCTAAACGGTGTTTTTCGTTTTCGTTTTGTTTTCGTTGTTCCTCGCTTTGTCTTGAATTCACCTTTGCTGCAAAACGACATCGAAACGAAAACGGCCCACGAAACCGCCCAAACACCGTCCAGGTCCACCCCTGCGCCACCCGAAAGGGCCCGGCAACGACCAGAAAATTCCATGCACGATCGCCGCAGGTCCACAGCCCAGGCGGCGTCCTGCAGACGCTTCCGCGGAGAGCGGCCTCGCGCGGCCAGGAAGGGCGGGGCCCTGCGCCGGAGGGCACGCGGCGGAGCCCCAGACAGCGTCGCTCGTTGAGCGTCGGCCGCGGACCTCGGAGCACGCTCGGCCGGGGCGAGGAGGGCGCGCGCGCCCGGCCTGGGCGCGGAGACGGTTCGAGGCACCGTTCGCGAGAGGCTCGCGCCAGCCTCCTGCCGCGGTGCACGCGCTCGCGAGGCCATCCGGCGCGCACGCGGCGTCCGCTGCGAGGGCGCCCACCGTGCACGCGGCGTCCGCTGGGGAGCATCAGATGGCACATGGACACGCGTGGGCGCACCTGCGCAGCAACTTGGTCTCCGTACGGTGCGATGGCCGTGAGGGGCCGCGCCGAGCTCGAACTTCGCAACCTCCCCAGCGCTAACCTTGCACGACAGAGGCGGCAACGTGCAGCTCGCCCACCTGAGGCCGGCTCGGGCTACTGCCCTGCGCCGCGGTCACGGATTTCTGGCTCACGGGGCACTCGTCCTCCCCGCCGCCCAGCGTCTCCTCCACCTCTGCTCTCTCACAGCTCTTGTAGTGCCGCTTGCCACCCTTGGCCCAGGCCTGGCCTCCGTGCAGCCCCTCGCACTTCTCGCAGCAGTAGAGGCGGCTGATGGACGGGTCGCTGTTCCGCAGGAAGGTGCAGTCCGGGTGGGCGCACTTCCGCCGCGTCGCGACGGGACCGTAGCGCATGCCTCGGCCCGACGCGGCCGCGGGAACGACGGAGGGGGCCCCCCCTTCGGGCACGGCCTCCCCCGCCGGCCGCCGCGCGGGCCCGCCCTGGAGCTCCCTGGCCAGCGTGGTGACCGTCATGCCGCGCTCCCCCAGGCGGCTGGTGCAGGCTGCGGTGTGCTTCTTGCCCCGGCCGCCCAGGGCCCACGCCTCGCCGCGGAAGCGGCCCTCGCACTTCTCGCAGCAGAAGCCGTCCGACACGCTGGGGTCCGGGTGCCTCGGGTGCCCGCAGTCGGGGCTCCTGCAGGCCTCGGCCTCCAGGAGGCCCTGCGCCGCGGCCGCGCGGGCCCGTGCGGCCAGCTCCAGGGCTGCGGCCACCTCTGGCCCGCCAAGCTGCGAGAGCAGCTTCACGGCGGCAGGCAGTATCGACGGCGGGCTCTGGGTGCGGCTGCACGCAGGAGCGCCCGTCGGGCAGGAGTGACCTCTCGTGCTCGGCCTGTGTGGGGGGGCGCGGGAAGGCCCGAGCACGAGCACGCAGGCCGCTGCTATCGCATCGCATCCAAGCATCTAGGGACCCCAGCGTGTGCCCGCACCAAAGGTCACCCCAGCGACAGGTCACTCTTGCGTGTAGCCGATGGGTGGCATCCAGCACGCCGATCTGCTGTGAGGCCCCGGGGCGCGAGAAGACCAGCTCCCGGTACGTCACGTGGTTTGGCCAGATGTGGAGGTCGAAATACTCTCTCTTCACCCTCTTGGTCTTGGCGCGCCGCTTCCAGGCCACCGCAACGGGCAGCTCCAGCCAGATGCGCACGTGGCACAGGCAATACAGCCTCGCGTCGTAGAAGGCCATGAAGCCCTCTACGAGAACCCAAGAGACCAGTGAGTCCGACCTCTCTGCGCTGGCAGCCACCAGAATACCCTCGTGATCCAGAGCCTCGGGGGTGTCGTAGTGGCCGTTCAGCTCCTTCTTGATCTTGTCTCGTAGAAAGAAGTGGTCGAGGCAGATGCAGCTGACCACCCTCGGGACGTCCCCGTAGCTGGATCGGAACCTGTGGATGCCCCCGACTGGTTCCTGCGTGAGCGCGATGTAGTGCGGGCCCAGCAGGTGCTCGAGCAGCTGTTTCACCAAAGAGCCCTTGCCAGACCTGGTGCAGCCGCTGAAACCAACCACGAGTGCTGGCATCTGCGCGGCACCCGCGGGCTTGATGCAGATATATCAAATGAGAATTCCCAGCCTGAACCAAGATTTCTACACAATAGACACAACGTGTCTTACAATGTCATTGAAGTTTCCAAGAATGCCTACTATTGAAAATGACGCTGATTCTTACTTACGGTCCCTTGGGCAGCTGCGGGGTGCCTGTTGGGATCGTAGGGCCGTCGAGGAGGGTATCGGGGCCGTCTTGCTCGGTAGTCGGGTCGTCGTGGACCACTTCGAACCATGTGGGGCCAGTCGCGGACTTCTTGAGGGCCGAGCGGAACAAGGGCGCCGCCCCGCTTCTGACCGCTGCCCCACGCAAGCGGTGGAGAGGGTGGCACACCAGGTCGCTGCGTGGGGCCGCCTCGGCGCCAGGGGCCAAGGGTCGAGGTTTCACAGGCCGCGCCCGCAGCTGGGATGGGTCCCAGGGTTCCTCGGCCCACCCACCCTGATGAGATGGGGGGGAGGGGAGAACGACGACGACGACGACGACGACGACGACGCCTCCGCCGCCGACGCCGACGCCAACGACGCCGACGACAACGACGACGACGATGCCGACGAAGACGACGACGACGACGCCGACGGCGCCGACGACGACGACGACGACGACGACGACGACGACGACGACGACGACGACGACGACGACGACGACGACGACGACGACGACGACGACGACGGCACCGCAGCACCACACACCCACATGGGGAGGTGGGGGGCACTGGCCCCCCTGCCACGGCACGCCCACAGGGCCACGACCACAGGGGGGGCGGCACCCATCGCGCGGGAGGGGGGGGGGCGAATGCATCAGAATGAGGGGGAGGGCCCAGAGTCCTGGATCATATCTCCAACACCGTGCCGTAGTTTCTGAGTGGAAGGATATCAGGTCCCTTCGGGTCCTTCTGTGTCCTTGAAAGCTGTAAATCAAACGAGAACAGAATGAGGGCAAATCGGATGATAATAAATCAGGAATCTTTGAGATCCGGCGGTCCTGATGGATGTATCGGGCGCCGCGGCCTTTCCCGGGCGCTCTGGAGCGAGCGTTCCAGAAAGCTATGGAACGGCTTCTCCCAGTCCTAGCCTCGCCCGAGCAAATCCGCTTCAAAGGGCCCAGCCCCCCCATGGTCCGGAGGGCCCCACGGGGCCCCATGACGGGCCAAAATGCCTTCCTCGCCCGTCCGCGATGGAGCACCCCGCTCCGCCCCGTAGAAGCGGCGCTTTCCCCGTGGGTGCCGGAGCTGGCCTTCCGAGGCGTCAACGGGCCGCCAGCCAGGTGCGCCTCGAGCAGCGCACGGTTGGGGGCCCCGCCCGCGGTCTCGCTCGGACGCGCGTGGGGACTGCCTCTGCCGCGCCGCGGCGGAAAAGAGCTCGGACACCCACCTAAGAAGCCCACCTTCCCCCCCCCCCCCCTCCTTCCTCCCCCCTCCTTCCTCGCCTCCGCCCCCCCTTCCTCCCCGCGCTCCCTCCCCCCCCCCCTTGATCCCCGCGCTCCCTCCCCGTGCTCCTCGGCTCCCTCCCCTCCTGCTCCACCGTGCACCTCCAGGCCCGGCGGCTGGGCCCTGCGAGGGCCCGGGGGACGAGGGCGCTGCCGCCACTGCCCGAAGGCCCACGGGGGGCTCTTGTCTGGCACGGAGGCTGGCCGTGCGCGGGGGGGCGGCGAGGTCCGAGGCCTCTCCCTCCTGGCCTGGGGCCCCTGGTGGCGAGGCTGCTCCTTCGGGAGTTCCAGGCTCACCCGGCCATCCGCAGCCGAGACCGGCAGAGGGCGCCGCGCCCAGAGAGAGAGAGAGAGAGCATCGAGAGCACGAGGTGTCGTGCAATAGAAAGCAGCAGGGAGCCACGCGGAAGGCACGCCGCCAAGACTGTCCCCGAGGCCGACGTGGCGCAGTCCCGAGCGCCTCAGACCCCCTGCCCGACGGCAGGGCGGCAGCCGACCGCGTCGGGGCAGGCAGGCGCCCAGGCGGCAGCCTGGGCCATTTTTCGGGCCAGCGCTGCAGCGCTGAGGCGTCCCGCCCTTCGCTCGTCGGGCCCCCGTGGGTCCCCAGGAGGAGGAGGAGGAGGAGGAGGAGGAGGAGGAGGAGGAGGAGGAGGAGGAGGAGGAGGAGGAGGAGGAGGAGGGAGAGGGAGGAGGAGGAGGAGGAGGGAGGAGGAGGAGGAGGAGGAGGAGGAGGAGGAGGAGGAGGAGGAGGAGGGAGACCGAGGTATTATGATGGACAAGAAGTGAGGAGGAGGTGTGAGAGTAAGGGAGGGAGGAGGGGAGAAGGAGTGTCGAGAAAGAGAGAGGAGGAGGACAGAGAGGACGAGGAGGATGGATGGGGAGAGCGAGAGAGCAGAGGGTGTCGGTTCCTGTTCCTACCTGGGCTCCAGGGTCTTCGGCGCGTCGGGCGTCCCTTTTAATCTTACGCGTTGCTCTGCTGCTTTGCTGCTGCTCCCTGCTGGGTCACTCTTGTGCATCGCCCCGAGGCTAAACTAAAGAGGAGGAGGAGGATTGGATTGGATTGGAGCTCCTGGAATCCTGGCAAAACAACTTGCCAGCCTGATCGGGTCAGTAACAAGTTTCCAGCCGGACCCTCGAGGACTCCGAGACAGCTACTACACAGCTCACCGTGAGTCACTGTGCAGTCCTCCGCCGCACTCTGCACCAGGGCAGCACTGGCCAGCAGGAGGAGGAGGAGGAGGAGGAGGAGGAGGATGAGGAGGAGGAGGAGGAGGAGGAGTAGGAGTAGGAGGAGGGGGGCAAGCGGTCAGCGCGCACACCTGCCACACCATTCGCGACGTGTCTCAGACAAACAAAGGAACAGTCGGGAATGGCAGCCCATCTGGCAGGAGCGAAAAAGTTTAAAACCGTGTCGCAAGGAGCGGCTGCCAAAAATCATGGCAGGACCGACGCGGTCGTGCTGGCGGCCTGCCCTCGTGAGTGCTGGCCGACGCGCTGTCAGATTCCGCTGGTCACCAAAACGCAGTCATGTTGGCAACTTGCTCGTAGTCTTCCTCGGGTAGGGGGCTGGCCGGGGAGAGTAGCGCCGCTCCCGCGGAGTTGCCCGTCGAGTGGGCGATGATGCGCTGCATGTCGCGGGGCGTCATCGCGCCCCGGCTCCGCAGGTGCGCGGCGCACTTCACTGAGACCTCCTCGACCAGGGGGTCGTGGTCCTCGGTGCCCAGGAGGCCCCCGAACCGATGGGCCCCCAGCCTGCCGAGGCGCGCGGCCTGCACGTCGAGAGGGCGGGCTTCGAGGCCTGTGCCACGGTGATTGACACGCGCTCCTGCAGGGAGGCGGACGGGCCGACGAGGAACTCGAAGACCCTCCTGCCCTTGACGGCGGCGGCGCCCTGGAAATCGCGGAAGGTGGGGCGGACCGTCACGTTCCCGGACAGGGAAACGTCGGCGCCCTTGGGGAACTTTGACCACCGCCTCCACCGCCTCCGCACGGCGTGGTCAGCGCCAGGGCCGACAAGTAGAGCGAAGTGGTCGGGCTCGCTGCGGCTGTTGGCGGCCTTGGCGGCCGTGTGCACGCGGACCTCCTCTCCGACCCACTCGCCACTGAAGATCACCTCCGTAATCCACAGACCGCAGGGGGAGGCGGTCGCCGGCTTCATCCTGGCGCGGACCTCGAGCTGGGGCGAGAGGCCGTCGTCAAAGGGCACGCGCAGGAGGGCGTGCTCGCCCGGCTTGTTGACGTCGAACGACTCCCCGAGCAGGTTCGTGATGTGAGGGTCCCCCACCGCCGTGCTCGGCGGTGGGGGGGGCGCTGGAGCGGGCGTCGGGCTCACGGTGGGGCTCGCGGTGGGGCCCGGGGTGGGCGCGGGCGTGGGGAAGAGCCCGCCCCCGCAGACGCAGCACATGGCGCCTGGCGGTGAAGTCGCTCGAGTCGCACTCGCCACACCACATGGCGTAGTGGTACGAGTAGCCAGCGGCGCAATCCTGGCCCGTGCTGTCCGTGGCGCCGCCGTCGGTGTCCGAGCACTCGGGGTGGGGCGTCGGCGGCGGGGTGGGCGGCAGCGCCGCCTCCTCGACCGTGAGGTCCTTGGCCCCCCAGGCCCACGCGCCGCTGCCGTCTTGGCACCGCTCCTGCCACGAGCTCGTGCCCGTCGGCACCGCCGTCGCGTTGCCGCTCTCGACGTAGCCCAGGTCCTCGCAGTCCCCGGTGCCCGAGAGGTCGGCGGCCGCCACCGTGCTCGGGGCGGCGGCGTCGAAGTGCCACGCGGGGCTGCGGGTCCCCGCGCCGCTGCAGTCGGGGTCGTAGTACAGGTAGGTGCCCTTGCCGTTCCCGTAGTACGGGCTCCCGCTCGCCGTGGAGCCGAGCCCAGCGAAGTACCCGTCGACCGAGTCCTGGCAGTGCCCAGAGACGGTAAGCGGCTCGATGCCGGTGACTGTGACCTCCTGGTTCTGCCACCCCAGGTTCCCGCACATCATCAGGAACGTCGACCTCCCCAGCGGCACGCCCCTCCAGATCTCCACGCTCGGGTCTGTCGGCGCGGGGTGGTTCGTAGCCTCGTAGTCGCACGCGGCGTCGCCGTCCAGGTCCGATGTGGCGGTTTCGCTCGGCTGCTGCGCGTCGAAGACCCATCTGGGCGCAGAGCCCTGGCCGTCGCAGTCGGGGTCGTAGTACAGGTAGTAGGCGCCGTCGGCCGAGACGTACCAGGGCTTCTTGTCCTGGGTCTCCCCCCCCAGCACGTACTCCGTGGCGAGCGCGCTCTGGTCGGAGCAGAAGGGCCCGACGACCGCGAAGCCCTTGGCGAGGCGCGACGCGTCGTTGGCCCTGCACTGGTACGTGTCCAGCGCCTGGGAGATGTCCATTGCCGGGAGGCCGACGCGCTGCCCGACACTGATCGGCGACACGTCCTCTGGGAGGGCTGTGAACTTCGGGGACGCGGAGGCGCCGGCGCCGTAGTGCACAACGCTGCCGAAGTCGTACGGCGAGTACCCCTCGTGGGCGTCGCCGTCCCCGTCGTGGGCGGACCCCGTGTAGCTCCCGCTCTTCGCGGTGTACTGAGAGTACTTGGACGAGTCGATGTTCTCCCAGCGGATCACCAGATGCGGCCCCCGTCCGTGGTAGGCTGCGCTGCCGTCGGGGCGCTGCTGCTCGTGGACCATGCCTAAGGCGTGGCCCAGCTCGTGGATGACGTTACCGGTGTGGGCCGCGCTGTTGCACCAACCCATGTTGATCTGTGACGTGGTACCTCCCTCCACGGGCTTGCCTATGACCGTCGCGTAACACTGGTTGGGGTCTGCGTTTGTAAACTCTACCTTGAGGTAGCTGTCGGGGGTGGTCTCCTGGAACACGATGCAAGTCTGATCGTACCAGTGCTTCGCCGCAGTCTCGACGACGGCCTTGGATTCGGCCGGGAAGCCCGACACAAACTTGTACGGGATGATCACGTACTCGTCCCACAGGTCGGGGACGCCAGCAGGAGCTGTAGCCTGGCGCGTCGGCCAAGGCCCCTCGCCGTAGCCGCACGACAACGGGTAGCAGTTCCGCGTCCATCCCGGGATGTCCCTGGACGAAGGCCAGTCGCCGGGGCACTGGCACCCGGTGCAGTCAATACCCAAGCCAAAACCTTCCAAGTCGGCGCAGCTGTACTGGTCCTTCCACCAGGCGTCGTCGCAGTCGTAGTAGCCGTATTGGTTGAAGGGCGTCGCGCACGCCGCCTTTCCCAACGACGACCGCGCAGACGACGCATTGCCCGACAGCCTCGCGGCGCGGGCCGCTAAGTCCCCCAAGGTGGGGCGCAAGTCGGCCAGTTGTTCGTCCGCGGTCTCCTCCTCCTTCTCCGGCGAGACGACCGTCCCCGCGACGATGGAGTCTATGTACGCCCCGACGGCCACGTTAGCAGAGGTCACGTAGAGGAGGGGGACGTAGCCCGCGTCGTAGCTGCCCGCGTAGCGGAACACCTGGAGCGAGCACTCCCCCGCCGTGGCGTTCGCGCTCTGCACCGACGCACCGATGGAGAAGGCCTTCCCCGCGCCAGGCGGCTGCTGCCGCCACACAGCTGTGCTGAGCATGGAGGCCCCGCAGCGGCACTCGAGGCCCTCCACGATGGCGAACATGTCGAGGCCCCTGGTGATGCAGTGGTTGAAACACTCCGCCGCCCTCATCGCGGGGGCGGGGCCGCCGCTGCAGTTGCTGAAGAACGGGAACCCGCTCTTGCAGGGCGTGCCCTGCCTCCAGCTCAGGCACGTCGTGTCGTAGTCGCCGGCGCACGTGACGCCAGGGTCGCCGACGGAGAGCTGGAAGCAGCCCACCTCGACGTAACTCGGGAGTCCCAGGAGCATCGGGTCCTCGGGCGCTCCGCAGGCCGTGCCCGGCAGGCTCTTGCAGACTTCCAGCTCGCAGCTGCAGCTCCTGTACGCAGTGGGCCTCCGGCCGCCGCAGGCCGACGCCGCCAGGGTGCCTCGCCAATGACAGGCGACGCGCAGGCCACGTCGCGGTGCTTCACCGGCAGGTCGCAGCTGCTCATGCAGTCGCCCCAGGCGCTAGTCACCCAGCTGCTCGGGGTGCCCTCCGCAAGGCGCTGATCGGCCTCGGAGTCGGGCCCAGCACCTCGGCCCGCGCTGGCGGCCGCGTGAATCTGCATCGCGCAGGCATCCACCGCTTGCTCCGAGGCGGCGGCGGCGGCAACGACGGCGGCGGCAACGACCGCCGATGCAGGGAAGATAATCGTGGCACGAACTGCCATGGTGGTAGAGATACGGTTTACGCATTGCAGCTTATTCCAAACCTTGAGCTAAAATGGTGATGGAGGAGGAGGAGGAGGAGGAGGAAGAGCAGGAGGAAGAAAAAGGAAGAGGAAGAGGAGGAGGAGAAGCAGGAGAGAACAACACCGGACAGCTCGCCCCTTGGCCCCCCGCCAGCCCCACGCCAAGGGGCGAACATATGTTTATATCTATCTATACATGCACCTATTCATAAACTTTTATACGGCTGGGGACGCCGGAAAAAGTGCCCCCCCCCCCCCCCGAACGAATTCGGCCCTCCACGGGCCTCTGGGCAACCCTTCAGGCGACCCGCGAGAACCTTACGAGAGCCCGAAGCTGGCCCCAGACTGGTTCCAGGCGTTCCGGCGCGCTCCCGAAACGACCCCAGAGCCCCAATACGGTCCACGACGACCCCCCAAAACCCGTCATACCCTCAAAGATCGTTCCGAAACGTCCCAAGAGGCCTCCAAGAGCACTCCCGAAAAGGACCCAAGAGGAAAAAAAAATGGCGGGCGCGGTCTTACAAGGCCGGGATGACGCACACTTTTTGCGGCTTGCTCCAAGAGAAGAACAAGAGAGACAGACAGAGAGACCCCCCGTTTCCCTGCGCGCCCCGCGAGGACTGACCTTAGGCCTTGACCATAGGCCACAGGGTCGGATGTCTCTGGGGGGTTGTGCTTTTTCTGCCTGCGAGCTTTTTTGGCCGGGTCTTTTGGTGGGTAACACGCTTCGTGGCGTCGCAGTGGCGGGGTGAGACGACGGTGACACGACGGTGGCTGTGGGGGGGGGACGACCTTGGCTGGGGGTGAGACGACGGTGAAGCGACGGTGGCTGCGTGGGACGACGAAGGATTTGGGGGAGTCTCATGCTTTCCTGTACTCAGAATTCGCTCTCGGAGGGTTGGCAGCAACAAAAACCCATCGGGCCTGGAAATCAAGCCCGAAGGATCTTTGGGTTCTCGTGCATTCCTGTGCTCGGATTTCACTTTCGGGGAATCGGCGGCAGCGAAAATCCATCGGGCCTGAAAATTAAGCCCGACGGATTTGGGGGAATCTCATGCTTTCCTGTACTCAGAATTCGCTCTCGGAGGGTCGGCAGCAGCGAAAACCCATCGGGTCTGGAAATCAAGCCCGAAGGATCTTTGGGTCCTCATGCATTCCTGTGCTCGGATTTCACTTTCGGGGAATCGGCGGCAGCGAAAATCCATCGGGCCTGAAAATTAAGCCCGACGGATTTGGGGGAATCTCATGCTTTCCTGTACTCAGAATTCGCTCTCGGAGGGTCGGCAGCAGCGAAAACCCATCGGGCCTGGAAATCAAGCCCGAAGGATCTTTGGGTTCTCATGCATTCCTGTGCTCGGATTTCACTTTCGGGGAATCGGCGGCAGCGAAAATCCATCGGGCCTGAAAATTAAGCCCGACGGATTTGGGGGAATCTCATGCTTTCCTGTACTCAGAATTCGCTCTCGGAGGGTCGGCAGCAGCGAAAACCCATCGGGCCTGGAAATCAAGCCCGAAGGATCTTTGGGTTCTCATGCATTCCTGTGCTCGGATTTCACTTTCGGGGAATCGGCGGCAGCGAAAATCCATCGGGCCTGAAAATTAAGCCCGACGGATTTGGGGGAATCCCATGCTTTCCTGTACTCAGAATTCGCTCTCGGAGGGTCGGCAGCAGCGAAAACCCATCGGGCCTGGAAATCAAGCCCGAAGGATATCTTGGGTTCTCGTGCATTCCTGTGCTCGGATTTCGCTTTCGGGAATCGGCGGCAGCGAAAATCCATCGGGCCTGAAAATTAAGCCCGACGGATTTGGGGGAATCATGCTTTCCTGTGCGCTTTCGGAGGGTGAGACGACGGTAAGACGACGGCGGCTGGGGGGGGAGGGCGGGTGACCGGGGGGGTGAGACGACGGCGAGACGACGGTGGCTGGGGGGTGAGACGAGGGCGGCTGGGGGGTGACACGCAGGTGAGACGGACGGTGGCTGGCGGTTGAGACGACGATGAGACGAGGGCGGCTGATGGGTGAGACGACGGCGAGACGACGGCGGCGGGGGGGTGAGACGACAATGGCTGGGGGGTGAGAAGACGGTGAGACGACGGCGGCTGGGGGGCGAGACAGCGGTGGATGGGGGGTCAGACCACGGTGGGACGACGGCGGTTGGGGGGACGGCGAAGCGACGGTGGCTGCGGGGGCGAGATCGACAACGGCGAGATGACCACCACGCACCACCACGTACCACCACCACGTGCCACCACGCACCACCGCGCACCACCACCACGCACCACCACGCACCACCACGCATGACAACCACGCACCACCACGTACCACCACGCATGGCCACCACGCACCACCACGCATCACCACGCATGACCACCACGCACCACCACGCACCACCACCACGTACCACCACGCACCGCCACGTACCACCACGCTTGACCACCACGCATGACCACTACGTACCACAACGCACCGCCACCACATGCCACAACGCACCATCACGCACCACCACGTATGACGACCACGTACCACCACGCATGACCACCACGCATGACCACCACGCACCACCACTTATGAACACCACGCACCACCACGCACCGCCACCACGCACCACCACGCACCACCACGCATGACAACCACGCACCACCACCACGCACCACCACGCATGACAACCACGTACCACCACTGAGCACCACGCACCACCACGTATGACCACCACGTACCACCACGCATGCCCACCATGTACCACCACGTATCACCACGTATGACCACCACGCATCACCACGCACAACCACCACGCACCACCACGCACCACCACGTATGACCACCACGTATGACCACCACGTACCACCACCACGTGCCACCACGCACCACCACGCATGACCACCGCGGATGACCACTACGCACCACAACGCATGACCACCACGCACCACCTCGTGCCACCACGTATGGCAACCGCGTGCCACCACGCACCACCACGTACCACCACCACGTACCACCACGCACCACCACGCACGACCACGCACCACCACTACGCACCTCCACCACGTGCCCCCACGTGCCACCACGCACCCCACCACGTACCACCGCGCACCACCACGCATGACCACCACGCACCACCACGCACCACCACGCATGACCACCACGTGCCACCACGTGAGACCACCACCCACCACCACGCACCACCACAACGCACCACCACGCACCACCACGTATCACCACATATGACGACCACGCACTCTCGCACCAACGAGCTCACTCCACCTCGCTTGACCCACTTCGACCATCACGCGTGACCACCATAGCACACCACCACGTACCACCACCACGCACCACCACGCACCACCATGCACTCCACCTTGTTCCACCTACGACCACCACGATCCACCAGTATGGACCCCCCCCCCCCCCCCCCCCCCCCCCCCCCCCCCCCCCCCCCCCCCCCCCCCACCACGCACCACCCCGTACCACCTCCACGTGCCACCACGTACCACCACGCATGACCACCACGTATGACCACCACGCACACCACGCACGACAACCACGTACCACCATGCATCACCACGCATGGCCACCACGCACCACCAAGTACCACCACGCATGACAACCACGCACCACCACGCACCACCACGTACCACCACCACGCACCACCAAGTACCACCACGCACCACCACGTATGGCCACCACGTACCACCACCACGTACCACCACCACGTATGACCACGTATGACCACCACGTACCACCTATGACCACCACGCACCACCACGTACCACCACGCATGACCACCACATACCACCACCACGTGCCACCACGCATGACCACCACGTACCACCACGCACCACCACGCATGACAACCACGTACCACCACGCATGGCCACCACGTACCACTACGCACTACCACCACGTACCACCACGCACCACCACGTATGACCACCACGTGCCACCACGCACCACCACCACGCACCACCACCACGCACCACCACCACGTACCACCACGTATGACCACCACGTATGACCACCGCGTACCCCCAGGCACAACCACGCATGACCACCACGCACCACCACGTACCACCACCACGTACCACAACGCACCAACACCACGCATGACCACCACGTATGACCACCACGTGCCGCCACGTACCACCACGTACCCCACCACGCACCCCACCACGGACAACCAAGTAAGACCACCACATATGACGACCACGCACCACCACGCACCACCACCACGCACCACCACGCATGACCACCACGTACCACCGCGCACCACCACGTACCACCACCACGTACCACCACGTACCACCACGCACGGCCCCAACGTATGACCACCACGTACCACCACCACGCACCACCACCACGCACCCCCACCTCGCACCTCCACGCACCACCACGCACCACCACGTACAACCACGTATGACCACCACGCACGAACACACCACCACGCATGACCACAACGTACAACCACTTACAACCACGTATGGCCACCACGCGCCACCACGCATGACCACAACGTACCACCACGTACCACCACGTATGACCACCACGCACCACCACGTACCAGCACCACGTACCACCACGTACCGCCACGTATGACCACCACGTACCACCACGTACCACCACCACGTGCCACCGTGCACCACCACCACGCACCACCACGCACCAACACGTATGACCACCACGTGCCACCACGTACCACCACGCATGACCACCACGTGCCCCAATGTACCACCACGCATGACCGCCACGTACCACCACGCACCACCACGCACCACCACCACGTACCACCACGCACCACCAGTAGTAGTAGTAGTAGTAGTAGTAGTAGTAGTAGTAATAGTAGTAGTAGTAGTAGTAGTAGTAGTAGTAGTAGCCGTAGTACCAGTAGTAGTAGTTGTAGTAGTAGTAGTAGTAAAAGTAAAAGTAGCAGTCGTCGTCGTAGTAGTAGTGGTAGTAGCGGTGGTAGCAGTAGTAAAAGTAGTAATAGTAATAGCAGCAGCAGCAGCAGCAGCAGTAGTAGTAGTAGTAGTAGTAGTAGTAGTAGTAGCAGTCGCAGCAGCAGTAGTAGTAGTAGTAGTAGCAGTAGCAGCAGTAGTAGTAGTAGTAGTAGTAGTAGTAGATAGTAGTGCAGTAGTAGTAGTATTAGTTGTAGTAGTAGTAGTAGTAGTAGTAGTTGTGTAATAGTTGTAGTAGTGGTAGTAGTAGTGGTTTTTTAGTTGTATAGAGTAGTAGTAGTAGTAGTCAGAAGTTTTAATAGTAGTAAAGAAGTAGTAGTAGCAGGAGCAGCTTCAGCCAAACTGTGGCCGAGATCAGATAGTAGTAGTTTCGTAGTAGTTAGTTGTAGTAGTACGTAGTTGTTGTAGTAGTAGTTAGTAGTACGTAGTAATTGTAGTAGTAGCAGTAGTAGGTGTTAGTAGCGTTAGTAGTTAGTAGGTGTTAGTAGTAGTAGTAGTAGTTGTTAGTAGTTGTAGTAGTAGTTAGGAGTAGTAGTAGTTAGTCAGTAGTAGTAGCTGTAGTTAGTAGTAGTGGTAGTAGTAGTGGTTAGTTACTGGTAGTAGTTGTAGTTTTAGTAGTAGTTGTAGTAGCAGTGGTAGTATCAGCAGAAGAGTAGTATCAGCAGAAGTTGTAGTTAGTAGTAGTTGTAGTTTAGCATTTGTAGTTGTAGTTTAGCAGTAGCTGTAGTACCAGTTAGTAGCAGTAGTATTTGTTAGTATGTTAGTAGTAGTAGTAGTAGTAGTAGTTAGAAGAGTAGTAGTAGTGTAGTAGTAGTTGTAGTTTAAGAGTAGAGTTAGTGAGTAGTAGTGTAGTGTAGTGTAGTTAGTAAGTAGTAGTTGTAGTAGTAGTAGTTAGTAGTAGTAATGGTAAATAGTAGTTGTAGTAGTAGTAGTAGTAGTAGTAGTAGTAGTAGTTGTAGTAGTAGTAGTAGTCGTAGTAGTCGTAGTAGTCGTAGTAGTCGTAGTAGTCGTAGTAGTCGTAGTAGTAGTAGTAGTAGTAGTAGTAGTAGTCGTACAAGTAAAAGTAAAAATAAACGTAAACAAAAATACAAGGCCGGGATGACCTACACTTTTTGCGGCTTCCTTGAAGAGAAGAACAAGAGAGAGACAGAGAGAGACAGAGAGACCCCCCGTTTCCCTGCGCGCCCCGGGATGACTGACCTTAGGCCTTGACCATAGGCCACAGGGCCGGATGTCTCTGGGGGGTTGTGCTTTTTCTGCCTGCGAGTTTTTTTGGCCGGGTCTTTTGGTGGGTAACACGCTTCGTGGCCTTACAATGGCGGGGTGAGACGACGGCGAGACGACGGTGGCTGGAGGGGGGGTGACGACCTTGGTTGGGGGTGAGACGACGATGAGACGACGGTGGCTGCG
>CAUYUJ010018519.1:0-15000 GCA_963575745.1 Prorocentrum cordatum | reverse complement strand
AGTTCCACCAACTCCGATACCTCGGTCCCCTCGCTCAGGAGCTTGAGAATATGAAGTGCCAGTGCTGGCGGGATGGGGAATGAGTGTCGAGTATTGGGATTGTGAGGGTAGCGGAGGTGCAAAAGTAAGAGGGTGCCCACTGACGTGGCTAGGCGGAGGAGGAGCCTGCGTTGCCGCTGAGGCTCCGCCCTCCGCTTCACCACGCCTGGGGCGGAAGAGTCTTTTTACTCCAGACTCCGCATCTTGAGCCGAAGTGCAGCGTTACGGCGAAAGTCGGCCTGAAGCTGCTGACCTAGAATGCAAAATACATTGCAACCCATCCCTGGAGGCGGCGTTGCCGCTAAGCCCCCAGAGATCTTGAGACACATTTTCAGACATAGGGGCAGCGCCACGGGAACTTGCAACTACGCGTGCTAACATAGGGGCAGCACCACGGTTCTACTGTTGGTTCCCGCGTGGTCCGTTTCATGCCGTGCTATGCTATACCTCACGCACCGCACAGCACGGCAGCGAACACGAAACAACGAACATGTCACGAATTTCGTTTGCATTAAACATGCGTTATCCCACGTTGTGGGATAAAGGTCCTTGTGAAAGTTAAGTGGGTCAAGACATCGGCTTGGCTCCTTGAGCGCAACCCCTGTTTCTGGATGAGCTGATACCGTAAGGACCAGACCCTTCGACTAAGAAAACAAGGGTGCAATGCCCGGGGAGGCCCCAGGGGGGGCCGCCCCAAAAATATGCATATATTACATACCGTGCCAAGCGGCTAGCTGAATGCTGCTGCTCCCGACGCGCGCGGCGGGTATGTCCGGAGCTCCCCCGATTCACGCTCCTCCTCTCCGTGCCGGTCCTCATCGGACACGGAGCCTTCGCGACCAGGGCCCAAACCAGCCCTAGGTCGCGGGGTCGCGGGGGGCATCGCACTACGGAGCGCAGCCCAAGGTGTGACCTGAAAGTTGACATCGCCTTCGGGCCGCCTGACTTGGTCAACCCATCGGCGCGCTGGTCAGCGGTGCCTACCTGAGTAATCTTCAGCAAACCTCTCTGCACGCGCGAGCGCACCGCGTGCACTTTTGTTGTCAGGGACCTGATCCTCCACGACCCCTGCCCTGACGACACCAAGTTCGCAGCCGCGTTGTCGCCGAGCATCTCCGGCGACACTGGGAATCCCAGCGACTCCAAGGTAGCCCTCGTAGCTCCCAGCATCCTCTCCCCGACCGCAATTGCTTCGACTTCCGCCTCGGCGGTGCTGAATGGCCCCACCGCCTGGCGGGTGCTCCTCCAATCCACGACTTGGCCAAACATGGTGGTCACCACCCCGCTCTGGGCGCCGGCCTCCTCCATCGAAGCATCGGTGCAGACCTTGAGCGCAATCTCGTCGGTCTCCTCGGTGTCACCCGCGCTGCCCGCCGCGTAAAACAGACCGAAGCCACGGGTGCCAGCCAGGCATCGAAGGACCCGCTTGCCTATCATGAGGGCCTCGGCGGGGCGCCTGGTGGACAACGCAGCGGCCCTACTGACAGCGAAAGAAATGTCTGGCCGAGTTCGCGATGCCAGCCACAGGAGGCCTCCAGTCTTCCTCTGGGCTAGCCGGACTTGGCCCGTCTCTGGGGGGTCGTCCGCGTCGCCCTCGAAGTTCTCGAAAGACTCGCGCTCGAGGTTGAGGCCTCCGGTCGGCGTGCATGCGCCGAGGCCCCATTTCTGGAGCATGTCCTCGGTGCACTCGCACTGTGACAGAGAAATCCCCTCGCGGCCAACGTTGATGTCGACGCTGAGGTACTTGAGCACGCCAGGCTCCGACGGCCCAAAAACTCCCTGGAGCTTCGTGGCCCAAACTTCCGACACTGCAGCATTGAGGGCCTCAGCCAAGCCCTTCGGGCACATTGGAATGAAGTCGTCCACGTACACGAGGAGGAGGCCTAACGTCTCGTCGGTCTCCTGGTCGCGAGCCGCCCAAACAGCTGGGTCGGCAGACGACTGCTGCAGCCGGCATCGGCGGCCATCGAGCTCAACCGTCATCTTCAGGAGCTCGTGGTCCCGCTTCTCAGCCCATGCTCGGGGCGATGCCTGGAGCCCATAGATCGCTTCCTGGGCTCGCCGCACCTCCCCGGGAGGCACCAGGCCGAACTTCACGAAAGCTGCCGGCGGCCTCACGAAGATCTCCCTGTGGTCGACGGGGAGGTCGGCGTTGAGGAATGCCGTCTTGACGTCGAGAGCTCCGACGCGCCGCCCGCTCGTCGCAGCCAGGGCGAGGGGCGCCCGCAACGATCCGATGTCGACACTCGCGGTGTAGAGCTCCTCCTCGCCCACGACCGGCTGAAAGTTTCCACGTACCACTGCTCGTGCACGCTTCCTCCGGAGACCGGCCTCGTCAGGAGGCTTCTTGGCGAACGCCGTCGACATCGGCAGTATGTCCTGGGCACGGAGGCCACCGCGCTCTCGAGCGCCGATGGGGCCAGAACACGTCCTTCTCCCGCAACGAGTCCAGCTCTTCCTGGAGCGCCTGTCTCCAGCCCTCGCGCTCCTCGCCGAAGCTGGCGTTCACCGACTTCTGGCTCATCACCTGCGCCCCGCCGTCCTTTGCGATCTCCTGGTACTCAAGGGGCATCTCGTCGTCGTCGTCGTCGTCGTCGAGCTTCGTCTCGGCAGCGCTCGCGAACGGAACGCGATCTCGAAGAACATCATGATGTACCAGAAGGCTGACAGGGAGGCCGTGGGACGAAGCCGCGCGAGCCGCTCCAGCACCTCCTGGGCCTCGTCGGCAACGGTGGTCGCGAGTGTGAGCCACATGACGCCCTCGGCAAGCTGGGCACGAGAATGCATCACCGTCGCCACGATCAAAAGCTCCTCCACCGCCAGCGTCTCGGAGGAGCGGTCCGAGGCGACAACGCTCGTCCCTCGTATGATTCCTATGCTGCCCTCTGCACGCTGGGCAGCTGATGTCCTTTGGCATCACCTCCCCGAGAACGTCCTCGCGATCGTCACGTTCATCTTCTGCTGCCGCCGGTCCCCCTCCAGACCTCGCTGCCTCCTCGCTCTCCTCTGCATCTCCTGGCCCCCCTCCTCGCGCCAGCTCCTCCGTGGGCACTTTCACAAATGAGCTGGAATATTCGATGATCCACCTGAGCTCTGGTCGCTTCTGCTTGACGTTCTTGCGACCAACAAGCCACGCGTTGGGCGATTGAAGGTCCACGCCCAAGAAAATACTCTCCACGGCCCTCTCGGACAGCGTCGACCGGGGCACGTCCCTGACGCGAGACGCCACCCGGTCGCCAAATGCAGGACACCTCACTTCGCGCCCCTGCGCCTCCATGCGGCTACACCATGCCGCATGCTGCACTGCCATCGGCCACACAGCCTGGCGGTCCTCCAGAAGGACAACAGCATTGCGCGAGCCCTCAGCTTCGCGAGGCCCACTCCCTTCTCGGCGCGGCCGTTTGCATCGGCCTCGAAGCCAGGCGTGGATGTTACCACCGCCTCTTTCTTGGCGAAGTGCTCCTTCACCAGCGCCCCTGTGAGTTCGCTCGCCCGGTCCCCGTGGATCCTGTACACCACGTCCGCGCCCTCGAACTTCGAGCGGATATGGGCGATGATGCGCTCGAGGGCCTTTATGCAAGTCGAGCCTGCTTGTTCTCCAGCGGGAGCACGTAGTACCACGTCTTCTTGGCCCCGCGCTACCCCTCCTCATGCTTCTCCTCTGCTTTACCTCCTCCCTCTGGGGCTGCGTCGCCAGCTGCCTCCTCCTCCTCGGCCGCTGGTCTCACAGCCGCCGCGTTCACTGGCAAGCAGAGCCCGTCCAAGGAATCCACCCCGAACGCGGCGGCAACTCGCGCAACTAAGTCACCACTGCTCTCGGCTCTCTGCCCCTCGTCCTGAAGAACACCTCCTGCAGCAGCACCTCTCTTAGCATCCTCCTCGCGCTTCCGCGACACCTCCATCTCCGTCTCGCTCATCACCGAGAACGCGCCCAGCACGAAGTGGACGGCCTGCTTCGGGACGTCCTCCGGCCGCCCTGAGGGCCACCTCCCTGGCAAGTGAGGGCCCGAGAGGTCAACGCTCAGCTGGCCACCAGGTCTGGTAGAGACATCGTGCCTGAAGTGCTGCCTCTGACGCCCTGCCGCTCCTCGGCACTCCCTGCACGAAGCGAGGAACTTCAAGTGCCCCTCCTCGCGGTGCCTCTGAAGCTCGGCCGCCCCATGGAGGTTGCGAGCCAAGGCGACGAGCCACGCTCGAAAATTGT
This sequence comes from Prorocentrum cordatum, assembly GCA_963575745.1. Taxonomy (NCBI): domain Eukaryota; class Dinophyceae; order Prorocentrales; family Prorocentraceae; genus Prorocentrum; species Prorocentrum cordatum. The sequence goes on along the minus strand of CAUYUJ010018519.1, from coordinate 10,757 downwards.
GTCTCTGCTGCGCACGCCGCGCTGTCCCGAGCACGTCGGCGTCCTCCTCCGAGATATAGATCGAGCCGCCATCGCGATGAAGATGCAACTCCCGACCATCGCGCATGCGAACCTTGCACTCCGCGGTGTTCCACGCCATCTCGAGCTCCAGCTGCTCGATGTATGCTGCCAGCGGGAACAGCCCCTGGAGGCCCTCGCCCTTCACGTACACGATCTCCTTGTGCATCTTGGCGGGCTGCTCTCCGGTGGCCGTCTTCAGCCTCACGTCGTGAGCTCGGGGGTGAACGTCGGTCAGGTCCCGCACTCCTCGAAGTTCATGGGTGGCTCCAGTATCCGCCAGCAGCATCCGCTTGCCGCCGGCCGTCATCACCTTCGCGCGGACGCTCACTGTCCTCGCAGCGGGGCCGCCCGTGCGGGATGTTCTCGGAGAGGCCTCCGGGGACATCGGAACCGAGTCCCAGAAATCGCTGGCAACAGCAGCCCGCGAGGTCGATGGAGGCTGCAGCGCGTCCCCCATCTGCAGCAGGCTCAACAGCTCGGCACGAGCTTCAGCTCGGGCCGTCTGCGCCGCGACCTGCTCGACCGTGCCCGTCGGGGTCTTTGGAGTCGGGGAAGACGCCTGGGCATTCGAGGGAGGAGCCTGCGCTGCCTTCGCCGCCGCCTTTGGCCGAGTGCACTGCGACGACTTGTGAGCCGTCGCACCGCAGTTGAAGCACTTCCCATCGCTTGGGGCCAACTTGCGGTGGCCAAACGTGCACAGTGCCCCCTTCGAGCAGCCCTCGGCCGTCTCGAAGAACGTGCAGACCTTCTTGGGAGGGCTCCCGGAGGCGCTCTGGTCGGTCTTGGCCTTGCCGCCGTTGCCGCCCTTGTCGCCCTTGCCCTTCGGGTCGCCCTTACCTCCTTTGGGGTCCCCTTTACCTCCTTTCGGATCCCCCTTGGAGGCTCTAGCGAGTCGTGCTGCCTCCGCTCTGGCGGCCTTGGCAGCAGGGTCCAACTTCTCTTTATCAGGGCCAACGCCGGCGAACTCGCGAGCCTCGGCCGACAGGTAGCGCCACAACTCATCCACTTGAGCCTGGCTGATGAGACCTCCTGTCATGTTGCGGCTCACGATGAACGCAAAGTGCCGGTGCTTGACCTCCTGGTCCTTCTCGAGCATCCAGTTGACGATCTTCTTCAGCGAGGCCAGCTGTCGACTCGGGTCCGGCGGCGTCACGCCCATCCGAGCAAGACGAGTCGCTGCGAACTTCCATTTCTGCAACTCCTCGTACACCAGCCTCGTATCCACCTCCTTCGCCGTGTCCACGGCGTTCAGCGCGAAGTCCTTGTCAGTTCCTGTCCCCGGGCCTGCGTCCACGTAGGCGGCGAAGACGATGTCGGTGGTCGCCGTCTGCCTCGTGCTCAAGCACGCCTGCCTGGCGCCATCTGGCACCAACGCCATCAAGATCCCTCTTAACCTCAACTCGCAACTGTTGAAATTTATAGCGTCCAGCCTGGCATCAATCCACTGACGGGGCTGAGCAGGACGAATCGCAGGGCGATCCAACGGCCCATGCCGAAGATAGCTCATGTAGGCGTCCTGCACGACCTCCAGCACCTTCTCCCAGTACCGCTCGATGAGGTAGTGCATGCCGCCGAGGTCCATGGTGATGCGTTGAAGCCAGCTCTCGAAGATGCCCGGCTTCTCCTTGACACCTCCCTTCCACTCCAACTTCGGGAGCTCCGCGGCCTTCAACTTGGCCAGCGTGCTTTCCAGAGACGCGTCTCGCTGCGGGCCACCGCCATCAGCGGGTCCAGCAGCACTGCCGAAAGGTGGCGGCGGGGGAGGGGGTCCCGGAGATCCTCCTCCAGGGGCTCCTGGAAAGCCATCGGGGCGCTCAGGTCCTCCTGCGCCTGCGGGCGGCCCGAGGCCTCCTCCGCCTGGTCCTCCTGGTCCTCCACAGCCGCCTGGATGTCCTCCGCGGCCTCCTGGATATCCTCCGAAACCTCCTGGATGCCCTCCGCAGCCTCCAGGATGTCCGAAAACTCCTCCTCCTAGACCTCCTGGATGTCCTCCGCAGCCTCTGGGTGGTCCAAAAACTTCTCCTCCTTGGCCTCCCAGTCCTCCGAGCCCTCCAACGCCCGCAGCTCCAAGAAGATCGCCCTGAACACCTTGAGCTCCGAGATGAGGAGGAAAAGGTCCTCCGCCTCCCTCCTGCCTCCTGGCGGGCGCCGTGCCCATGCTTCCCAGGCCTGGGGGGTTGTCCTGGCAGCCTCCTGTCTGTTCAGCTGCCGTCACCGCGGGCTCAACCGCCGCAGCACCGCCATCGTCCTGGCGACTCTCCTGCCTCACCTGCTGGTCCACCGTGGCCCCCACGATGTTGAGCAGCCTATCTATCTCCTCCTCCTCCTGACCTGACGCTGCCACTGCCGAGGTCTGGTCCTCAGTCCTCTGGCTAGGCGTTGCAAATCCTGGTCCCTCCTGGCCCGCACCTTCCGCACCGTCCGCGGTACCATCGCGAAGGCGCTGGTTCTCGGCCTTGAGGTCATTCAGCTCCTGCCGCATCCGGCGGAACTCCGTCATGAGCTCCGCAGTCGCTGTTGCTGCTCTTGCTGCTCCTGCGCTCGCGCTCCCTGCCTCCGAGGCGTCGTAGTACTCCTCGAGGGCCCTGGGGCGGAGCACAGCTGGCGCCTCGTGGGGCTCGGCGGCAGTCGCCGGCACGAGTTCCACCGCGCGCGCTCCTGTCCAAGCACTCCTGGCTCCAGCTGCGCAGCCGCTCGCCAGCCGAGCAGCGCCGGAGATCGTGCCCGAAGCGACCGAACCGATCGCCTGGCCCGCCAATTGCCCACTGGAGGACATCAGCCGGCCGAACCCGATCCCATGCTGTTGGAATCGGCGGGCGGCCTGGTGGTGAGCGAACGCGAAGTCCATCTCGTTCGCGCACTCCGTGCAGACGGCGTGCCCAGCACGTGCAACAGTGCAGTGCCCGTGCACTTGCTGCCCGCAGGCCGGGCAAGGCACAGTTGGCCCTGTGACCACGTCCCCGCAGCACTTGCACGTGCGAATCAACCATGTGGATGCCGTACTCGATGAGGTAGCATGATAAACCCCAAGTCGTTGGCTTGGGCTCATAACCCTTGTGGGCGCCTCGTGGTCGCCCACTGGGTAGTGCGCAGGGTATTGTCCACCCCAAGGGTTCATTTCTTCTGTTTATTGCTTCGGGTCCGGCTGGTCGGGCCCACTGTGGTCTCGACAAGTTCCACCAACTCCGATACCTCGGTCCCCTCGCTCAGGAGCTTGAGAATATAAAGTGCTAATGCTGGCGGGATGGGGAATGAGTGTCGAGTATTGGGATTGTGAGGGTAGCGGAGGTGCAAACGTAAGAGGGTGCCCACTGACGTGGCTAGGCGGAGGAGGAGCCTGCGTTGCCGCTGAGGCTCCGCCCTCCGCTTCACCACGCCTGGGGCGGAAGAGTCTTTTTCCTCCAGACTCCGCATCTTGAGCAAAAGTGCAGCGTTACGGCGAAAATCGGCCTGAAGCTGCTGACCTAGAGTACAAAATACATTGCAACCCATCCCTGGAGGCGGCGTTGCCGCTAAGCCCCCAGAGATCTTGAGACACATGTTCAGACATAGGGGCAGCACCACGGGAACTTGTAACTACGCGTGCTAACATAGGGGCAGCACCACGGTTCTACTGTTGGTTCCCGCGTGGTCCGTTTCATGCCGTGCTATGAACACGAAACAACGAACATGTCACGAATTTCGCTTGCATTAAACATGCGTTATCCCACTTTGTGGGATAAAGGTCCTTGTGAAAGCTAAGTGAGTCAAGACATCGGCTTGGCTCCTTGAGCGCAGCCCCTGTTTCTGGATGAGCTGATACCGTAAGGACCAGACCCTTCGACAAAGAAAACAAGGATGCAATGCCCGGGGAGGCCTCAGGGGAGGCCACCCCCAAAATATGTATATATTACATACCATGCCAAGCGGCTAGCTGAATGCTGCTGCTCCCGACGCGTGTGGCGGGTATGTCCGGAGCTCCCCCGATTCACGGGGGGAGGGACGGGGGGGGGCATAACGTAACGGCCCCCCCCCAAAACTATAGTGCCAAACGCACTGTGGCAGTGCCGGGGACGCGCTGAGGGGGGGCAAGTTATGTTATGGGGGGGGAGGGTATGGGGGCATCACGCGCGTTATGGCCCAGAGGGTGAAAAACACCCTCCATGCACGAGTCGGGACGGTGATCCTCCAACGCCGCCCCTGGCGTGCTCCGCGCGCCGACCGGGGGAGGGTGGGGAGGGTGGCCCAGCGCCGGCCCTGGAAACCTGCGCGGACCTCCGAGAGTTTATAGTGTTCGCGCAGTCGTTCAGGATGGCGCCAACAACGTACACACACGCCGATCCTGGCATGGCCAGGATTGGCGCGTGTGTGTCTGCGTGTGTCTGTGTGTGTGTGTCTGTGTGTGTGTGTGCAAGTGCGTGTGTGTGTGTGTGTGTGTTCGTGTGTGTTCGTGTGTGTTCGTGTGTGTTCGTGTGTGTTTGTGTGTGTGTGTGTCTGTGTGTGTAGCTGGTGCCCTCCGAGTCTTCTGTTCTTCAGCCCAGCGGCCCCCCTTGAGGTCTCGACCCCTTTCGCAGAGGTCGGTTCTCCTCCACCCAGGAGCGAAAAACACGCCCACAGAAGCCAAGATCCATTGAATGAAGGCGAAGATGATTACGATGTCAGGAATATGGGGTCGGGGTCTAGAGGCGTACACATGACATGAACAGAGACTTTCGGAACCCCGCGCAGATTTCTCATGATTTCTCGGATCGGCACTGGACCCCTCTCGCTGGCGCGCGGAGCGCGCAAGGGGCGGTTCCAGAGGTACCGCCAGGGGGGCCCGAGCGCCGATTCGAGAAATCCGCGCGGAGCTCCGAAAGTTTATGTTTATGCATTTTTTTCTTCGTCGAGTCCCGGGCGTCGGCGTCGGCGTCGGCGTCGGCGTCGGCGTCGTCTTCCAGGGACGCCTCCTCCATGAAGCGGCAGTCGGAGTGGTCCACGTCCACCTTCAGCAGGTCTGGGGACGATGAGCCCGCGGGCATCGAGGCGACGTGCTCGCGGAGCAGCAGCGTCACGTTTTCCAGCGGCAGGAACCGCAGCACCTCGGGGCGGGGGAGGGCGGGGGGGAGGGGTGGCGGAGGAGGAGGAGGAGGAAAAGGAGAAGGAGGAGAAGGAAGGGAGGGAGGGAGGGAGGGAGGAAGGAAAGGAGGGAGGGAGAGACAAGGAGGAGGATGAGGAGGAGGAGGGAGGGAGGAGGAGGAGGAGGAGGAGGAGGAGAAGGAGGAGGACGAAGCGGAGGAGGAGGAGGAGGAGGAGGATGAGGAGGAGGAGGAGGAGGGGGAAGGACAACGATGACAATAAGGGGTGATGATGACATTGCTGCTGCTGGTGATGACGACGATGGCGACGACGATGACGACGATGACGATGATGATGATGCTGATGTTGATTATGATTATGGTGGATATGATGGTAATGATGATGGTTCTGATGCATATGGTGATGACGCGGATAATGATGGTGATGCTGATGGTGATGATGATGACGATGCCGATGTTGTTGTTGATGATGAGGATGGCGATGATGATGTTGCAGAGGATGATGACGATGATGACAATTCTAATAATACTTATAATGGTGACGAGGAGCAGGATGATGACGATGACGACCATGGTAATGATAATGTGGATGATGATGTTACTGATGATGGTGATGCTGTTGCTGCTGATGTTAAGTGTGATGATGATGGTAATGGTGATGCTGACGACGACAGCAATGACGATGATGATGGCGAGGAGGAGTATAAAACAAAACAGAAAAAGAAGGAGAAGGAGAAGGAACAATCGCGCGAAATTCTCCGAGCCGAAGTGGCCTCGGGGACCCAGGGCCTCAAGCGAGCGACGACGAACAAGGAATCTCGCGCGCGTGGACGCAGCGACCTCGCGCGGTGGCTATGCAGGCCGTCAGAGCGGCAAGCTGCGCGGACGAGAAGGGGGGGCCCACGCGCGACCTCAAACGGGCGGCTTCCTCGCGAAATCCCGGCGGAGTTGACCTGTCTTTTGGATCGGGCCTCATGCGACAAGAGGCTGCGCGCTTCGCCCCCGAATGGCCCAATCTATCACATTTGTTTAGCTGACCCCCGAGCCTCCCCTTACTAAACACACATGGGCGCCATAGCTGCTGATGGCCCCTCCCTTGTGGCGGCGGCTGTGCTGGCGGCGATCCAGGAGCACGTGCGGGGGCGCACTGTTGCTGCTGCGGCTACTGCGGTAGCGGGCGCTATGATGTGTGCGGCTCTGCGGCCCTCTGCGCCAGCGACCCTGTCCCTGCACAAGGAGCGAGCTCAGAATGCAAAGGGCAAAGCTGCAGACTCCGATGATCCTGATCAAGTGTCGGAGAAACTTCGAACTGCGCGCCGAACCCAACGTTTACGTAAGAAAAGCGCCGGACGGCCAAGCAGGCCATGATGGCCATAGATGGTCCAGCCTCTCCTCTTCTTCCAGATGGTCTTCAGCCCCACGTTGAGGCAATTCCACATCTAGCAGGTGCAGCCGGCCAAAGCGCAGACCTCGGGGGAAGTCTTGCTGCCGAGCCCGCTCTGGCACCCCCTCTACGTCTGGACTGCTCTCATTCACCCCGGCACCCCGACGTACCCCCTCTGATCAGCACGCCGCCTGTTCAGCTCCGCCTTCCTTGGTGGGCACACTGCGACGAGCTGAAACAGCAGATGAGGCGAGTTCTTGCCGCACTCTGGGGAGATCTCTTGCAGCGTCACCTGTCCCAGCCCCAGATCACTCACAATCCCGGGCGGATCCGAAGGGCGCCTCGGCAAGGAAACCGTCCTTTGACCGTGGTGAAGACGCCGGAGGTTCAAAAACAAGCCAGCCTGACCCTTAGACGGGCTAGAGAAGGAGGAAGGCCCAGAGCTTACACGCGTCGATCTCCTAAAGACCTGCAGGGAACCCTCCAGCCAGAATGACGGCCAGCTCCGCCTCCCCGTCTCCCTCCTCCCCTCCTCCTGCCGTCCTTCTCCCGTCCTCCTCCTCCTCCTCCTCCTCCTCCTCCTCTTCCTGTTCCTCCTCCTCCTCTTCCTCTTCCCTCCTCGTCTCCCTCCTCTAGACAAGGCCCTGCCGAGAGCACCAGGGCGGGGGCGATACCACCACCTCTCCTCCCGTGTGGAATAAAGGGGTGCGGTGCAAATCGTGAAAAATGGCGATCTTATCTACGATTGGTAACATCGCCAGAGTCAACATTGGCATTGGCGCTACGCCCCTTTACACTACACCCCTTTCCTACCTCCACTCCTCTGCCGGGCATGAGGGGGTCTTGGCTGCCCCCCCGGCACCAGCGACACGTCCTTGTCCGCGCCCCGCCGCCGCCGCCCCCCCCACGCCTCCCAGGATTCGGCTACGGCAGGTTCGTGTCGTGACGACCCTGGGCGTTGGCTTGTGACACCGCGTGGATCGTGCAATCTTGAACGACCGGCGGATTTCCGATCGCCGGATCCTCCCATCTTGGCCGATCCTGGGCAGCTGGCGGCACTCAGCCTTAAACCCCCGCGGCGGGGTCGCTGCCGTGTCGGCACGGCACGAACCTGCCGTACGCGCGAGCGACTGGAGGCAAAGAGTGACCTCTGCCGCGCAGTTGGCCGACTGTTGCGTGCCGTGCGACGGCAGCGGCCCGCGCGCCTGGGCTTGGACCCCCTCCTGGCCCGCCCAGTGCCGCGCGCTGGGGGCCACTCCAGCGAAAGGTCACTCGGGCGTGCATCGAGGGCGTCCAAGAGGGGGGTGCACAAGTCATGGCCCGAGGCATGTGCGCGGCTCAGGGGGGGAGGTCAGGGGACGCATTGAGATAAGAAGAGGCGCCACGATATCTGGGGTGACCTCCTGGCCCCCGCCATCATATCCTCCCTCCTAATCATTACCGCCCTCCTGGCCACCCGCGAATGCAGCTGACCATGGCTCCTGCGACGAGGGGCCCCTGGGGCGAGGGTGGGGGGAGAGGAGGGCCCCGAGCACGATCGCGGTCGGAGGGCCCTCCTGCCGGGCGAGGGGGGGGGCAAGGGGAAAGTAGCAAGCTAGGCGCGCTCGTTCATCCATGCTCCTGCTCCTGCTCCTGCTCCGCCTCCGCCTCCGCCTCCGTCTCCTCCTTCTCCTCCTCCTCCTCCTCCTCCTCCTCCTCTCTTTTCCCGAGAAAAAGCTCCTCCCTGCCGCACCCTGAGACGCGTCGGTAGGGTGGGCCGGGCGTTTCGCCGGAGACTTCCTCACCATTTATGATCCTGGAGCTTGAGAGCTTGCAAGAGCTTCACGGATAGAGGGCGGGCGGTTCCGAACATGTGGCTCTCGCGTGGGCACCGCGCATATTCGTCATACACGTTTGCAGAGTTTTCACTCACGGATGGAGGGCAGGCGGTTTTCTTCAAAACGTGGTTCTTGCCTCAGCGCCACGCACATTCTTATAACACATGATTAAGCGCTTGCAGGAGTTTCACGGACGGAGGGCTGCCAGGTCTCTAAATGTGGCTCTCGCCTGAGCGCCGTGCGCGGCCTGTCCTTTTCAAACTGTGGCTCTCGCCTTAGCGCCGCATGCATTCGTCTTAAAAGTTTGCAGGAGCTTCACGGATGGAAGGCGGTTCATTTTCAAACTATGGCTCTCGCCTTGGCGCCGCGCACTAACAGTCTACAGCACATGCAAAGACTATTATTGCTGACGTCCCGAAGATGGTGTTTTGGCACGAGTTGAACTTGTCAAGGCGCAACATTCATACTGTTTCGCGGTGCTGACGTCGCAGAAACGGTAATCCGGCACGACTTAAAATCGTCAGGTCACAACGGGAACGTTGATTCGCGGCGTTGAAGTCCTAGGAATCGTGCATTGGCACTGCTGAAGATGTTCAGACGGTTGTCTTCCAATGGGGCTCTTCCCGCAGTGAAGATCGATTATTATAGGAGCCTGTTACGAGGGACCTTGGAGGGAAGATTCTTTGCAACATCGTTAATGGATGTTGGGTTTACACTCCTTTCATCCTCCCCCTCCTCCGCATCATCATCGTCATCATCATCATCAGCAGCTTCATCATCAACAGCTTCGTCATCGTCATTGTCATCGCCATCGTCATCGTCATCATTATCACTCTCATCACCAGCATCATCCTCTTCATCATTTTCCTCATCCACATCATCAGCATGATCATCATCACCATCATCATCAGCATCATCACCATCATCCCAATCCTCATCCACTCATCAATTACTCCATACGAGCATTTCTCTCTCCTTGTGTGCTCCCACCTCTTTGGCTAGTTTACAGCACGCATGATTCCATACATTGATCAATCCTGCGGCGTTTCGATCGGAACGTCCTCGGTCGTTCCAAAGTGGTGTTCCCGCTGGAGCGGCGGTCATATTTCAAGATCGGTGCTTTGCTCCCTTCACCGATAGCGGCGCTCTCGCCCCTTCGCAGGCCACGCTACTAGATCCGACTCCTTCCTCGGCGTTGCCGCCTCACCCCCTTCCCCTCCTCCGCCTTCTCATGCTTCTCTTGCTCATCCGACTCAGTCTGCTCCTGCTGTTGAGCCTCCTCCTGCCTCCTCATCTTCCTATTCCATCTGCTCCACCGCCTCCTCCTCCTCCCCATCCTCCTTCTCCAGTGTACAAGGCCTTCTCATTGCGCGCCACACGATGGGGCCATCTGGGATTTGTGTGGGGGGGGGGGCAAAGCACTCACGCCACGAATACACAAGGAAACGGCGCAGTGGGACGGAATGCATGGAAGGGATAAGATGTCAGATATGGCGCGAGCGCAGCTGTGCCCCATGCTCCTCCCTACTCTCCTCATTGTTCTCCTCTCCCTCCCTCCCCCTCGCCCTGGAAGGAGGGAGGGAGAACGATGACAAGGAGGAGACGGAGGGGATGCGGGACTCTGTACGCGGAAGGACAACCAGCGGTGGAGGGTAAGGATGGGGAGGGGGAGGAGAAGGAGAGGTATGAACCCCCTCCCCCAACGCCCACTACGATTGACAAAGTAAATCGCAGAAGCGGGACGAGGGGAGGAAGGGATACTTACGCCAGGAGCATGGGGGGCGGACGGAGGAGGAGGAGAATTAGGAGGAGGAGGAGGAGGACGAGGAGGAGGAGGAGGAGGAGAGGGATCTGACACCCACCGCCACAGACACCCTGAAAGAGGCCGGTTGAGTCAAGCTATGCGTTAATCCCTGGCCTCTTCGGATAGAGTCTCGTGCAATCGACCAAACTTCACGTCTCGTGGGGCTTGGCAGGAAAAGGCATCGAGGGAGGAGGAGGAGGAGGTGTTGCACAAGGAGGAGGATCTGCGCGATGCACTAGAGAAGGAAGGAGTGGGGCGGAGGAGCGGATCGAGTAGGAGCAGCAACAGAAGCAGCACGAGAAGGAACAGGAGGAGGAGGAGGACCAGTGCAAACCCAAGACTCACCCACGATGTTACAATCAACCCTCCCTCCAAGCCCCCTCTTCACAGGCCCCATACGAAGACTTACTTTTAACTGAAGGAAATGCCCCGTTGGAGGACTAACGTCGAAAAATCCCGATGCCAAAACACCGTTCCTGGGACTTCAACGCCGCGAATCAACATTACGGTTGCGCCCTGAAGATCCTGAAACGTTCCAAAACACCGCACCTGGGACTTCAACACCGCGAACCAACGTGTCTGTCACGCCCTGGCAGTCCTACATTGTGTCACAAAGAATCATGTCTGCGACGCCA
>CAUYUJ010018518.1:180000-202523 GCA_963575745.1 Prorocentrum cordatum | reverse complement strand
TAGCCCTATAGCCCCGTAGCCCTATAGCCCTCTATCGCCCTAGAGCCCTATAGCCCCATAGCCTTATAGCCATATAGCCTCATAGCCCAATAGCCCCATAGCCTTATAGCCATATAGCCTCATAGCCCAATAGCCCAATAGCCTTATGGCCCAATCGCCCTATATCCCTAAATCCCTGTAGCCCTATAGCCCTATAGCCCTATAGCCCTATAGTTCCATATGCCTCTAGCCCTATAGCCCTATAGCCATATATCCCTGTAGCACTGTAGCCCTACGGTCCTGTAGCCCTATAGCCCCATAGCCCTGTAGACTCATGGCCTTATAGCCCTACAGCCTCATAGCCCCATAGCCCCATAGCCCCATAGCCCCATAGCCCTATAGCCCTACAACCCTATAGCCCTATGGCCCTATAGCCCTATAGTCCTATAGCCCTATAGCCCTATAGCCCAATAACCCTATGGCCCTTTAGCCCTATAGGTCCATAGCCCTATAGCCCTATAGCCCATCGCCCTGTAGCCCTATAGCCCCATAGCCCTATAGCCCTAAAAAGACTGATTTGGGTTTCTCTCCGGTACCATGTATCATGTAGCATGTCTACACATGTGTATGCGGACATGCCAATGTATACGTATATGTATATGTATACGTATATGTATATGTACATGTGCATGTAGGTGTATGTATATATGTATTTGTATGTGTATGTGTATATGTATATGTACATTTGTTTATGCTTATGCACAGGTACATACGTATGTATGCACATCCATATGATTATGTATGTGCATATGCATATGCAAATTTACACGTAACATGTGTATGTATGTACGTTATATTGGAAGAGGCTGGGGGTGGCCCGGAACCCAGGCGCCACGTGCGGCATGGGGGCTCCGGGGCCCCCATCAGCGCCCCCGTGGCCCCCAAAGTGGCCCCATGTGCGCTCCGATGGCTTCAAAATTGCTACAACAGTCTCTGGGACCAGTCCAACACAACCCGAGACCGCCGCAGAAACTTTTGTGGACGACCTCCGAAAGATTTCCAGGCTGCGCCAGGACGGCCATGTGCAGGCTTCGGTGGGTGCCCGAGGCCCCAGACGAGTGCCCCGAGAGGCGCAAATCTTGGATATGCCTTCAGTTATGCAATTTTTTTTGGGTCCTCTATGTATTGATCGAGTTTCGGACAGTCCACGACGGCCCAAGAGGCTTCCAACACTTTCAAGACGGGCCAGGAGGCCCCCAGGAGGGCCCCGGGACGGCCTAGCAGGGCTCCACGACGGCCCCATGGGCGCCCAAGACCGCCCAAGAAGTTAAACAAACGGCGCCAAGATGGGCTCAAGAGAGGGAGCGTGAACCGAAATTTCGAGTTCTTCGCCCCAGGAGGCTCGGAGGAGGCCCCAAGAAGGCGTCAGGACGGCCCCAGGCAAGCTTCGGTGGGCGCCCGAGGCCCCAGACGAGGCAAACATATTTGATTTCTCAATGGCTTTTCAATGTCTTGAGGCTCTTCCAGTCCGAGTTTCCGACATTCGCGACGGGCCAAGAGGCCCAGAGACCTCCAGGAGGGCCCCGGGACGGCCTAGCAGGGCTCCATGACGGCCCCATGGGCGCCCAAGAGGATTTGAGATGCCTTAGTGACGGCCCCTAGATGGGCTCAAGATGGGGAGCATGAACAGACATGTCGAGTCTTTCGTCCGAGGAGGCCCCCAACATGCCCCAAGCAGTCCCCCAGAGGCTGCCACGAGGATCCAAGAGGACCCCAAGAGGCCCCCACGACACCTGTGAAGGCTCCAAAACAGCCCCCCGGGAGGCCTCCTTCGGCATCCCTCCAGACGCCCTCATGGCTTTTGAGCCACTACCCAGGCACGGTGCCGAGATGGGTCGAAGGCCAGTCCAGTCTCTGTCGCACACACCCTGCGCTCCTTTTCGCATTCTTCGCTGTTGCCTTCCCAGCTCCTACTATTTTTTCTTCTGCTACCTTGCACCTCCCCCATGTCACTTCCAAGCTTCACCATCATCTCCAAATTTTCGAATGGTCCCATCTGGCTGTCACTCGGGCTTTGCAGCCTCATGTGGAGTACCCTGGAAACCTTCACGATGACTCTGACACGGCCCACACCATCATGTTCCCAGGGAGCCTTCTTGGAACTTGATTGTCGCCGCCAGTCCGACGAGGAGACCGAAGAAGAGGAGGAGGGTCCGCGCCATCCCACAGGCCACTCTATGGGCCACGAAGTCGGTTGCCTGGTGCAATATGCTTCTCGGGAAGCTCCCAGGGTCCAAGATGGCCCCAAGAGTGACACGAAGTAGTTTGCAGGTTGCAATCCGTTTCTCGGTAAGTTTGCCCGCTGTTGGATTTGCGGGCCATGCGCCGCGGCGACAACGCGTTTCCCTCTCGTTAGACGCAGGCGGCCGAAAACATCGTTCATTGCATCCGAATCCTATTGTTCATCCCTGTATCTTCCCGACCCCTTCCTCCCAACACGACAATACTTTTTCTCACATATCTACTGGGGGGTAGACATTCCCAGGGATACCACGCCTATATCAAATAAACATTTTCGGGGCCGTCTGGGGTCGCGCCGCTCAAGGCCTTCTAATTTCCATCGCTTGGGGACACCTCGTCCCGGGGGACAAAAGATGTCTCTCTGATGCGCGTGACCGGGACCGTTGGCAGCCAGGCTAGATTTTCCGTTTCCATCACACGAGGGCCTTCTCATCCCAAGGGACAGACGATGTCACTGCGATGGACATCTTTATGGTCGCCGAGGGTGGGTGGGCCGTTTGTGACGTCCTCGTTCCCAGCCCCCGAGACCGTTGGGAAGCGCAGAGCCTGAGACTGAGGAGTCCTGACCAAGGAGTCCTTACAGTCAGCCCGCAGAAGAAGGATGAACGGCTTTCCAACGTTACTCTTGCATCCTTCCCCTTCGGCCCATCCTTGGCCGCTGTCGCTGGCCGCGACCCTCCCGCAAAGTGTAGACATGGGCTTCCAAGGCACTTGCATGTTTGTCGCACGTTTTCATTACGGGCCGACTGCATTTGATCTTACAAGAAGTCCACGAGCACCGCCGGAACTTCATTCTCATGACGTCTCTTTCTCTTCTGTCTTGGCCCCGCCTGCCGAGGCTCGCGTCGGCGCCTTCTCGTGTCGTCGCCGTCGTCGTTGTCGTCGCGTTGTCGTCGTCGGCGGCGGCGGCGGCGTGATTGCGGCCGTCCTCGTGTCGCCCAGCAGGGCTCGAGCGAAACGGTCGTTCAGGTCCAGCGGCTGCCACTTGTGAGCTAGAGTGGATGTCTTTGTGACGCAGCACTGTGCAGTCAGCGTTCTAGCAGAAGGAGCGCCAAATGAGGAGCGACAGGGCTTTTCTGGCCTCGGCGAGGCTCGGCTTCGAGCAGGCTCTCCGACCCAGATCTGAGGAACGGCTCGAAAACCGCAGCCCTTCCTGAGCCAAAAACGGTCCTTAGTGTCCTGACTGATTCGTCTTGACGATTTTTCCCACGGAGTGCACATGTGTATATTGTGGCGAATCGCGGTGTTCCCCTTCATCCTCTTCCTTCGTCTCCAACGGTCGTGTGGGAAAACAAGTGGCACGTGTGCCATGGCTCTTGCACAAAAAGGAAGGGGGAGGAGGAGGATGTGGAGGAGGAGGGGGGGGGAGAGGATGCCAGACATCGCAGAAGGAGTAAACAAAACAGGGCCGCAAGAGGGGCTCCAGAGGGCGAGCGCGAGGAGACTCCAAGGGCCGTCCCCCGCAAGATGGCTTCAAAGACCTTTGACGGGTTCCCGGGAAGCCTCCAACTGACGCCCGAGAAGCCTACAGAGGGTTCCAAGGGGAGGCCTCCAGGGTCCAAGGAGGGCTGGAAGAAATTGCTGAGCGGACTCAGCTGCTGGGGGCTCGCGGTGCAAAGTGCGCGGCGGCCTTGTGTTGCGAACGCTTGTCCAAGGCAGTCGCTTTGCACGCAGAGTCTGTCGGGCGTATTCTCGGGGGCCGGCTATGCGCCACTTGAATGGGGGCCTCCCCCGCAGACTAGACTTTCGGCCCGGGGCGGCGGCGGCGACGACGACGGCGACGACGGCGGCGGCGTCGGTGGCGACGGAATGTAATTTCGTAATGTCCCGGATCCCCAGTTTCTTGTTGCTGCTGCAACCAGAATTGCAATTTCGTAATGACCCGGATCCCCGATGTCCTAAGCGTTTTGTGGCGCTCGTGTGTTACTTCGCGAGGGCGGAAAGAAGATGGGCGGGGCGGAAGGAAACCATACGGAGAAGGCCCCGCTGAGGCCGCGGGGAACACTGGGGGGAAGGGGCGAAAGGGGCGCGCCGGGGCAGGAAAGACATTGGCCGGGCACTGGGGCCGCGGGGCACTGGACGGGCGCTGGAACCGTGGGGGCGCTGAGACGGTGTCCGGGAAGGGGCGGAGCAGGGAGGGGCTGCGGTGCCGAAATAAAGTGGGCGGGGCGGAGGGGGCGCTGGGCGAGCGCTGGAGCCGTGGGCAGCGCTGAGACGTGTGGGGGAGGGGGCGGAGGATGGGGGGGGTTGTCGGGGCGGAGGGGGCACTGGGCGGGCGCTCGAGCCGCGGGGGAGCGCTCAGACGGTGCGGGGGAGGCGGCGGAGCGGGGGGGGGGGGTGCGGTGCCGAAATAAAGTGGTCGGGGCGGACGGAGGGGCACTGGGACGGGCGCTTTGGTTTTGGTGTGGTTTTTTCGGTGGAAAGCGGGGGTGGGCGGGGCGCTGAGACGGCGCCGGGGGAGAGGAGGCGGAGAGGGGAGGGGAGGGTGCGGTGCCGAAATAAAATGGTCGAAGCGGAGGGGGCACTGGGCGGGCGCTGGAGCCGCGGGGGGGCGCTGAGACGGCGCGGGGGAGGGGGCGGAGCGGGGGGGGGGTGCGGTGCCGAAATAAAGTGGTCGGGGCGGAGGGGGCATTGGGCGGGCGCTGGAGCCGCGGGGGAGCTCTTCAGACGGGTGCGTGGGAGCGGCGGAGCGGAGGGGGGGAGGGGGCGAGGCGGGGGAGAGAGGGGGTGGGGGGTGCCGGTGCCGAAATAAAGGTGGTAGGGGCGGCGGAGGGGGGGCGCTGGGCGGGCGCTCGAGCCGCGCATGGGGGCGCTCAGACCGGCACGCGGGGGAGGCGGCGGCGCGGGGGGGGGGGGCGGTGTGCCGAAATAAAGTGTGTTGTTTTTTCTTTTCTTTCGGGCGGAGGGGGCGCTGGGCGGGCGCTGGAGCCGCGGGGGGGGCGCTGAGACGGCGCGGGGGAGGGGGCGGAGCGGGGGAGGGTGTGCGGTGCCGAAATAAAGTGGTCGGGGCGGAGGGGGCACTGGGCGGGCGCTGGAGCCGCGGGGGGAGGCGCTGAGACGGCGGCGGGGGAGGGGGCGGAGCGGGGGAGCGGGCGCGGTTGACGAATAACTGAAAGGACCGCGTCATCATGGCCGGGTCGCCGGGCCGGGGGGGCGATTGAGACGGCGCGGGGGGAGGGGCGGAGCGGGGGGGGGGGGGGGGGGGTGGGGTGTGCGGGGCCGAAAATAAAGTTGGTGGGGCGAGGGGGCGCTGGTGGGGCGCTGGAGGCCCCGGAGGGGCGCGGAGACGGCGCGGGGGACAGGGGGCAGGAGCGGGGAGGGGGGCGCGGTTGCCGAAATAAAAGAGTCGGGGCGGCGGGGGGCACTGGGCGGGCGCTGGAGCCGCGGGGGGGGCGCTAGTACGGGCGCGGGGGAGGGGGCGGAACGGGAGGGGCAGGGGTTGCGGTTCCCCGAACTAAAGTGGTCGGGGCGGAGGGGGCGCTGGGCGGGCGCTGGAGCGCGGGGCGCTGAGACGGCGCGGGGGAGGGGGCGGAGGGGGAGGGGTGCGGTGCCGAAATAAAGTGGTCGGGGCGGAGGGGGCACTGGGCGGGCGCTGGAGCCGCGGGGGGGCGCTGAGACGGCGCGGGGGAGGGGGCGGAGCGGGGAGGGGGTGCGGTGCCGAAATAAAGTGGTCGAGGCGGAGGGGGCGCTGGGCGGGCGCTGGAGCCGCGGGGGGGCGCTGAGACGGCGCGGGGGAGGGGGCGGAGCGGGGGGGGGGTGCGGTGCCGAAATAAAGTGGTCGAGGCGGAGGGGGCAATGGGCGGGCGCTGGAGCCGCGGGGGGGCGCTGAGACGGCGCGGGGGAGGGGGCGGAGCGGGGGGGGGGTGCGGTGCCGAAATAAAGTGGTCGGGCGGAGGGGGCACTGGGCGGGCGCTGGAGCCGCGGGAGGGCGCTGAGACGGAGGGGGCGCATGATGATGATGATGATGTTGATGATGATGATGATGATGGTGATTATGCCGCGCGGGGGCGCTGAGACGGCGCGGGGGAGGGGGCGGAGCGGGGAGGGGGGATGCGGTGCCGAAATAAAGTGGTCGGGGCGGAGGAGGCACTGGGCGGGCGCTGGAGCCGCGGGGGGGCGCTGAGACGGCGCGGGGGAGGGGGCGGAGCGGGGGGGGGTGCGGTGCCGAAATAAAGTGGTCGAGGCGGAGGGGGCACTGGGCGGGCGCTGGAGCCGCGGGGGGGCGCTGAGACGGCGCGGGGGAGGGGGCGGAGCGGGGGGGGGGGTGCGGTGCCGAAATAAAGTGGTCGGGGCGGAGGGGGCACTGGGCGGGCGCTGGAGCCGCGGGAGGGCGCCGAGACGGAGGGGGGCGCATGATGATGATGATGATGATGATGATGATGATGATGATGATGATGATGATGATGATGATGATGGTGATTATGATGGTGATGATGGTGAGGATGATGGTGATGATGATGATGATGATGATGATGATGATGATGATGATGATGATGATGATGATGATGATGATGATGATGATGATGATGATGATGATGAAGAAGGGGGGGGGGTGCGGTGCCGAAATAAAGTGGTCGGAGCTCTAGACACCCAGTGCAAGAGAATAATTTCGTGCATGCGTGCACGCACGGACGTGCGAATGCACGC
The DNA here is from genome assembly GCA_963575745.1 of Prorocentrum cordatum. NCBI lineage: Eukaryota > Dinophyceae > Prorocentrales > Prorocentraceae > Prorocentrum > Prorocentrum cordatum. The sequence goes on along the minus strand of CAUYUJ010018518.1, from coordinate 195,596 downwards.
ATGCGTCCAACCACGCTTTGCATTGTGTTCTCATGGGTGTACGCGCGTACAGGAGGCTGGGAGGCAGGGTGCTGCAGGCCCAGAAGATCTTGCCAACTTCGACCCGAACCCGGAGGATACGCCAGTCGACGTGCGCTATTTCGACCCCGGGGACGGTGAGCTGCCGCGCTCAGCGTCTTTTCTCGATCTGCCACACGATCTCCCTCCACCGCCCACCCAATCTTATCCTCTCTGGGCCCCGCTCCCTTGTGCATCCTCCTCTTTTTGTCGTTCGTATCATCCTCATTTGTCCCCGTCTTGCTTCCCTACCCCTCCTTCCCTCGCCTTCTCTCCGCTGCATCGCGCGCCCGCGTCACCCCTTCTACAGTCAGGGCGCTGAAGAAGGAACCCTTCTCGTTGGGCAGGGGCTCCGTGTGCCTTGATTGTTTTACAGTTTGGCTTGGGTTTTCCTGAGGTTTTCGATGGAAAATCCAAGCTCAACTTTTAGGATCAAGGGGCCTCGTTCCTTATTTAAGGTTCTTTAGGTCAACGCCCCGACTGTACCCCTCCTCCCCTTCCTGGGGCGCTGCTACTGCCGATGCTGCCACGCTGCCTGCGCCGCTGCTGATGCTGGCCGCATGTCCTCTCGGGCTCACCCCTGACGCGGCTCGTGCCCCACGGGGAGCTCCTCTTGCGACACCGGTGGGGGGCGCCTGCGTAGGCCCCTCAGGAGGAGGAGGAGGAGGAGGAATGGAGGGAGGAGGAGGAGGAGGATGGATGGATGGATGGATGGATGGATGGATGGATGGATGGATGGATGGATGGATGGATGGGTAGATGGATGATGATGATGATGATGATGATGATGATGATGATGATGATGATGATGATGATGATGATGATGATGATGATGATGATGATGATGATGATGATGATGATGATGATGATGATGATGATGATGATGATGATGATGATGATGATGATGATGATGATGATGATGATGATGATGAGGAGGAGGAGGAGGAGGAGGAGGAGGAGGAGGAGGAGGAGGGAGCTCCATCTGTTACTGGCGGGGGCGCGTGCGTCCGCCCCATGTCCTCATTCGCCACGCCCGGCACATGGGACCGGGCCCTCAGGGGAAGCTCGAGCTGCGGCACCCGTGGGCGCGCCTTCGTGCGCCCCTCTGTCTGCCCCTGAGGGCACACCCCTGCCACAGATCGTGCCCAAGAGAGAGCTCCATCTACATACGGCACCACTGGGGGCGCGCGCATGCGCCCTCCCCGTCTATTTCGGCACACCCCGCACTGATCGAGCCCCACAGGGAGTTTTTTGTTGCGACACCAGTGGGCGCTCCTATCTCGTTCCCGCCTCAATTCGGTACACCTCTCACGCGGACCACGCTGGATTGCTCAGAACGCATTCTCCTGGCAATGGCTCGTGCAGGCTGCGGACACGGAAGGGGCCAGTCTGAAACTCTTGGATGAATGTGTCAATGGCGAGGGGCTTGTCGCAGGAACAGGGAGCAAGTTGAGATCTTCAACAAGTTCCCATCGCACAGTCTTTTCGCAGCCTCTTGCAGGGGAACTCTGTGTCGGGAAGGGTTGCCAACGAGGGCAGCTTCCTACTTGGGCCAGGCGCGCCCGCGCGTCGGCGCGGAGATGTGAGCCAGTGTGAGGTGTCCGTGTGGAGAGTCCGACCTTTGTACGGTAGGTTCGTGCCGTGTCGACCGGCGGCGACCCCGCCGTTGGCGTTCAATGTTGAACACCGCTGGCGACCCAGAATCGGTCGATGTGGAACGATCTGATGTTTCTGGGACGGCCGATCGTTCAAAATTGAACGATCTCCGTGGTGTCAGAGACCAACGCCGAAGTCGGCACGACACGAACCTAACGTAGCCTGGGGCCCTAGTGTCGGGTTGGAGTCCGCCCTGCGGGACCGTGCAACTGCAGGGAGCCGGGAGTGGGTTTCCTGGAGTTTTGTGGGACCCTGCGGGGGTACATCTCTAGACCTGCGGCGCCCGGGCTCCCGGAGGAGAGGTGGTACGTCACAACTGCTGGGGAGCGTACACGAGGATATGACGCGATGGTTCGGAACGGGTGAGCAATTGTGGCTTTCGCCGCACCACCCCACCGACCCCCTGGGAGCCCTGGATGCCTCTCTTCGGGGGGGGGGGCTACGTTGCGCTACTCTCGATCGGCGCAGAGGCCATGTCCTGCTACTGGCTACGGGAGGAGGGAACAGTTGGAAAGACAACTCGCAATAGAGCAGCGGTGGCAGGCCATCAGTCCTTCGACCGCGCCTGGAATAGTCAGTTCTTGCCATTCAGCACGCGAGTGTCTATTTTTGAGTTAAGGCCAGGTGTTTCGCCCGTTTTCGGCGCGCGGGACCCATGGATGGCGCGGGACGCTGCCGCCGCCTCGCCCGCGGCGTGCGCAGCGGACTGGAAGACGGAGGGGGGCGGCGGCACCTTCGCGGCGCTGCTGGTGCTAGGGCGCCTGCCGACGCGCTGATCCAGCGGCTCACGCGGGAGCTTGCCTCGGCCCGGGCGGAGCACGCGGCGTTCCCGTAAGTGCTCGGCGACGAGGGGGGTGGTCCAGCGGCTGGTCGCCGTGGCTCCTGCTCCCGCCTCGCTGCTGCGTGGGCAGCACCTCGTGCTCGCGGGCACGCTGCGCAGGGACGTGGCCCTCCGCGCCGAGGCCTCTGGGCTGGACACGGCGCGCGCCAGTCCGCGCCAGCTGCGCGCGGCGCGGCGCGGTCCGCGCCTCGGCCTTCGGTAGGCCGCCTAGGAGTGCCGTCGGGAGCATGCCTTGGTCGCGCAGCCAGTTCAGGTGGATGTCGAGATCTTCTACGCCAAGCCTTGGCGCTTGCTGCCCAGGCTCGAGCCGCTGGTCGTTGGCCCGACGTAGTGGGACGCGAATGCCCCCTGTTGCTTGCCCAGTGCGGACCAGCACTTCCTCGCCCTTTGGTCGTGCGACGTCGGCACGTTGATGGCTGGACTGCAGCAGCAGCCCGTCCATTTTCGTCGGGGGCAGGTGCCTTGGTGCAGCTGTGTCCGCGGCGGCCGTTGAGGAACCAAACGCTGTGGAAGCCGTACTCGTCGCACTCGGTGGGCCCGTGGCGGTGCCCAGCAGCGGCTTCGACGCCGTGGTCGTCGACGTGCGCTCGGTGGAAAAAATCGAGCAGCAGGGGTTCGCTGAGGGCGCCTCTGCGGCGTAGGCTGCGCCTGGTATTCCTCTTGGCCGCTCTGAGGGGCCAGGTGAAGTTCCTGGTCGTGCTCACGTCGCTTCTCCTCTGGGGCGGCCTGTCGCTCGGGTTGACTTCAGGAGTGGGGGCGCGGAGCTCGGCTGCGCGCCGGTTTCGGCCGTGTCCTCATCCTCCCCCATGCGACGGTAGAGACACGGCGATCCGCGAGGCGGGCCTCGTGCGGCGGCAGCCTGGTGTGCCGCCGTGGTTGCTCGAGGTCAGTGGGTCAGATCCTGGTTGCGCCCGCTGTGATGTCGCCCTCGTTCGTCGGCGCCGCGGGTGAGGGCGGTGCGTGTGCAAGTGCTGCGGGAATCCCAGTGTGCGCGGCACGATCGTGAACGGTTGCCCACGCTGCCGTGCGATGTGGCATATTCCTGTGTGTGTGCTGACTGTTCGGCGAGGAGTGGGGCAGTCATGGCGGTCCTGACAGCTGCTCAAGCTGAATTTCGTGCCCCATGTTCGCGGAGTCGCTGGCGCTCACAGCGGTGGCGGCTCGGGGTCCTGTGTTCGTGCTCGTGGTTGGTACCACAGCAGGTGCACTCGGGCCAGTGCTGGTCTCGCCACCCAGCACGGTGTAGTGTGGCAGCTTACGTTTGTTGTTGTTTAAGAAAATGCGAATATCATCGGGGGGATATTTCAGAAGCGCATGGCACCGTGCGTGCATGTGGGAAAACCAGCGCCGTGCTCAACAGGGTCCATGTCGGGTCGTTTTGGGGCCTCTTGGGAGCCTGTCGGGGGCCTGTTGATGTATGCGCCAACCCATTCCCTGGGTGAAGAATTTATAGCAGGGATTTGTTTTCTGTGCCGCTTGGTTTTCCCATCTTCTTGTGTTGATCGGTGCTTTGTGCTTCCTCCGTTGCACCGCGCGTCTTCCTCCTCCTTTATCCGCCTCCCCCCACCCTTCTGCGGTGGCCCGTCGATGCCATCCGCTGCCGTTGCTGCCAACGTCGTGATCAGTTCGGCCAGCTCCTCGCACGGATCGCGACCCAATGGGGCGCTTCATCTGCGGTCCCAGCAGCGGCTTGCCTAAAGCGTCTCCGCGCTAGCGCTCATTTCGGCGCGCCCCAAGCGCAGACTGCGGCCCGCAATGGACTCCACCCCCAGGCCCAGGGGGGGCGCCTCCAGAGGGTATCCGCAGCCCTAGCGGCGCGCCTTTCCCGTGGCTCGCGCCAGTGACGGAACTCCGTCCACGGCCTTCGCGAGGGCGCTCCAATTGCGTCTTCGTGCCCGCGTCGGCACGCCCCTCGCGAAGATCGCGGCCGTGCGCTTCAGGCCCCAGTTGGAGCTCCCATGGGCTCTCCGCGCCCGTTTCGGCACGCCTTGTCAAGCGGGTGGCGCCCCACTGGGAGCGTCATGTGCAAGCCCGGTAAAGCAGTCGCTGCTGTGTATGGCGTATTCGTGCAAACGTCTGCTTCCGTTTGAACCGATCGCGCTCCGTGTGGCAGCTCCGCGCATGGCCCCCTGGGCGGAGGCCTCCCGCCCCCCTTTGGCAATGTCGTCGCGCGTCTCATTCGGGTCGTGCCCCATGTGGAGCATCACCTGCAGTCCCGACGGGGTCGTCCACACGCGGTCGCCCACTTTCCATGGCCGCGTGGCATTCTGAACAATTAGAGAAATATGGGAAAACATCGAAGGCCCAACTGTTGTGTAGAATTTCGGGACGACGAGAATTCTGGAATGCATCAGGCAAAGCGGCCCGCCGAAATGCGATACACCGATCGGGCTATAGGAAATCGCCCCGCCCCCCCCCCAGAATTTCCGCGGCCTCGGTGACCTGGGGATTCGCTCCCAGCCGCCAATAGAAACGGCCAAAGGTTCGCCGTGGCAGGCGGCGGTGACCAATTTGTGTAGGAGCGGAAGCCGCATCTAAATTCCTTGACGTTCCGTTTTCGTTTGTTTTTGGGGGGTTGGAGGAGGCGGAGAGGGCGGCGGGGGCGCGGGGGCTGGGAAGGAGGATCTTGGGGGGGGAACGGGGCAGAGACGAGTAGATCTTGACAAGGAAAGGGGGGGGCCAGCGGGCGCAGTGAACGGGAATGGAAGCAGGGAGAACAGCGGCGGGGGCGCAGGGGTGCGGAGGGGGACGGGCGAACGGGCGGCGGGGGGGAAGGAGAGCAGGGGGGTGGCGCGGGAAGGAAGGCGTGAACGAGGACGGAGGCGGGAGGCGAGTTCGCGGCGGGGTCAATGGGGGGGGCGCCGGGGAGGGGGGAAAGGTGAGCGTGGGGACACGGGGTCCGTCGTCATTTTGGCTCAAGCCTTCGCGGCGGCATCGTTGCCAATCGGGCCAGAGCTGGCGATGTTGTGGATGGGGTGCTGGCGAGCGCGCCCGCGCGCGTTCCTAGGCCGTCGTGCGGCCCCGCCTAAAATTTCTCGCGCGCCCGGCCACGGGCGCGCAGTCAGGGCGTCGGCGCGAGGCAGCGCTCGCCTAGAGACGGCGTCAAAATCATGGGCGGTTTTCCGCCAGGAGTGCCTGGGCCGATGCGGCCTTGCCCGCGCCTGCTCAAACGCGCCCCAGGCGGGGCGCATGGCATGCGCGCCCTCTGTCGGCAACTACGCTAACGCCGTTTTGGCCCACGCGCCCAACGAACAAAAACGTCCCGAAGAGACAGGTGTATAGTCGCACGACTCCTGGGGGCCTCTTGGGGATCTCTTGATGGCATCTTGTGTGTGTGGAGGGGGGGCTCACCAGGCCCCGTCGAGTTCCCCCTCTTGGGCTCCTCTGCGGGCCCTAGTGGGGGTCTCTGGGGCAGTCTTGATGGCAGTTTGACTTCGTGGGGCTCTCTCGGTCCTTCTTGGGTCCTCTTGGGGCCTGCCGGGCCGTCTTGAGGCGGTCTGGGGGGCTTCTTGGTTTGTCTTGGACGCCCTGAGGATCGAACAGGCAAGTACGTCGAACATATCGAATCAACGAATGGCAACCAACAATGTTTGCCTCTTGGCGCCCTCTTGTAAGTCCTCCAGAGGCTCTCTTGGGCCGTTTCGGGGGCCTCTGGTGTTGCGTTGAGGCCCATCTGGGGGCTTCTTGGTGCTTTCTTGGGCTGATGTTTTCTGGGGTGATTTTCTCGCGCCTTGGAGGAGCTTTTGAGGGCCAGATGACAGATGAGCCCGCTAGGCCCGTTGATTGGGACATCCTCCTTTCCAAACCGGGCGGGCTGGGCTCCCAGGGGCAGCCATTTCGCGCGCCGAGGGAATTTCAAGGGATCGGCGAATTGAGTGCGTGGGTGTTTTTTGTGCCACGTAGCGGCGTCACCAAGGCCCTACTCGATTATGTTCTGCTCTGCGCTAGTCCAACACGAACCTTATTGCATGGGATTGTTTGCCCCGTTTCGCCAGGCAAGGGATAGGAATGAAAGTGCGGGAGACTCGACGAACAAAAGGAGAGCCCCAGCTTTCAGGTACTCTCCCTCTTTCCACCAGGGGGGGGGCGGGGGGGGCTTCCAAAGCAACCCATCCCCTCCCCAGGCCCACCCCCCAGTAACTTGGGAAAGGGAGGGGGGGGGGCTTCGGAAGCGCCCGCCCCTCTCCCCCGGAAACCTCCCTCCCCCCGCCTTGTTGGGCGCCGGGGCAAGCTCGGGCTGCCCTCTGCGAAGGAGGGGTGGGGGAGGGGGGCGCGCTTCGTAGGCTACCCCGGCCCCCCCCTGGTGTGGGGGTTGGGGGGCTTCAAGAGCGCCCCCCCCCCTCTTCCCTCTGGGCTTCCAAGGTGGGCCTGGCTTTCTAGCTTTCCCCTACGGGGCCGTGGGTAAGCCCGGGCGCTGAACTTTGCGGGGGTGAGGGCACGGGCGACCACGACGCATGCCAGACAGGGTGGGGGCGCTGCGCGCCGCCCCTATTCCCTTTCCTTTTTTCCTGTCATTCTCTTTCTCGTCGTCGTCGTCGTCCTCCTCCTCCTCCTCCTCCTCCTCCTCTTCCTCCTCTTCCTCGCCCCCTCCTCCTCCTCGCTCCTCGCCCTTCTCCCCCTTCCATCGCCCTCCTCCGTGGACCTGGTGGGTTCACTGGAATCGCAGAGGCCCTCGGAGTTCCCAGGAGATCTCAGAAGGCCTCAAGAGGCCCCAGGAGGCCCCCAGAGATCGCAGGAGGCCCCAGGAGATGCCATGGGGGAACCCCAAAATGCTTTAGGGTTTCGGGGGGTCCTGGAGATCGGGGCGCAAGGATTTTCAAGTTAATCGAATGAGGAGGTAAGATAAGAAATACAAGGATAAGTTTATTGAAAATTCGGAGGGAAAGTCAGTAAGTTGATTGCGAAAAGATAGGCATGGAAATCCCCAACTCAGGGAAACAGACTCGCGTCAAAACCGCTCATTACTTGAACGCTGTCCGTGCCGAGCGTCCGAAGGCATCTCGAGGTTGGACGGGGTCCAGTTTCGTTTTCCTACGCGGGTGGCCCAGTATCTCTCCTTCCACTCACCCACGCGCATCTCGTGCAGAAGTCCCTGCATGCGCATCCAGAGCCTTCCAGGCTTTACGGGGCGCCTAAAATCAGTCGTACAACCAGTAGTTTGAAGCCGTTGATTGTACCATTTATTTCTGTTCGCTTTGGAGTCGCTTCCAGAACCCTCCAGACGCAGTCAACCGCGGAAACCCCCTTCGGGGCTTCCGGAGGCCCGCAGAGGCTTTTCAGAGCCTTCCAGGCCTTGCCGGGGACGCCCGAAATAGGTGTAAAATCAGTGGTTTGAATCGGTGGGTTTGGCAACTTTTTTCGGTTCGCTCTGGGGCCGCTCCTGGAGGCCCCCGGCGGCCAGCGGGAGCTCTCCCGGGGTGCCCTGGGGGCGCCGACAGAAGTGGTAAACCAGTGTTTCTCGCAACGCCTGGTTTTATCACTCATCCCTGTTCGCCGCGGAGCCCCCCCCTTTGGGCGCTTGCGCGTCATTTGGGGCATTCCTGTGGCGCCCCGCAGTAAGTTGGGGGGGGGCTGGGGGGCGCCGCGAGGCCCCCCCGAGCCGTCCCGGAACGGTCTTGGGGCCTGCTGTCGCTTCCCCCCCCCCGGGCTACCTCGAGCAGTTGCGGGCGGCTCCCCAGGCCATCGCACGTCGATGTGCCGATGTCTCGGCAGCTTAGGTGCTGTGGGGGCCCTTTGGAGTCCCTGGCGCGCCCCGCTGCGAGACTGCGTGCGCATGTGTGTGCATATATATATATATATATATACACCTATACGACCAGCCTGCGGGTGATAAGGAGGTTGGGGGGGAGAGGGGGGCCATTAATGGGCAACAGTTGTGATTGTTGCGTTGCCGCTCGCTCTTGGGAGCCTTGGTGTCGAGTTGTTTACGTCATCCTTCGCTCTTGGGCGCCTTGGTATCATTCTCCCCCCCCTGGGAACCAACGAAATAATAATTTATTTAGTTCATTTTGCATGGGCTTGGGGGGCCGTTTGTGGGCGGTTTTTTTTGACCTCTTGGGGGGTCTTGGACCATCGATCCCACTATCGATCTCACTCGATCGATCTCACTATCGATCTCAGTCGATCGATGTCACTGTAGATCTCACTCTGGATCTCGCTATCGATCCCACTAATTATTTCCCTATCGATATCACTCGATCTCACAGTCGATGTCACTATTCATCTCACTGTCGATCTCACTATCGATCTCACGATCGATCTCACTATCGGTCTCACTATCGATCTCACTATCGATCTCACAATCGATTTCGTCATCGGTCTCACTATCGTTGTCGCACCAGCGGGACACCGGCGGGACACCGGCGGGACACCGGCGGGACACCGCGCGCCACCGCTTGCCGGAGGGAGAATCATTTGGTCCGGCTGGGGCCCAGCCACAAGCGGGACACCAGCGGGACAGAGGCGGGACACCGCGCGCCACCGCTTGCCGGAGGGAGAATCATTTGGTCCGGCCGCGCCTCAGCCACAGGAGACTTTCTTCTCGCCCGCACACGCAGCTTCGTCTCGCCCGCACGCACATCACGCACGAACACGAAACCGAAACCGATTTCCTGGTGGGGGGCTCTCCGTTCCACTTCGATGTCACCCCCCCAATTTCCGATGTACATGCATATGTGCATGCATGTATATATATATATATATATATATATATATATGTATATATATATAGATTGCATGTATGTATGTATGTATGTATGTTTGCATGCATGCATGCATGCATGCATGCATGCATGCATTCATGTATGTTCGTATGTTCGTATGTACGTATGTATGTATGTATGTATGTATGTATGTATGCATGCATGCATGCGTGCATGCATGCATGCATGCATGCATGTATGTATGTATGTATGTATGTATGTATGTATGGACGTGTGTATGTAAACATGCATACATGTATATATTAATGTCTGCATCTACGTATACATGTATGTATGCCAGCATGCATTCATGCATGCATGCATGCATGTATGCATGCATGTATGTCTGTAATGTCTGTGTGTGCGTGTGTGTGTGTGTGTGTGTGCGTGTGTGTGTGCGCGCGTGTGCGTGTGTGTGCGTTTCTGTTTGTATGCATGCATGCATGCATGCATGCATGCATGCATGCAGGTATTCATGTATGTATAGATGTATGTATGTATGTATGTATGTATGTATGTATGTATGTATGTATGTATGTATGTATGTACGTACGTACGTACGTACGTATGTATGTATGTACGTATGTATGTATGTGTCTATGTATGTGTGTCTGCATATATGATGTATGTCTGGGTAAGGCACCAGCGGCCCCCCAAAACTGTGCTTGGGTCTTACATGCGGCTGTCGGCCATCCTTCCGCGTCCAAGATGGCCTTCGCTTTCGGCCCAAGAGAGCCCCGCGAGCGCCGACGAGCCCCCAAAGACGACCCAAGAGGCACCCAGGACGGCCTCATATATTTCAAAGACGCCCAAAGTACAAGAAGGGCCCGAGATCCTAAGACGGCCCCAAAGACCCCCAAGAGGACCCTCGAGAAGACAACACATTATATGTGTTTTTAACATAAAGTCTTGCATAATTTTGAGGTTCCCGCCTTTAGGGCCAAGAGCGGCTCAAGATGGTTTGACGGTCTCCGAGATCGCGCCAAGACAGCCAAAGAGGACCCAACAACCTCCCCAAGACGGCCCCCGCGGCCCCCAAGAGGACCCCCCAAGAGGGCCCCAATACGGCCTAAGAGGGCCCAAGAGGCTCCCACTAGAGTCCTAATAGGGCCAGAGGCCCCCAAGAAAGCCCCGAGACGGCCACAGCCTGGCAAGACGGGCCAGAAAGGGCCCGAAACCTACCCCAAACAGCCCCAGGACGAACTCCATCAAGGCCCAAAGAGGCCAAACTCTGCCCCAAGAAGTAAACATCGTCTCATTCCAACCGCCCCAAGACGGCGCAAGGGCCCCCCGAGACTGTCCGAACACTGCCTAAGAGCGCCCCGAGGCGGCCCAGGAACCGCCCAACACGGCCCCAGGTGACCGTTTTGTTTTTTTCCCGGGTAACGGCCGTTACCCTGGGAGGGGACTGAGGGGGGGTTGGGCGGGAGGGTCACGGTAACGGCGGCCGCGGCGTGCGCCCGCGCCACCGGCGCATCAATCGCTTGTGTACATGACAATGCCCAATGCTTGCGTGTAACACAGCGCCACTTGTGTAAACATCACAGTGCCTCCGTACACCACAACAGCCGCGTGCACTGCAGCACAACGTCGCCCGTGCACACCGCAGTGCATGTGCATACTGCAGCAACCGTTGTGTATAATAAGATTATGCAGAGATCCATTCGTAGGATGCCTAAAGGGTGTCCTATGAAAAATGGAGCGCCTCTGGATTTCACAAAACCTAATGTTAATATAGAATTTGAAAAGGAATCGCTATGGAAAGCGGCGCGCCTCTGCATTCCACAGGAAAGCAATTGCTCGACGAAGGAATCCCTATGTAAATTGGGGCGCCTCTGGATTTCACAGAAAACACATGTTTTATATGCATGATTTGAAACAGTCTCTCTGGAAATTGGAGCGCCTGGGGATTCTACACGCGTGCACCACAAACGCCTGTGCACACCACAACGCCTGTGTACGCCACAGCAGACGCGTGCAACACAGCGTCGGTGTACACCACAAGCCACAGCGCTTGCGTACACAACAGCGCTTGTGTACACCGCAGCAGCCGTGTGCAACGCAACGCCGGTGTGCACCACGCTGCCTGCGTGAACCACAGCGCCCGCGCACACCACAGCGCCCGCGGGAGAAGGCGCGGGGCCGCCCAGTCTTCATCTTCTCCACGGCGCTGGGTCTGCAATCAATACGTGCATTAAGGACGGGTGATCAGGACGCAAGACCCTTGGAAGCCGAAATTTGAATTTTTGTTTGCAAAAGCTGGCCAATCAAAGCGGCAAAGGACAGGCCGCAGAGGCAAGGACACAAGGGTACCCTGGAGAAGGCGCACGTCCATATTAGGCGCGTTGACTGCATCGCACTGCAACCGAGCACCGGCCAGAAGGAAGAGAGCCATCGCATTTTGCATGTGCGGAAGAGTGGTCGAACCAGACTGCGGTAGCTGAGCTATCGCCAGCTGCATTGGACGACGACGACGACGACGACGACGACGACGACGACGACGACGACGACGACGACGACGACGACGACGACGACGACGACGACGACGACGACGACGACGACGACGACGACGACTGCGAGCGCCACGACACGTTTATGAGCACCAATGCGTGCCGTTCAGACCACGCCACGCCTGTGAGCACAGCACCATACCTGCGGGGGGTCCGCTCTCAGCATGTCGGGGGGGGGGCCACTCCCCCCCTCCCCCAGGCACGATCGTTAGAGTTACCCTGGGAGGTGTGGGGGGAGGGTTGGCTCGGGCACGAGCATCACGCTGGAGAGGGGGGAAAGAAAACGCTCAGAAGACAGCCCTAAGGAGCCCCCGAAGGGGCAAATATGGATCCAGGACGGCCTTCGACATCCCAAGATGGCCCCGACTTCGCCCCAGAAGCGCACAAGATGCTCTCAAGACGTCCCCAAACGGGCCCAAGACCGTCCAACATTGTGCCTGGGGCGCTGTGCCGCCACCCGAGGCGCTCCCAGACGGTTTGAAGACGCCAAGAGTCTCCCAAGAGGCCTCCAATGAGCCCCCCCAGGGGAGCCAGGAGGCAGAAATCACCCCACCCATTGCGGAATCCAGTTATTTTCCAGCCGGTGCCCAAGGAGGCTCCAAGGCCGCTTGCGAGTCCACAAGCGCGGCCCAAGGTCCGAGGTGGGAATTTATACATGACCACCGCCTGGAGGATCAATTTTCGGGTATCTCGGCAGGCGGTGGGTATGGATATTTTCGGGCTCCTGGGGTCCCAAGTGCATCCACATCCACCGCCCGCTGGGGCACCAGGACGTCGGTTCCCAGGCGGTGGATGTGGATACATCTCCGCCGCGCACAAGGGGGCCCCAAGGAGGCCCGAGAGAGAATCCCAAGAGGGCCTGAAGAGGGCGCCACAGCGGGTCGCGGGACGCTATCTCTGGCGGCGCGGTTCCCGGCATGCCCCCCCAGCACTTTTCCTTTGGGGGGAACTTCAGGGCGCTGCCAAGTGGCTCCAGAGGGTTTGATCATCGTTGACCACTTTTGGTTCTTTTGGGGGGGCCTCTTGTTCGTCCGAAGTCCGCCTGTAGGGAGACACGCCCGATCTGAGGTTAGTCAATCAGCACCCCCCTCATGCCACTCCGCCTGGCGGCCCGTTCCCGCCGTCCCATGAGCGCCGAACCCAGATTCCTCAGCCCCGGGAGGCCCTCAGATGCCCTAAATGCTTGTGTCCTCCTCGTCCTCTTCCGCTTACGCTTCCTGTTTCACGCGTCTCCGCTGCGCGTTGTGGTGACAAACCAGGGGGGTAAGGCTCGTTTTCCAGCAGAAAACGATACCCCTTAAATGCTTCAGGGGATTCCCAGGATGCCTCCCAAATAGACCCTCAGAAGCGTGTCGCGTCTACATCCTGCACGGTGTTCCTAGGGAGGCTTTCAGAGGCTCCCAACTCACGATCCATCTCAGGGCTTCAAGAAGTCATTGAGAAACACGCCGTAAGGCCCCGAGATGCACCCAAGACGCCCCGACCTCACGATCCAGGTCAGGGGTGTGCCGACATGGGCTTGGCGGCGGAATGCTGTCCTCGGCTCTGGGGCTGTCGGTGGAGATCCCTGTGGGATACGTTTCGTGTGAGGAGACAGTCAACGTACACAGGAAGACGTGACACGACTATGCGACTCTTCCGGGTAGGACCGCACGTGCAACAACATCCCTCTGGGGCACGATCGGTGTGAAGGGTGTGCCGAGATGGGGGGCGGGACGCCATTCAAACTTTGTCCCTGGATCCGAAAGTGGAACTCACGGGGGGCACGATCCGTGTGAGCGCCGTGCCCAAACTGGTGGGGGCACGCTTTATGAACGCTGCCTTCCTCTGGGGCCGTAGATCTGGGCTCAATCCGCTAGACTGGTACCTTGCTATTTCAAGTGCAAACCATGTGTGGGTCACTATTTCAGCGGAGCTGTGACCGAATCGCACCACCCAGTGCATGTCAGTGGCGATGAGGAGGAGGAAGGAGGAGGAAGGAGGAGGAGCAGGTTCTTCAAAACCGTTGCAGGTATTTCCCCGTCTCTGCGTCCGATTCGCATCGAAAACCGGAAGGATGCTGGGTACTGGGCAAACATGGACGCTGGGGCCCAGTGAGGGCCCCCCACACGTCCCGCATACTATATACACACACACGTCTGTATCTATATTTTTATATATATATAAAGAAAACAAAACAAATGCCGCCCCCCCACCCCCCACTGGGGCTCCGCCAATTAGGGGTGACCGGTCGGACTGATCGCGTTCCGAAACAAGACCATGTATACATGATCCCGTATTCTCTAATCTTTGCTTCGCAGTTTCCATTCTCTACACACTGTTGTTTTGACCCTTTCCTTCTATTCTATACCTATTTTTTATGTTCTACTCTTTACTTTTAATTCGCTCCTCACCATTGGAAGTCCAAGAATCAAGAACACCAGAGGAACACTGAGTAGGAAGAGGAGAAAAGGAGGAATCGATTGAGGAAAAGGAGGGTGAGAAACAAGCAGGAGCGTAAGAGACGGATGGTGTTGGTGATGATGGTAATGATGACGATGGTGATGATGATGATGATGATGATGATGATGATGATGATGATGATGATGATGATGATGCTGATGATGATGATGATGATGATGATGCTGCTGATGATGATGATAATGATGATGGTGATAATTCTGATGGTGATGACGATGATTCTGATGATGATGAGAATGGTGATGATACTGATGACGTTGATGATGATGCTGATGCTGATGATGATTGTGGTGGTGGTGATGATACTGATGCTGATGATGCCGATGCTGCTGATGATGATGGTGGTGGTTGTGATGGTGAGGATGATGATGGTGATGCTGATTATGATGATGCTGAAAATGATGACGACGACCATGATGATGATGATGATGATGATGATGATGATGATGATGATGATGATGATGATTATGATGATGATGATGATGATGGCGGTGGTGGTGGTGGTGGCGGTGATGCTGCTGATGATGACGACATATGATGGTTATGGTGATGGTGATGGTGGTGATGATGATGCTGATGATGATGATGATGCTGGTCCTGCTGGTGACGAGGATGCTGATGATGCAGTTTCTGATGATGCTGATGACGATGCTGATGACGATGATGATGATGATGATGATGATGATGATGATGATGATGATGATGATGATGATGATGATGATGATGATGGTGATCATGCTGATTATGATCTGATGATGATGCTGATGGTGATGGTGATTCGGATCATGGCGATGACGATGATGCTGGTGATCATGATGAGTCTCATGATAATGCCGACGGTGATGCTGATGCCGATGATAATGATGATGCTGATGATGGTCATGGTGGTTAGGATGATGATGCTGGTGAATTTGATGCTGATGATGATGGTGATGACGATGATGATGATGCTGCTGATGTTGATGATGATGGTGATGCCGATGCTGGTGATGATGATGCTTGTGATGATGATGATGCTGCTGCTGATGCTGATGATAATGGTGGTGGTGATGATGATGCTGATGCCGACGATGGCGATGCTGATGATTAGGATGATGATGATGATGCTGATGATGATGATGATGACCAGGATGATGGTAATGGTTGTGGTTGCGATAACGATGATGATGGTGATGCTGATTGTGATGATGATGATGATGATGATGATGATGATGTTGAATTTGCTCTTGATGATGACCACGATGATGATGATACAGGTGATGATGATGAGGCGGATAATGATGATGATGATGGTGATGAGTAGAATAATGACGATGCTGTTGCTGCTGATGATGATGATGCTACTAATGAGGAAGATGATGAGGATGAGTA